>SSNS01000017.1:676122-687514 GCA_006937985.1 Aphyosemion australe
ACACACATCCCAGCCACCCCCCCACACACGCCCACACACACACCCACACACACACACACAGAGCAGGTGAGCAGCCCATGAGCTGCTTTTCTCACTGTTACATAATAATTAACCAGTTTTGGGGAAGTTACTCAAAAATAGTAACATATTACAAGTTACTTTTCCAAAAAGTAATATATTACACTACTTAGTTACTTACTTCATGAAGTAACTTAATTACACTACTTTCTGATTACTTTTGCACCCAGAAAGTAACCTGCAATATTGTTTTCATTCAATAATAGCACTGAAGATCTCTTTTTGACACCTTAATAAAAGAAATGTAAAACAAGCACTAACAACAGTGCAAACTTGTAAAATGCTATCATAACCTCAAGGTACACAGTATCAAAATATGTTTTGCTTAGAATGTTTACACAAACTGTTAAGTTTTTGTCCTTTCTTGCAACAAAGGAAAAGTAATGTGCATACTTCCATCCGTAAAAAGTCGCCTTGCCCTCCATCGCCTCTGCCATGTTGCTCTTTTCCCGTTTCTCCGTTTGTGATTGTCCACGTAACCTGGCAACATCGTCACGTATAAAAAAAGCGTCCTCCGAGTTCTCCTTGGAGGAGAGAGCGAGAGACAAGCCTAGTTGATTGTAATGCAAGTAACTAATGTTGGTTTCTCTTTGTAACAAGTAATATATTACAGACATTTCATAAGTAATGCATTACATTACTGAGGTACCAATAAATGTAATGTAATTACTGTAATGCATTACAAAGTAATGAGTTACACCCAACACTGTAATTAACCCAGTCATGGTTTCAAGGTTTGGTAAATCTCAAATAATAAAATCATTCTGATTTAAATGTTGAGAAAAAATAAAATAAAATAAAGGAATTTTGCTATTTTTCAGGATGGAAGAAAAAAACCTTAACTTTTGAATATTTGTTTAGTGGAAACAAGAAATTGGGTTTTATGCTGTTTTTGTTTCTCCTCTGTTAAACTGAACCTAATCATTTTGTTGTACAGCGTCTCTTTACAACAAGGTCAATGAAGTCTTTGAATCAGCATTACTTGATTATATTTAATATACTTTTATTTATTAATTTTCCTTTATAAATAATTTCGTTCTGGGATTATTTTTGAATTTGAATTAAGTGAAAAAAAAAATCTTATCGTTTTTCCAGATTCAGCCAAAATCTCACAGCAGGTGACGCTCACAGAAACTGCTGATGCAATAAACCTGGATGTGCGATAAGTTAAACTTTCCCATGATGCTCTATTCTAAAACTGGTGTAATAAAGAAAAATACACCCATGAATCAAATCAAAGCCCAAATAGGAGGGGATAAAAACATTCTATTTGACTCTAATGCAGGTTTTTTCTTCACACAAACACTAAAGAAGCTCCACTAATCTTTATTTGTGCCTTTTTTACATGTCATTTTTTTTACGCTTAACCATTTAAATTTCTATTTGAGAAATAAAATAAACGAGTCGGCCGCACATAAAAGCATCAAGCTTTTCAGTACTCTATTATTTTTCTTTTTACGTGTTCGGTTGACTATCGGCTTTAGCTTACACAGCTGTTCAAACACGACGCAAATTCTCAGAGCTCTAAAAAGTTTTAAAACTTGCTCTTTGTGACCTAAAGTACCTCCAGGCTGGACGGAAAATGTTCCTCCGTCACCTAAAGAAAAACAAACCTTATAAAATAGTGTGAATAATGAAAAACTTGTTTTCCATGGTAAATATTCTATATAAATTAATTGTATAAAGACAAATATCATGCATTCTTTGTATTTTCACATTATTTTGTTTGAAAGAATTAAAAATCAGGTTTTTGATCTTTAATATTTATTCTATTCAGCACAAATCTGTTTTGAGGCTGGATTTTTATGTGAATTTTTCATTTAAAGTTGTTTTAGGAACATTTTCAACTTTTTAACTGAGTTAATAAAGATTTTTTTTTAATTACTATGAGGTCACACCAACTAAAACAACTAGAGGAAAGAACTTTTAGAGAACATTGTTTTTGAATGTAAAACGAGTACAAGACCCTGATGATGTTGTTCAGGATGAGAAAAAGCAATCAGGAATTCTTTAGTTCTTTATTTAAATCATAAATTACATCAAAAGAAAACTCAACACAGTCAACAACAGTTTCATGTCACATATAGTCCAGAATCTCTGTCTCCATCTCATTTTCACTTCCCTCCGATGGTTGAAATTCATCTTCCTCCTCCTCCTCTTCATCATCACCATCGTCTTTGTTCCCCCGCTCTTTCTCCTCCTCCTCTTCCTCAACATCATCATCGTCGTCTTTGTTTCCCCGCTCTTCTTCCTCCTCCTCTTCCTCAACATCATCATCATCGTCGTCTTTGTTTCCCCGCTCTTCTTCCTCCTCCTCTTCCTCCGCATCTCTCGCTGGGTATTTCGCAATCAGGCCTCTTCGTCGTCTCTTTTGATAGACTTGGGGTACTGCTAAAGAAAAAAAACAATACATACATAAATAAATAAACTAATTAATTATTTACCACATTAATTGTATATCATATTAATATAATCTATTATTAATATAATAGATTAATACATTATTAATTTATTATAATAACTAAAGACCAACAAATGAAAACCATTGAGTTTGATTTATTGGGGAAATTTTATGCAAAACTCACTTTTTGCATCTTTTGTGTTGCCATAAGGGTCTCATGTTTTGTGCAGACCTATTAAACAGGTTTAATTCCTGAGTAGAACTCACTTTTATTTTTGTCTTTTACTTGTAAAATGTTTACGGAGATCGGGGTTCGAATCCCGGTCGGGTCATACCAAAGACTTTGAAAAAATGGGACCCAATGCCTCCTCGCTTGACACTCGGCATTAAGGGGTTGGATTGGGGGGTTAAACCACCAAATAGTTCCCGAGCGCGGCCACAGCTGCAGCTCACCGCTCCCCACCATGGGGATGGGTCAAATTCAGAGATGTAATTTCACCCGTGTGTGATGATGACTTGGGACTTTAACTTTGTTCATTTATACTGGTATAAACTTCACTGGGTCATCTTGAGTCTTGGTTGAAAATATAACGATATCTATTTTTTTATGGAGTTATCGTCCCGGCCTGCTGGACAAGGCTGAGTAAAACGACTCTCGGCTAATAACTCACCACATTCTAGCTCAACATCTGTAAACCTGACTGAGAGCCATTTTTATGTTTGCTAATGCTGATTAGCGGTGGCGGCCATCTTGAACCAGTTTTACTCCAAACTTTAATCAGTCCAGTGATTAATAGGTTTATAGTGATTAAACTCTGAGTGTTTCATGAGACGTTTTCACTAAAACAAAACAAGAAAAGCACACAGAGACCCTCCCGCTCATCTCTCACCGATCACGAGCCGAAGCTAAAACACAGGAACGTCTTTGTGAGCGTTGCTGATGGTGTGAACACGTACCTGGTCTCTGTTTTCTCACCACTTTCTTAATCATGCCTGAGATCAAGTCCCTGAGTTTGTCCGTGGTGCCGACAACACACCAGCCATCGCGCTCGTCGCACACACGCTCGTTACCGTTGTTCTGCTCGATCACCTCTTTGATACTGAACGCACAAAAAGACCCACGTTAGCTACGTCCTTTTAATTAGCTAAACAACAGCTTTAGGGCTTTTTTAGTTATAGATAACAGACTAGAAGGCTAAATTTGCGTCAGAGCAGATGGTCGTGTCGTACTTGTCCCCCTCCAGATCACAGAGCTGGTAGAACATCTGTCTGTGAGGCGGCAGCATCCCATCTCTGAAGATGTAGGACGACTCCTGTGGAGGTGAAACGGTAAAAATGAGCCTTTTTAAAAATATCCTCTTTTATTTTAAACTTTTAAAAACTTAACAAGTCAGAACTTGAATAACAACAGATTAATTTAGATGAGCTTTACATCCAAAAACTGCTTTGGTCATGTTTACATTCTGAAAGAACCACAACCGTTGGCGTTTATGTTAAATATAATAACTAAACGTTCACACGGAGCACGTCTCAGTATGAGCTGTTTCAGGTGAATGATCGGTGACGTAAAGTCAGTCTGAGCATCGACACAACGTAGGACGGCTTGTCGGGTAGCGCAGATCGAACGAACAGGCGGATGTGTAAATAAAAAGAGCTTCACAGACCTTTAGCTGGTACGAGACAGGAGGTGGACCCTGACTGGTGCTCGGACCGTCCTGCGAGAGATTATCCATCACATTAGCAGCCTGAGGAACTAAAGACAAAAGAAATCCAGAGTTTATGTTCAGCTAACCAGCGTCATCAGCTATGCTAGCTGGACTAAAGATTATTTAACTCAATCACTAAAAGCCCAAGTGACATTCCCCTTCCCTTCGCTCTACCGACCAGTGTCTACTGGTGGTTCCCAGGCCTAAAATGAAGGTGAGAAGTGACCGCGTTTTTTCATCATTGCTCCAAGACTGATGAATGATTTGTCATCAGGATGGCTCCCTCGCTGAACATCTATGATAGTTTCCAGTCAGGTTTCCGTAGAGCTCATTGTACTGGAACAGCTCTTCTCAGGGTCTCTAATGACCTTCTGACTCACAGTGATGCAGGGGACTGTTCTGTTCTGGTTCTGGTGGACCTGACTGCAGCCTTTGACACTGTTGACCATCACCTGCTACTGGGTAGGCTCTGGAGTGGTTCTCCTCTTATCTGTCTGCACGTTCCTTCTCTGTGGCCATCTCCAAGTTTCGGTCCACCTCCCTCGTCCATGGTGTTCCACAAGGTTCTGTACTGGGCCCTCTACTGATCCTCCTTTATCTGGGCCCTCTACTGATCCTCCTTTATCTGCTCCCTCTCCAGCTCATGCTGAGCTCTTTTGAAGGAATCTCCAACCATCTTTACGCAGATGACATCCAACTGTACATCTCCTTTAAGCCCCATGAGATGTCTAAGCTGCAGCTGTTGCACAGCTGCTTAGACTCTATTAAAACCTGGATGGCTGGGAACTTGGATGATTAGACTGAGATCCTCATCTGTGCCCCAGACAAGCTGGTTTCCAAAATCAGAGACTCTCTAGGTCAGCTTGCTTCTCACACCAAACCCTCTGTGAGGAATCTTGGTGTGACCCACCTCAGCTTCTCATCAACACGAAGCAAAGACGTAGTGGGAGAAAAACACTTTTAATGTAACTGAACACTACCTGCTTTGTTAAATGTGATCGCCAAGTTGTAGTTTAGGGCACTCCTTTTGGCTTTCACCGGTATGTTGGGGATTGTGTAGCCTATAAAACACACACACAGATACACACACATATACATCAACAAGGCTGCAGCACTTGGGAGAATCACGCTTCTGTCTGGCTTTTGGTCCCACCGTGTTTGGAGCTGCAGCGGATTCTGTAATCCAACAGCTGATATTTCTTAGAGTCAGGGTTCTTTCGGGGGTCATAGCCCAGACGCACCCACAGGCTCCTCCAGGGTCCCGTCACCTACAGAAACATACATCAGATTTATTTATTTTGGGAAAAAGAGTCATGAGTGTGATTCACTTGATAGATGTAGACAGAATTCACACGATAATCAAATATCACGTTTTAATACTTGAAGAGCAATTGTCGTTATTTTTGGTGGTTTATGGATGTAGAAATCTATAAAACATCAGAAAATTCTTGGATTTTTACTGTTCAAAAGATAAGTGCAGATTTTATAGTAACGCCTATGGGTGCAGTAGGATATCTTTGGGGGCTTATGGTCTAAAAACAGAAAAACCTTCAGGATATCAGTAAAAAGGTGGGTTTAACAGCTGAATAAAAGCAGAAACCATCTCACCATGAAGTAGGCAAAAAGGGGCAGCAGAAGCTTGAATTTTTCAGGGTGGATGTTGGTGTTGGCCTTGAGCGCGTTCCGAGACCAGATGGGCCGCCTCTCAAACATCTAAGCGTAGAAGTTTGGTCTGAGATAAGATACTGGTGGCAAAAATACCTCCGTAACATCACAGTAGACATCGTAAAACTTTCCAATTTGACTTTGCTGAAGATAGTGACCGAATCAACAGTCTGCAGCCAGGCTGCAGCTGCACAAACACCTCTTTCACGCTGGCTTCGGCCCGTTTGTCACTCTCCTTCAAGCAGAATCGAGCCCAGTTTAGCTTTGCGGGCGGGAGGCACTCGGTCGGCACCGACGGCTCATTAAAGCTCACAAATATGGCGTTGTTCTGCCTCCGAGCACGGGTCAACCCAATCAGGTTCTTTCTGACAAACGTGGTCCTACAATCAGAACGGAGGACAAATAATATAAATCAAATCAAAACGTTTAAGATCAGACATTCTAAATGTTGCTGCTCAGGGGGCTGGAGAGGTGGTGAAGTGGACCTACTCAGACGATGGTGACTTGTGTTGGCTGTCGGGTCGATAGAAATAATCCACGGGACAGTCGAGGCGTGAGAAGATGGCCGGAGGGAGGAAGTTAGGTACATCCTGCTCGAAGAAGGCCGGCCTCTCTGTTTTACGGAGGATGATTTTGTCGTACAGAGAGGTGTCTTTTCCCTTCAGCGAGCTTACAGCAAGGCACTGGAAGTCCATCATCCCTGCGGATAAAAGCCCATTCAGAACAACGTTCCTTCAGCTGTTTCTCCTTTAATCCTTTTACTTTACACACCAAGAAAAAAAAGAAAAGTTTGGTTTTTTGGTCTTTTCATTCATTTGGGGCGATAAAAAATATTAAAGTAATAAAGTGAAAAATAAAATAAATTGTAAAGTTGTAATGATGCAAATTTTGATTACGGTAATAATGAAGTTAAATAATAATATTTAAGGTGCAATATGTAAGAATGACTCGTGCGGTAAAATTTGGCTACTGCAGTCACTTTCTCACTCCCGTTCCGTGAGTTTGATGACTTATCAGCGCCAGAAGGTTCTAGATGACAAGCAAAGACGAGTCAAGTTGATTAGTACATAAATACATCGTCATATCTGGTGTTAGCGCTCTTGGGTGTTTTATGGTAGGGAGCAGTTGCTTCACTTATTATGGTAATATGCCTCTAGCATTAGAGCAGTGTTATTGCATAATTTCTTATGCCCTTGCTTAAATTTGTACGTGCGCACCATTCCACCAGTGCAGCTGGGTTAAACCAAGGGGGAACCCGAGGCTGCCAGACCGAAAGCCAACCAGGAAGTGACAAAAATTGCAGTTCCACCCTCATCCACTAGGGGCTGGCACCAGAAGTGAGCAAATCCTTAAAAATGCCAACTTCACAGCAGAAATAAACATGTTTAGAGCCTGGTTCAAAAAACCATTCTAGGTTTAATAGGTCTAGTTTACAGTAATGACAACTCTGTGGGGCTGAATGTTTTTGTAACTCTTCTGTTTAGGTTTAAATTCCTGAAATTATGAATAATTAGATTTGATTGACAGTTAGCATGAGCGTCAGAGCTGCCGTAAGCGGCTAGCTCCGAGAGGGGTCTCAGCCTCGGCCACACGTAGGGCTGCACAATATATCGAAAATTTATCGTTATCGCAATATCGGCATGTGCAATAGGCATATCGCAAAGAACAGAAAAATATTGCAATTAATGGTCATCTCAGATTTTTGCTACACAAAATGGATTTTGTCAATCAAATGGAAGCATGACGTTTCTGACAAATCCAATAGAGCCCTTCACCCATTTGGCCAATCGGTTGGGTTCTTATAGGTTAGATGCCGTGGTGCCTAGGTGGACGGCACTTCATTTGGATGGCTAGCAAACACCTGAGTTAGCTTAGAGAGCGTCACAATGACTGAGGGTAAGATGTGTGCGGAAAATGTTAGAACTCATAATTCAAACTAGCCTAGTGAACTAGACCAAATTCTTGCTTTGCAGAGTTTGGTCTAGGCACGCTTCATAGGAACCCTCGCTGCCTGTGGCTGTCCAAACACAGCTCGCTATAGTTTTGGTTGGGCCAATCACAGCGCTCTATATTGTGGGCCAATCACAGAGCGGGAGTAGCCGATGACGTCAGCGCTGCGGCCGCGAACCCAAGCAACATGGCGACAGCGCAGGAAACACGTTTGTTTGAAATGGCTTTGTCATCAACATTGGATTATTTAGACTCCAACGTGCGTAAGTCTGTCTGATATACTTAGCGGCTTCTTATTTTTATCAAACTAAGTAGTGCAATGTCCCAGTACACCTGATATTCGCATGTTTTTAATACAAAAACGTCAGAAATCATTGATGTTAGACGCCATTGCTGCCTCCCTCTTTTCCGTCGCTGTGATTAAGTCACGTTGTTCGTTACTCTGATTGGTCCTAGCGCTATCCAATTGCGTGCTGACATTTTGAAAGACAACCGTAGATCCCGCCTCACGACTGAGAGCCATCAATGGTTCGTGGCCAGACTATATATTCACATATATAGGATGGCTTGCCAGGCTAAATTCAAACAGCATGACTGTTATTTCAAAGTACTTGTGTTCAACAAACACAAGTACTTTGCAAGACATGTCAAACACCCGTGGCAACCATGAGGGGAAACACGACAAATCTCCGTTGTCACCGCCAACGCAACCATAAAGATCTATATGCTGGGCTCTAGAAAGCTAGCGCAAACCCAAAGTCTCTGACTTTAAGACAAGTAAGAGCACAACAGCCCAGTAGATGCCCATGGGTGGACCTCCTTATGAGAAACCATCAAAGCGGTACAAGGAAACAACGGAAGTAGTCAGTAAGTGCTACGGGAGTAAACATATCCGTTTAGCTCTGTAAATGTTCTACAGCGTTGTCCTAATGTTTTAAATCGCTCCAACATATTTTAATGATTATCGTTTACAAAAATATTGAAACAGATCATGCTAATTTTGTAATGTAAACTTGCATGATTTCATTTTGTTACTGTATTGATACTAATGACAAAAACTGCAGATTTAAGTATTTGTTCATTTATCGCAAGTCGTATCGATATCGTAATATTAAGCACTGTTATCGCATATCGCAGGTTTTCCTAATATCGTGCAGCCCTATCCACACGTTAATAGATGTTCGGCCATTTTGACTCTCTGAACTTTAGTTGTGTCCTCTGTATGTTTGTGTTTGGATGTTAAGATGGTAAGCTGTAGTATTGATAGCACCAACAGACCATTCAAGAAGTCTGCTTCTTTTTATCGGTAAGTAAAATTATATTTCTGTACTTTATTTTGCTGGTTGAATGGGGGAAATGCTGTCCATTTAACATAACACTGCTTGGTCCAAATGGGCTGAAATATGACGTTAGTAGGGCTGGGTACCGAGACTTGCGGCCAGATAACCGACCACTGCGGAAGAGCGAAGCGTGGGCTCAGGCGGCCTAGGCCCCCGGCTCCGATCGCCGTGGTCTGAGGCTGTACTTGTATTTTAAGTCAAAGGTTAGCTCCTAGCTCCGTGTTGGCTTCGCGTTAGCTCCAGGTTTACTCAGGCAGCTTGTAGTTACCTCAGTTTGCTTCTAGCTTTGGGTTAGCTCAGTTAGCTCATAGCTACATCGATTCAGAGTTTGATTGGTGTCAATAATTTGCTCCCACCCTCACAGCCCCACTCTCAGCTCCACCTCTTTGCTCATTTTTGCATTTGGTGGTAGTGACGACACGAGTTAAATAGCTCAGATGGTGATGGTGGGAACCGCCCATTTGGCTTCAAACAAGCCTTTCAGAAAGCTATGGGTCATGCAGGGGTTGTCCATCTTTTTTCACGGTAATTGGGTTAAACCTGCAGCCTGTCAAATAATCTTAGCACTGCTGCCACCTAGTGACTGGGGGTGGTTTAGCGTTCTAGCATGAAATACTAATAATAGATTCTCCTGCCAAAGTCATTTTGCTTCGGCAACTGATGGTTTAGATTTCTAGGCTATAGCTACGTCCCTCTTTTGTTTTTGAAAGGAAATAAACCGACAACCCCACAGCCGGCTGAGAATCTGTTTCAGTATAACGTTCCTTTCAACATGACTGAGATGTTAGACTGTAGAATTCTTACATATTGCTCCTTTAAGTTTACAATTGTTAAAAAGTGATATGAAAATAATGTAAAAATAACAATATTAATAACGTAACATAATGTTTATATTTTATTCAAACATCCCATATTTTTAGTGAGATGTGTGGGGTTAGCCAAACGGTTAAAAGAGAGAAAAAGGCTGATCTAGAAGAGAAGAACGATCGACAGTTTATTAAGAGACATAAGTATAAAAACGTTTTAAAAAAAATACTCCAACTATCAGTCAAAATCTGTTTGCTGACATTTTACTTGACTAACCCTGGAATTTGTAAGTTGTTCCGATGATTCCAACTATATCCATCTGAATCTCTGCGTCCTTCGGGTCTTTCTTTCGTACTCGCTGTCTCACCCTCAGGAGGAGGTTGGTCGATGGGAGACGGTTTCCGCACACAGAGTGGCAGAAAGGATCCTGAGGCCGGAAACGCAGCTCGAGGCGTCTGCTTGGATCGCTGAAAGTCTGTGAGACAAACAGGAAACACGAGCAGCTGTGGGATCGGTCCAACGGAGACACTCAGAGACAATCACACGTAAATAATCACAGATTTGAACTTAAATCAAGCCAGAAACTTTCAGTAAATCAAACAAAACAACTAATGTTTATATGGTTCATAGACTCCCACAAACATATAGTTAACCCTTAAACTGGCAGGACAACCACTCAGAAGTTAAAGGATACATTTTAAAAGACAAAAATAAATTAAACTTTTTGAAAACGTGACTGTTTGAAGCTAAAATGTAGCTAATATAGGAAGAATATAGGGATGTGTATTGGTAAAATTTTGGCGATACGATACGTATCACGATCAGTGGAGCCGATATCACGATATATTGTGATACATTCAGCCAGACCATATTAGTGATTTTTAGACTGAATTTATTGTAGGAAAATTCAATAAACAGTCCAAACTGATACGTAACATGTTTAACATGAGGTATCTGAACCATAATAGAGGGATTTACATTTCAATGGTGGAAACAAAACCCATTGCTCTTTAAAACAAAAGGAGTAATTAACATCTGCATTATCAGAAGTCATTTCAAAATAATAAGGGCAGTCTCTGCTGCCAACTAGCGGTCGGTGTTTGAATTGCACAAAAAGAAAAGAAAATACATAAATGTTTGCATGTAAATTCTTCCAAATATTCGATACATGGCTTTTGGATATCGATATATCGCAGGAAAAATATCACGACATGTTGCCATATCAATATTTTCTTATGTCCCTAGAAGAATACATCCCTAAATCTGAACAAGAAACAGCTGAAGTGCTCAACCTTTTGCTGGTGTTTCACCAGATTCCACACTGGGAAGCTCCCAGTACAGCTGTTATTGTGGGGGTGGGGTTCAGAAAACTTTGGGCAGCCATCTTTTCTTCACAGAGCAGCCCTGACCTTACAGACTAAAGGAACATTACACTGGGGGGGGGG
>SSNS01000017.1:687530-736544 GCA_006937985.1 Aphyosemion australe
GGGCATATGCTAATAACTTTAACTTTTTAGTGTTTATTTAAATTTTTTACATTTAGCTCATTTATGATTGGCCATCTAATAAATAATTTCAGTAATCATTTATAAATTATTGCCCCATTTAAAACACATATTGGTATATTTATTATTTAATTTCATGATTTTCCCCCCACTTATATTTAAATAATCATGTAAATAAACTTATTTAATTATTTTTTGTTCTGTTTATTTGGCCCTGGGTAGCTATGGGATGTAAATGAGCACGAACGACTACATCAGGCTCATTTACATGATGTTACTCATGACTGATTAATGTGATCGGTCCCTCTTAAATAAATAAACTCCTGAGAAATAATCCAGATTATGAAATTACTAAACTATACGAGTATTTTTGTTAATAATTTTACACAACTAAGTTTTTATTAGGAATTTAATTACAAAGGTGTTCAGACTAGGGCTGAATGGTTGTGTAGGTAGCTCTGTAAATGTGCAGCATGAAGGTTGCCGGTTCAAATCCCCGCCGCAGCCTTTCTGCATGGAGTTAGCATGTTCTGGGTTTTGTTTGGGAAATCCGGTTTCCTCCCACAGGTCAAAACATGCAAGTTAGTTTAATTGAAGCCCTTTTCCACCGGCTCCTGCTCAGCGTGGCTCAACTCAGCTCTACGTGAATCGCTTTTCCATAAATTCACAGAATTGGTCATTGCTACTTTTTTAGAAAACACTTCGCTGTGGTTTCAAGCGTACCGTGCCGGGCCCACAACAACACATCGTCAGAAGATTGTCAGTCGCTGACTGGCCAGGGGAGGAGTCACTGGCTGCATCACAAGAGAGATCCTCTTACAACAATCTGACCAATCATTTGTAGTAACTCACCACAGCGTCCGGACAGATTTGTAGCATTAATAGAACATTAATGGCAACACCAAAACCGACACTGTGGTCCAATGATGGAATCCAGGCGTTACTGTGCTTGAAGGCAGAAGATACGAATCAGAGAGAGATAGATGGACTATGTCCTGTGTACATATCACTTTGCATAACTTTTCAGACTCCACTAGAGCCATTAGTCAGCTGTTACGGAAAACCACCCGAGCCGTAACGAGCTGCAATGTGAATGTTACGGACTGGAGACCTGTCCAGGGTGTCCCCCGCCTCTTGCACGATGACTGCTGGAGATAAACACCAGTTTCCTGTGATCTTACTGAGGATCAAGTGTTTCACACAGAGAGAGAGAGACATTTTCGCAGCACATGGATAGTGATGGAAGACTTGATCTGAATCCAAATCACACTCTGAACAGTAAGGGAGGATCTTAGATGGAGTTCTGATCCGATTATGTTCCGTCAGAGGTCACGTGCTAGGAGCAGGGGGTCACAATGTTTGACACAAAACTTTTTATTATAAATTTTAGCTTTTTTTTTTTTTGCCCATCAGTTCAGAAAGCTGAACTTTTATAAAGGTCACATTCACTTGTTTTCGCAATAAATACTGCGGTCTCTATAGGAATGAATAGCTTGTGAGTCATTTACTATGGAGAAACAGCTCTGGCGCTCCTGTTTCAGGGGGTAGAAGTCTGTGTGCAAGGGGCAGAAAACGACAAGTCTTACTCATTAATTCATGATATGCAAACGCCTAGCCTCTGCTCTTGTGCAGCACCATCCAACTATCCAAGTCAAGAGGGAAATAATCATATATTTTACTGAATGAACTAGCTTGTGTTGCAGCTCTTATCCCTTGAGTTTTTCACAGCTAACTAACTCCATTAGCTCCTGTATCAATGTGTCTGGTGCTGCTATCAGGTAACTGACACGCAGACTTCACACACAAGAGTCAGCACAGTCCGTCCCAGCTGTCAGTTCTGCTTACTTTGCTCACGGTCTGCTCCCCTCCCAGCGTCTCCAGCATCTTCTCCACGTTTTTCACCACCGCCGGATACTCCACGCACACCAGCTTCTTCCTGTCCCGCAGCTCCACGGAGGACAAGCCTCCCCGCGCGGCGGCGTCTCCGTCAGCCTGACGGGAAAGACTCAGTTCTTTTAGAGTAAAATTCAGCGTCTGCTCACTGAAGTGCGCCACAACGGCTCTTCGGTTTGTCACAGACATGTTTAGACGATGAACCCAAGGCCTACATCAAAGAGAAGATGTACGAGCTCGCGCCAAAGCTGTCGGGAAGCTCGTGTCCGCGTCAAAAATAACGTCGTGCGGAAACACGTAGCACTCATAAGGTTCCGTGTTGATTTCTCAAAACGGAAACGTTTAAATTTAGAATAGAAGAGAATCGAATTAATTTTTCACAATTTTCACCATTTTAGTTTTAGGAGTTACTAAATCAATTCATGTTACATTTTAAAGCTCCCGCAAGATGGACTTTGTTTTACATTTTTACTCTTTATATTTATGCAATATGTTAAGTTCTATTATTGTACTATATAAGAAACACACCTTAGACTAGATGGTATTACTATAGCAATATTTCAGTGTGTTTTCTTATTTATGGTGTGTTTGTAAAAATATAGCTGCAACAGTAAACTATTGTATTTGAAAAATGTCTTCATTATTTTGTTGAGAGCAAAGTTTTACACAAAAGAAGCATCATACCAGAAATTTTTACTTGATTTAGGCATTTATATGGTAGTTAGTTTAATTACAAAGTCAGAATTATTTTGTTATTTTGTGTAAAAACTTGGGCTTTTTTGTTTTTATAACTAGAGATGCACCATCTCTACTGATTCTGGTACAACTCAGACCTGTTGATACTGATTTGTCTTAAAGAGCTGTAATAAACAGAACACTTAATTTTTTTTTGTCATTAATTATAAAATTATAATTCATGTAAGATCTAATACTACCAGCATTACTTAGGACTTAGCAATTGTGAGGTCATGAACCCAGAAAAAAATGTCAAAATTTGAGCTTCAGATTTACAGAACTTTATTAATATTAGCTGATTGCATATATATATATATATATATATATTCAATTATCAAACACAATCAAGAGCTAAACATCAATGACATTTTGAAAGTACAAAATTTTCCCTGCTTTACTTTTTAGTTCTTGTTTTTTTTAATTGTTTATTTAGTTTTGATATTTCTCATCCCACCTTTGTGCAGAAATGCACACTTGTTTACCTTTAACTGCTGCTGGTTCACCTGAATGTGTCCAGTGTGGGACAATAAAGGATTTTCCTGACATATTTGACTGCTGGTGCAGCTTTTGTCCACATGATGGCAGCATAACCAAACAACATCAGCGCCATGCAACACAAGGCCTCCTAAATCATTTGTATAAACTAAACTCCTTTCTATTGATTCATGTTAACATTATTTATTAACTGTTGGGTTTCACAGCTACTGGGGAATAAAATCCTTGTATTCAGAGTAATTTGAGAAATCTGGTGTTGTTAGACGGGCGCTTCTCAGCCGTCCCACCCTGGAACTGTAAACAGATTAGCATGCCATCAGGCGGCTCTACGGTTGTCTGTGTGTTTACTGAGTTATTTAAGATGCTGCTGGATAATTCTCTGATGTTACACTGTTTACTTTAGTTCAAGTTTGTCCTCTTCCATCTGTGTTTGAGCTTCTGCTTTAGTGGGTTTCTAACATCAATCCTTTAGTTGGGTTGTTTTCACTTTAAAAAGAGTCATTTTTATTAAATATTTCAAATAAAATGTCATATGTGTGCCAGCATACCTGGAAGTAGGAGGTGAGTTTTTGTTGCTGGTGGTTTAAGAGCAGGATATTGGATGGGTGATTAGCAGGTTGGGTAATGACCAACCAAAGCAACATATTTGGTAGGAAATATCAATCATGGTAAAAAAAAAAAAAAAGACAAATTATGATCAACACATGAGCTTTAGCACAGTTAGAAACAGCATGAGATGTGAATTGTGCTCTCATAACAGCATGGACACCGTAGGCCGTGACTGAGAATGTGCTGTATCATGTGGTGAAGACTGTGTTGATGTTTATGCACTTTGTCCTGTTCTCTGTTCGTGGCAGCGTTTTGGTGCTATCTCAGCTCAAACCCGTCCTCTCCTCCACGCCTCGCCGCTGGCCACTTCCAGCCGTTACAGTGTGGCGAGGCCATGATAAGGTTATCTGACTGCCTCCACCGCCCGGCTCGCTCCAGAAGGGCCTGCTGCAGGAAGATTTCTCCTCCCCGGCTTTGACTCACTCAAACGCTTCACTCGCTCTTTCCTGTCCATCCTTCTCAGCAGCTGGCTGTTTATCAGCTGCTAAGGAAATCTGTATTTACACTCACATCCCAACGTGTGATGTGAACTTTGAAAAACTCATTCTCATCTATCTGCACATCACTTCAGTGTTCACCTGCTGGTTTGATGTGATGATTTATTACATCTAAAACACACCTGCACTATGATTATTGACAGGTTCTGCCTCGTGACCCCTAACAGGAGGTGGAACAGTCAGGGTTTGTTGGGTAGGCTAATATCCAATTAGCAGCTAAACCAAAGACTTAACAGTTTGTTTTATTAAAAAAAACTTTAGAGATGTCAAACTAAAGAATCACGCAACAACATGCAGATCAGTAAAAGGGCTTGTTCTGAGTTAACGCAACAAGCTAGCTTCCAACTGGTTTCATTTGTACTGATTTGACCAAGATGTCGCATGAAGTATGCAAAGAAAAATGCAAAATGATTTAAATAATGGAGAGGAAAAACACCCTGGGAGTGTTATTTTGATTTAGCCAAACTCATGCGTATGAATTTGACCAATGCCGCGCCTGCTCTGGAAAAAACAAACAAAAAAAACCTTCATATCAACAGAATATATGAACAACAAAAAAGGCTTCATTCTGCATCTGGCGTAAAGGGGAGCAACAAAACACCAGTTTAACCGGTCCCTTAAGTGATTTGATATCCTAGATGTCACTCAGTTCTCAAATTAATGACCATCTTTAAGGCAAATAGTAAAAATCTACATTTAAACCATCCTTGCTTTATCAGGATTGAACATTAGCTGTATTTTATTAAAAACCAGTTTCCAACAATTCATGGCATCCTTTCATGCTAAATCTGGCAGTGGCTAGGTTAGCATGCCTTTATTTTGTATTTTAATCTTATTCATTAATGATTATATTTGTTTAGAGTGTAATACTTTGTCATTTTCCTCTATTAAAAGCAATAGTGCCATCAAAGTCGCCCTGTTCACAAACCTTTTGACATTTTTATAGGATGCTAACTTACAGTTAGCATCAACCATAAGATGCTAACGGTCACGCCACAGCAGTGTTCCTACAGAGTGAAGGATTATGGGAAACACAAATAGGAAGACCATTTTGATTTAAAATGTTTCAGATTTTAAAGCAGCTTTTTCTGAGAAACACAAACAGCTAAACCACAAGCAAACAGAGTCAGAGACACGCAGACTGCTGCTGATTGACATATGCAAACATTGCAAATATGATAATCAAACAATTGAATAATTTCAACACAAACAGCTCCAACAATCACTTTTACTGTCAATAAGGACTCAAGACTTTATTTTTAACCCTGTAGATGATCACGGTGAAAGAATATGGCTACATTTTAAAGTTTTATTTTGGGTTTCTGAAGGCTAAAGTCTGTGTTGCACAATCCAGCTAGGAGTCCCGACCCTTGAGTACCAAGACGTAGCTGAAAACTGATCAAAAGTATTGCTTCATATCAGTTTATCGGTCTTTGTCAGACACATGATCTGCCTGTGAACCACACCCCCTTGGCGCCATGTTGTGTGTAAGTTGACTCGCGTTGCTGCGGGAATCCGCAGCCGAAGTTGGAGCAGCACACAAAACAATCAAAAGAATGGATAAAAAGATGAAGAACGAACGCATCCCTTACAGGGATAAACTTGTGAAGGAGGTTAGGGATCAATATTTTGAGAAATTGTCTACAATCGACAATGTAGATCCCTATGAACTCCACGTAAACAAATGGAGCTCAGACGTTTCATCACTGCCTCCAAGTTACTGCGTTGGATATCAAACTATCTGGTGTTCGGGATCAGCGCATACATGTGTCAGCAGTTTAAAAATTACAAATCACCTGAGGCATATGTACATTTTACACATAGCTGGGTACAAGATATGCTAACATTTTGACCGCAGGACTGCAACAACACGGTCGTCTCTGCCAAGGTGAGCATTTTCAGGGATCCCCTTTCACTCGAGACCAGAGTAGAGGAACCGAAAGTTGTACTGAAGTCATACTAGCGCTACTTCAAAATATGTTTACTCAAATGGCAGTAAAAAGAAGCCATCCAAAAATTACTAAAGTAAGAGTAAAAAGGCTACTTGGGTGCCGAGTAACATCTGATTTAATATTTTTAGAATTTTGTCATCAGACAGACAAAATTATACGGTTATGTGCAAATTCTTATATTTTTGAGACTAAATTGAAAGGAAAATGATACAAATAAATAACGTAATTACACTAACAATGTATAAGCATAATATAGACAAGCAAAACTCTTCAAATCATGAGGAAATCTCCGTTTATACACCAAGCTCTCCCATCATGCAACGCGCCACAGCGCCCGATACGTCATCTGACAAAGACCGATAAAAGTCAGAATCCTGTCTTTTTTATCAAAATTCTCACATTATTGTCAGAAATCTGTGAAAAAAAGATTATGTTTTATTCAGTAGTCCTAAACTTCTTCTGTAAATATTTATCAAAAAGTAACAATTGTGTCTCTTCAAAAGGTCCTGTTGTGGCTCTAAATAAATTCTATTTAGCATAACCAAGGGGAAAAAACAACTCTTTGGATTGTTAAACGCTGCTAAGCTAGGATAATGTTAACTATCTTGCTAACATTTTGCTTAAAGCTACAATCCAGAGTTTTCCCCCATCAGGAATTATGTATGATTTTTAGAAATCTGTAAAAGTGATGATCTTATCCTGCACTTTCAATGTCGGCAATGCCAAGTCCCGGTCCCGGTAGAGCCCCCATGCATTTTGAGCACTGATCAGCATTAGCCAATAGCGTTAGACATCTGCTAATGTACAGATGTCAATCACAAAGCATGCGCAAGCATTCAATGACGTACCTAGACATGAACGAGAGATGTTGCTTTTAGCCGTAAATACGGACGTACGGAGACAGGCTTAAGGTGCGATATATTTGACAGCCTCTAGATGGCGCCGTTGGATAAAAAAGCTCCAGATTTCTGTTTTAAGAGCACTATGAGCAACTCGGGCTGGAGGCCAAGGGATTATTTTAGAATTTTAGATGGCTAAAACTACAGTATGTTTTATGTATGTTTTAAAAATAACTACTTTCGCAGTTATCTAGCAAAAGCCAAAACTGTTAGCTTGCTAACCGTGCTGGGCAGCAGTAGCTCAGGAGGTAGAGTGGGTTGTCCAGTAATCAGAAGGTTGCAGGTTCGATCCCGGCTCCGGCCAGAGAATGCTGCTGTGTGTCCTTGGGCAAGACACTTAACCCGCCTTGCCTGCTGGTGGTGGTCGGAGGGACTGGTGGCGCCAGTGCTCGGCAGCCTCGCCTCCGTCAGTGCGCCCCAGGGCAGCTGTAGCTACATCGTAGCTCATCCCCACCAGCGTATGAATGTGTGTGTGAATGGGTGGATGACTGATTGTGTTGTGAAGCGCCTTGGGGGGTTGTAGAACCCTAAGAAGGCGCTATACAAATACAGGCCATTTACCATTTACCATTTAACAAAAATGTTACTACATCAGTAAAGGAAGTTCCTACAGATGTCCAAAAAAGGTTTTAGATTTTTGTTAACATTTTTAAATTATGGGCATAAATCTTTTGCGGGGAAATTGTAAAAGATATTTTTCAACATCATAACAAAATTAAACTGATAATTGTAAAAAAATGAATAATTTCCAAGCCATACACTGTAAACTTTTACCACAGTGTTTATCTTCATAACACTGTTTACATATTTTTTAATCTTACTTATTTTCTCAATATGCAGCAAGATACACGACATGTCCAAGAGCGATAGAAAATTGTGCAGTCATGTTGCAATTAAATTTTTTTAAAGGTGCAAACCCACTAAAGAAATCGTGGATTGTAACCGAAAGCAACAAGTTGGTGAAACCGATGAAACCACATCTAAGGAAACCTTGATTGATGCTTTTAGGGTTTTTCCCAGTGTTTTTCTCACTCTTGTGTGACATTTCAGAGGCGTGAACATTAGTGCACGTCACCGCTGTACTTATCTTTAGGAAGGCAGGCCCACAACCCCCCGCTGTGTGACAGTGGGAGTGATGGTCTTCCTGCGTCCAGTCATGCAGAGGAACTCAGCTGACAGTTCATTTCTCTGTTTAGATTATTCTGTCATTTAAGACTTCCCCAAACAAGCAAATAATATTTTGTTGATTTATTTATTTTTTGTACTATAAATGTTTTATATATAATAATTAATTGCCATGTAAAATATTTTGAAGAAAAAAATATGTTAAGTTTTACTTTTAGATTTTCTGCCTAATGTCTTTAATTTTCTTTTGCTGGTTTGCTTCCATGTTGTCGCATTTCCTTTTTCCTTTCCACACTACTGTTGTTCTTCTTGTTTTTCTTGTTATTTCTGTTGTTTTTGCTCATGTACTTGGCTGTTTTGTGCATTTGTTTACGATGCTTCTTGTTTGTTTTTCCATACTGTTTGTTTTGTACGCAATAATCGGTAAAACAACCAAATAAATAAAATATAAAAAAAATAAAAACATGCAGGGATAGACAGCTTGTTGGGCGCTGATCTGAAAACGGTAAATAATGGTTCGGATTCCCATAATGCTCCTAATCTGACTGGGAATGTGAACGGTTCTCGTTGGGAATCTCCCACTCCGACCATAATGAATGCATCACCGACGCCTCGGGCATGTTCAAATATACTTACATCCTGCAGTTTCTGCCAGATCTCATTTGCATGAGATTTGCAAAACAAATCCAGCTCTGAGCTCATCCTCTTTACCTTTAGATGTTGTTTTAAGTTTGCTCTGACTAAAACTTCAGAGCTGAGAAAGTTTCTGGTATTTCTGGTTCTAAACCTGCAATCATGGAACGAAATTTGGCAAAAACTGCCTGAAGCAACACAGAGAAGGGATTAAATTTGGACGTTTGGAAAATTAAACATTCATTTGATGAGAACCTGTTTCACACCTGAGCAGCAAGGAGGGAATATTTCACATGCACGCTGACCTGTCTGCTTCCTTCAGCCCCCCCACCCCCGCAGCGTGGCCCCTCCCCTTCAGGACTCATATCCTGTTTGTTCAGTCCCACCCTGGATGATCCTCAGCCTCTCGTTCCGTTGCTCACCTGTGCAAAGTTTTGATTTGCTCCGTCTCCTCATCCTGCTCCAGCTGCAGCTGCAGCAGCTCTAGCTGTTTTGGAGGATCGGCCCATGACCCTGTTTGCCAACACATTTTGCATACAGGCCTCAGATTTGTTTGTCAGACAGTAAGCTCTCATATCCACTCTCCTCTCATTTCAGTCTCTGATTTCTGCAGCAGTAACATTATGTTATTTGCAATAAAGATCCGCCCTTTTTGCATTGTTGATGATTCACATGTGGAGTTTGGTCCTGAACAAGGGGCAGCCATTTTTTGGATATTCTGGCACCAACACGGAAGTGACAAACATTGCAGTTCCACCCTCATCCACTAGGGCTGGCACCAGAAGCGAGCAAATTCTCATTAACTCCCATGTTAAAAATGCCAACTTCACAGCAGAAATAAACATGTTTACAGCCATTCTAGGTTTAATAGGTCTAGTTTACAGTCATGACAACTCTGAGGAGGGTGAATGTTTTTGTAACTCTTCTGTTTAGGTCAGGGGTCAGCAACCTGCAGCTCTGGAGCCGCATGCGGCTCGTTTAGCGACCCCTAGTGGCTCCCTGGAGCTTCTTCACAAATGTATGAAAATGGATGGGGGATATATTTTTTGTTTTAATATGGTTTCTGTAGGAGGACAAACATTCTTAACGTTTTCCAATGCTGTAAAAATGTGCATAATAGATATTAAATTTCAACGTTTCTGTCAACAAAAATTTGCGTCATAGCCTGCGACACACGTTTCAGCAGGCGCCCATAGATATATGGCGGCGCCGTGCCAGACAGATGGATGGATGTAAACAAACCAGCAGGTGTGTCAGGGCCGTGGATTCCAAAGGGAAAAAGAGAAAGATAGCTGATGAGAACAGAGGATTCAAGGAAGAATGGACCCAATTATTTGCTTTCATTGTCGACGTGGAAGGATTACCTGGAAAAACTTCAACTTTTCATCGCTGTCGCTCGAACAAGGACCAATCAGCGGAGGTTTCGTTGACTGACCAATCAGTGGACAGGATGCTTCTCAGTACATCTCCAGGTAAACATGGAGGAAAAGTTAATACTTGCCGTGTCTGATGTCCCAGAGCTTTACAAGACTTCACTTAACTCTAGCAAAACCTTGTGAGACTTCACATCTACCGCTGTTTCAACTCTGAACTGCTTTAATAACCCAAAATTCCCTCCAATCTGACGGCCAATCAAAACAACGGAACAGAGGCGCCGCTGGCTTTTGCCGCATGTCGCCTCCCGTGTGTCAGGTTATAAAAGTAGATTTAAGAAGTGGATTACATCTCCCAACTCCACTACTGCTGCAAGTTTTGTTGCAACCTGAGAGATAAAAGCAGGGAAAACTGTTCACGGATGGTGATTACATGAAGGATTCATTCATCAAAATATCAGAGCACCTATTTCAGACTTCAAAAACAAAACCGAGATAATCCAGAAAATTAAAGACATTCCTCTCTCCACAAAGACAAGGACCATTAAAACGACAGGAGACGTCACCAATCAGCAAATCAAAGACATTAATTCAGCTCCAGCGTCCTCAACTACCTGTGATGAGTCGTGTGATGTGATCGATATCAAACAGACAGCGCTGTTATGCAGGTATGTGAGCTGTGATGGGCTCAAGAAGAAATGATCAAATTAATCCCACTGATTAATATTGTAATGGAAGTTAAAACGTAAAGCATCAAATATCTACAGCAGAGTCACGTGGTGTCGTTCTCTCCAGGATGCTGCAGGAAATAAACATTTAATCATGAATGCTCATTAAGTATTTGTAGTCATTTTGATAATCGGCTAATATAGCTAATATACACTTACAACCTGTGTTGCCTTCATATAAGGCTTTTATAAGGCTTTTCATTTTTTGCGGCTCCAGACAGATTTGTTTTTTGTTTTTTTTGGTCCAATATGGCTCTTTGAACATTTTGGGTTGCAGACCCCTGGTTTAGGTGTAATTAAATGCTTGAAAATATGAATAATTAGATTTGATTGACAGGTAGCATGAGCGTCAGAGCTAGCGTCAAAGCTAGCATAAGCGGCTAGCTCCGAGGAAGGCCTCAGCCTCACGTTAATAGATGTTCGGCCATTTTGAGACCAGCTCCGGTGGCCTAGTGGTAGAGTGTCCGCCCTGGGACTGGGAGATCAGGGTTCGACTCCCGGTCGGATCATACCAAAGACTTTGAAAAAAATGGGACTCCTCGCTTGACACTCAACATTAAGGGGTTGGATTGGGGGGTTAAACCACCAAATAAGTTCCCAAGCGCGGTCACAGCTGCAGCTCACTGCTCCCCACCATGGGGATGGGTCAGATGCGGAGATGTAATTTCACCAGTGTGTGATGAATACTTGGGACTTGTGTCCTCTGTGTGTTTGTGTTTGGATGTTAATCATGGGATTATTTGGACAAAGATGGCAAGCTGTGGTACTGATTGCACTAACAGACCATCCAAGAAGTCTCTGCTTCTTTTAATCAGTGAGTAAAATTAAGTATCTGTACTTTATTTCGCTGGGTGACTGGGAGAAAAGGCTGTAAATTTAACATAACACTGCTTGGTCAAAGATGGGTTGAAATACAACATGTTGGCAGGTAGCAAAACTGGAGTTGGCGTTCTGCTGAGCTGTGGTGGCCTCATGGAGGGGGCCATCGGCTGGCACACTGCTGCCAACCACTGAACATTCTCCCTCTCCTGATATTACATCTTACTTTCTTTAACATAGAATGTGCTACTATTAGTTCACCTATTGAATTAATTATAGATTCACTCAGATAAAGACAATAAAGTTTATCTTACTCTTACTAAATAGAACTTCTACTAAGAAATCACAGTGTAGCCATAGAAACACTACTTGATATATATGGTGTGTGTGTGTGTGTGTGTGTGTGTGTGTGTGTGTGTGTGTGTGTGTGTGGTGTGTGTGCCTGCTCTGTCTTCTCAATCCCCAGTGAGTCGTAGCGGATGGCTGTTCATACTGAGCCAGGATCATCTGGAGGTTTCTTCCTGTTAAAAGGGAGTTTTCCTTCCCACTGTCGCTAAATGCTTGCTTAGTATGAGGATTGTACCAACACAATGACACTAGTCAGTGTCTTGATGCAATCTGCTGGGTTCCTTTTATAGGAAACTTTTTTACTGATTGGCTTAATGAACTGAACTGTATTGGAATGTTTACTTTGTGAAGTGCCTTGAGACGACTCTTGTCGTGATTTGGCGCTATATAAATAAACTGAATTGAATTGAAAATGGTCCATCAAAGGCTGAGGTCTGAGGCAAAAGCTGGTGGAGAACTTCCTGCAACAGTCCGTGAGAAAACCACTGAACCGTTGGAAAACAATGGCTGTCAAAAAGAAAGGTTGGGTTTAATTTGCATATTTCTCCCTCTTGGGTAAATATTCTAATTAAACATATGTAGAAATCTGGATGTATTTCAGTTTTAAATACCTGAAAGTTAAAGGTGGACACTCCACCCCTCAGGTGGGTTAAAGAACCTCAATTTGCTCAAGAACTGAGTTTAATGTTTTCTGATCTTTGAGACTTCTGGGGTGGACCTTCATCTTTTGACCTAAAGAATCAGGATTCCAAATCTTTTTTGGAAGAATAAAATAAAGATCCAAACCAGAAAATGCCACCGCCCTGTTCTACAGTGTTTTATGTGACTGAGACTGCAAATGCAAATGAACAATCTCAATGTAAGAATCACCATTTTTACGTCTCTTGGTGTTTGAATAGATGTTCATTAATGTGCACTGTCCCTAACAAAAAAAATGAATAAACTAAGTGATTCACCTCTGAGACCTTCTGTTGTTGAATTCCAGCAGGAATGGACAGAAGTAAAGCAACACTTTTGATCTTTGAAGTGGTTTCTGAGGAAATATGAACAATTATGATTAATCTGCTGTAAATGGCTCCTTAATTTGAAATAAATCATATTAATGCTAAACCCGTAAAGGAGCTAACAGCTAGCCTGAGGCTGCCCAAACCTAAAGTAGATTACTGAAATCTCAAATATATTTCCTTAAAATGTTATAAAAAATAACATTTGTTAATTCCACCTTGAATCAGAAAAGGGTAGAATGCCTTCTCCAGGTCAGGGACGAGGTCCTGCCCGTAGTGGAGGAGTTCAAGTATCTCGGGGTCTTGTTCACGAGTGAGGGAAGGGTGGAGCGTGAGATCGATAGGCGGATTGGTGCTGCGTCTGCAGTGATGCGGGCGTTACCGGTCTGTCGTGGTGAAGAGAGAGCTGAGCCGGAAGGTGAAGCTCTCGATTTACCGGTCGATCTACGTTCCTACCCTCACCTATGGTCACAAGCTTTGGGTAGTGACCGAAAGAACGAGATCATGGATACAAGCGGCCGAAATGAGTTTTCTCCGCAGGGTTTCTGGACTCTCCCTTAGAGATAGGGTGAGAAGCTCATTCATCCGGAAGGGGCTCAGAGTAGACCTGCTGCTCCTCCACATCGAGAGGAGCCAGTTGAGGTGGCTCGATCTGGTTAGGATGCCTCCTGGACGCCTCCCTGGTGAGGTTTTTTGGGCACGTCCAACCAGGAGGAGACCCAAAGGAAGACCCAGGACACGCTGAAGGGACTATGTCTCTCAGGTGGCCAGGGAACGCCTTGGGATTCCCCTGGAGGAGCTGGCCCAAGTGACTGGGGAGAGGGAAGTCTGGGCCTCCCTCCTTAAGCTGCTGCCTCCACGACTCAACTTCAGATACACGGAGGAAAATGGATGGATGTATAGATGAATGGATGGATGGATGGATGTATAGATGAATGGATGGATGCATGGATGAATTCCATCTTGTGCTCATAAAAGCAGAAATATTATAAATTTCCTGCTGGGAATGCCCCAGATTGTGCTGGATATGCTACGTAGCTGCTGTTGCTACTGCTAGCTACTGCTATTAGCACCTATAAATAACAATCATTTCATGTAAATAAACTCATAATCTGAAGAATGCCAGTAATCTAAATGTTTGTGAACCATAACTCACACTAATTATTGTGTTTTCTGTAGGCTGGAGTTGTTTTAGGGGTAGAAAATTCAACTTTAATCCTGTTCCTGCTGTGATTAGCTGTTAGCTCATTGTTCACCACCAGTGGCGTCTCTGCATTCAGGCTCAGTGGGGCCTGGCCCCACCAGATGATGCTGTGGCGCTCTATGCTCGCTTTAAAAACTTGAAAATATCTGGGCAGCTTTTTAAATATGTTCACATTTTGTGATTTTAGGTTTTTATGAAGACTTTTTGAACAAGATCTTTGTTTTTTCCTCGTCTGCTCAGAGATGTGCTTACGACTGTCTTGCTGAGAAACTGACTTCAGCTCTTGTCAGATTTAAATGTGAGGATCAGATTTGCCCAGAGCACTTACCGGTTTGGTGTTTGAGGAAGGTGGTGTGTTGCCATTTGTTTGTTGTAAGTAAATCCAACAGACTGGGAGGGTGTGGTGACAGTTCACCAAAGTCATCAACCCCCAGTAATCCCCATATCCCATCAAACTCAATGTACTTAAAAAAGCAGGTGTGTTTTGCCAAAATTCATCACAGTTGAAAGATTTTTCAGATTTTTGCTCTTCTGTGCAGAACATAGAACAATGCATCTGTCTGACTTTCTTTTCCTGCAGCTTTCTAGCATTAGCAGCGCTCCAGCCTGGATTTGCATGGTGTTCCAGGTGTTATTTGACTGCTAGATTACACTAGAACACCAGATCTGATCATGCAAAAGATTCTTTAACAATTCTGGTTCCTACTCAAACAGCAAAGTAACTTAAAAGAGTCACGCAGAAGCCACCTAGGGAGGAAAAGGTTATAATGTTGATTTAATAATAAACTGTGTGAGTGTGTGTGTGTGTGTGTTAAACACTGGAATAACAATGATTTCTTTGAAGTAAAATAACAGATTTTTTTCACTCAGATCACCTTTTATTTCAGATTGTATCACAAACTTTACTTATTCGACCACATTTTAAATACAAAAGTTATATCTTTTCAAAAACTTTAATACAATATATTACATTTGCGTCTGTGAGGTGAAGCTCTCTGAATGCGTCCCAGAAAAGTCCTCGTTATTCAGACTGCACGGATGACACCTGATGGTTTTAACAGAAATCTAATACGCACAAACACCTGGGCTCTACAGTCATCTTCATTTCATGCCGTGCTGGCTCTCATGGTGCCTGCGGAGATCCACCTTTCGCTGGAAGCCTTTAGAACAAATATCGCACCCAAACGGCTTGAAGCCCGTGTGTTTCCTGCTGTGGGTGATCAGGTTGGAGCTCTGGCTGAAGGCTTTTCCACAGACCTGGCATTTGTGAGGCTTCTCACCTGAAAAGTGAGCAAATAGAAATAATTTTTCATTTTGTTTCTGCTGCAAAATAAAATTATTCTTTAATTAAAACACCGCCGGATGTTTGTTTAGCCATAAAACTCAAGTTTATATTAATATCCAATCCCAAAGAATCATGTCATTGTTCAGATTTGTCAAACATGTGTTGCCAGCTAATGTTAACCGAATAGACTTCCTTTTATAGAGCTCCATGTGAAGCAGGAAAACCAGATATGCAAATCGTCAGGATATTTGTTTAAGCTTCGTTTTTCTGATTTATCTGCAGTTATATTACTCCTGGAAACAATTCCTGCATGCTGCACCTGGAAAGGGAGCGATAACAGCAGGAGGATCGGTTTCACCGGTGGCGGCTGGCGGTGATGTTTGTAGGGAGGGGTAACAGTAACAGATAAATGATAAAATGCTGCAGATTGGAATCAAACAAAGAAGCATCCCATTTGAAATAAAGGCAACCTGCTTTGAAACAACATTACAACCAGTCTGATCACCAAAACAGCAACAAAGCACCGCCAGAAGCCGAGCACACACGCAGAGTCAGTCCCAACTGTCCAGTACTATACTACACTAGTAAGGTTTGAATTATGTTTATTTTCCCGTAACAAACAACTTTGAAAACCACTGCACCATGCTTGGCACAAAACCCCACCCTAACCCTAACCCTAACCCTAACCCTAACCCTAAAAATTCTGCATCACGGTTTAGGAAATTTACAATGAAACTGGTGCTAAACAGTCACAAAAACACAACTTTGTTAGATTTGATGATTTGTTCAGCAACAGGTTAAATACTCCTTCAGACAGTACTAATCGCACTAAGAAAAATATATTAAATAAGATATCCAATAAAATGAAGCTCATCCTGACGATGAATCCCGAACACGGTGTCAGCAGAAAAGAGATTTTTTTATTAGCTACAACCCGGTCCTTTAGCTGAAACCAGGGCCGCATCCAAATTCAGAGGCTGCATCCTTCCAAGGCTGCATTTTAAGGCCGATTACATCACAGCAAAGCTGCAAGGCTGTCCACATTCAGAGGCTACTCCTACGTTTCCCAGATTTCAAGGGCGGATCTGCTGCCACACCCTGTCCCAGACAGAACGGGGAATTTTTGTTCGGACGAAGCAGGAGAGGATTATAGTTTTAAATGTAAGTGTTAATATTTGGAGGTACAAAAGTTAAAAGGTTAAAGAGGTTGTTTTGTCACAATTTTTGTTTTCATAGTTTTTTTTTATGTATTTTTTGTCGAAAATAAGAAAATTCCTTGTAAACGAGCTCGTATGGCGGTTCCCATATGTCTTCATGTGTTGCCTTTAAGTTTAGCGTTCTGTTTAGCGTCATCACGGTTGATAGGCAACAGGTCAAATCACAGACATATATACAGTACGTAGTGGCCGGCCGCCATCTTAGATGGGACTCCAATCACCCCCAGTGCATTCATTTCTACTAAGAAAGGTACTTACCCAGCTAAAAAACACATTTTATCAAGCTTTTTCACAAAATCAGACACATGGTTTGGCATGATTATTAAAATATAAATATAATTAAACAAAATAAATTAAAATATAAAATCCCATCAGGTAGGCTAGAAAAGTCAATAGTAATCCCACGTGATCTGTTTTCAATAGTACGCCGGTTATTTCAACCGTAGGCTGCACTAAAACGGGCATAGTTGCTCACTTTGCATTGACTTTGGAGAGTGAGGAGACCCATCCAATATGGCGGTGACGCTGCTATGCTCTCCAGCGCCCAATGGGGCGTCTTCATGTCTATGGATCAATGCTGAGGCAAGGGCGGGAATAAATACGAAAGATAGAATTCACAGCCGCTCACTTCCAGTGTAAGCGGTGGGCGAAGGACCTGGTCTACGTGGGCCGGGTACTGTACTGTGATTTTATCTGATAGGGACAAGTGTGTAGGCTACATTAAACCTGGACCACAGTATAACATTTATAGCCAAGGCTAATTTGCAATGTCCCTAGACGGGTGCTTAAGGATACAGCCCCATATGGACTCAATCCAGGTCAAAAACTTGTGCCGGATCCAAATGTCCTTTGGTCTGGCCCAACTTCTTCCCTCCCAACTCTTCATCCAAAAACATTGATGAAAACTGGTGAAAAATCTAATAATCTGCCTCGTTCATGCTAATCTTGCTTGCTGGTGCGTCGTTGCCAAATCACGCCCACATGAACTCGCCCTAGGAACATTTCTGTACGCCCACTCTGGCTAAAGTCTGTGGCCTTGGGCTAAGCAGTATCAGCCCACATAGGGGAACAAATGGTGGGGGCATGGATAGATACCTATCAATCACTCAAGACAGGTTAAACATTTCGGGGTTGTTTGGGATTTGATAAATTTTCCTTTTGGAAAGATTTGGGGGATTTCTAGTGACTATTTGGCACCGGTTTTGTTATGTGATGCAATATGTGTTTCTTAGGCATTTAAAATTTGTATTATAAACACAAGTGAGGCCTTAGCCCCATGTAAAGCAGCAGCGCCTGGTGTTACTGCGACATTTACCTGTGTGGATATAAGTGTGCTTCTTCATGTCCGACTTCTGGTGGAACCTCTTCCCACAGTACTGACAGGGATACGGCCTGGTGTCGGAGTGGATGAGAAGGTGTGTGGACAGCGTCGACGAGCGCTTGAAAGATTTTCCGCACATTTTGCACTCAAAACTTTTCTCCTGGTTGAAGGGAAAAGCATAAACATTTGCACATGCAGGGAGTCATGTTTGGGGCACATTTACACAAGTAGTTTGTGATTACCATGACATAATCGTCTAGTAGCTGAAAACAAATGATTTTTGAAAGAATAAAAATAAAAACAGTGTCTACTTGGACGATAAAAGCAAGTCTATGCTGAACAGAAAAAAGTATTTCGGTGCAAAAAGCCAACGTCGTCATGCCAAGTCTCACAAGTTTAAGGGGATTTCTTTTTTCTGCAAGTTTCTGTGTAAAACATTTATTTCTTTCGTACCCATTGTTTAACGCTTTCTGAAGGGCCTCTGTCGGAATAGTTGATGAGCAAACAGAACAAAGCCACGACCAAGATGTTTCACCACAGTCTTAACTCAGTAATGTGTGAAATATGAAATTACAGTTTTTAAAACAGAACTTTTTACTCACTGCAATTTTAAACCAATCTAAAATACATAGGGCACAAGTCTAAGTCTCTGGGGGACGCCATATTAGACGCCATGTTTCTTTCTATGTGAGCCAGCTCGGGGTCCTGCGCCTTACGATGACATCACACTAGATGATTGGCTGGATGTACGATTTACGGAAGTTACATTACCACGTTCAAAAACATTTAGATGGTAAGAAACATGAATTTAATAACTCTTTCCAAAACCTACGTGAAAGAGCAGAATCGAAAAAGCGATACATTGTGGCCGAGTGGTATTGCCGTAGTTTGACGTCATCGACAGGTGCAGGACCCGGAGCAGATCCGGAATCTACACCGCCAGAAAATTAGCATCAGCATTGCATTCTCTCGATGGAATTAACTGAAGGACTATCAATGTCTGAGTATTCACGCTGAGGTCACATGCTTTCTGCTCAACAGGTAACATTTACCATGATGTTTTATTTAAACTAGCATCAGTCACGGCGTAAAACTACCCTGAAATGTATGTACTGCTGCCCCCTTTCACCAGGAAACTACACACTGTCACTTTAATGTTTGTGGTTGCCTTATGGCGCTGATCAGTGATGTCACTCACTGCTGAAACAGTCGTGATATGCTGACGTCATAGCAAAGTCCTAAAAGGGCCGACACAACTGCTGAGTGGGCCAAGTCTGCGTTTTCACTGTCACCTTCCCGCTCCCAGAAATGTCCCAAACCTCTTTAGAGTGGAAACACGGCTACACTTTGGTTCAGACTAGCCGTTAGCTCATCAGTCCTGCCTGAGGCCACTCAGAAAACTACCACTTACTTATTACACCTTTAACACAGGAACCAATTTCAAAACAACTGAAATGTCCATGTAACATGTTTTCTGATTAATGCAAAACAAACCAGTTAGAATCAGAAACATGAAGACGAGCATAATAAATAAAAACATCAGACTTTATAATTGAAACTGATCAGAATTGGTGAGCAGGTCAGATTTTGCAGCTTCAGGTCTAAAAAGAATCCGACCTTCATCTCTCCTTAACCCTTCTCATCAGCCTTTACGCTCCATCACCTCCGCTGACCCACCTGAGAGTGGACGTTCATGTGCTGCTCCAGACTGACGGCGTGACCAAAGGTTTTCCTGCAGATGCTGCATCCAAATGGCCTCATCCCGCTGTGGGACCTCCTGACATGAACCTCCAGTCCGTGAGGCGTCGCGAACACCTGGAAACATCAGTAAGATCATGACATTTTTGCACCAAACTGAACAAACCGGATTCTTAAACACCTACTTTGTCGCAGGTGATGCAGTGGTAGATGTTGGTGGTGGGGGAGTAGTGTGTGCTGCAGTCCAGGGGCTGCTCCGGGGGTGGGCTCCGGCTGATGTGGGGGCCGTACAGGCTGCTGGCGTGCTGCAGGACTGTGGGGCTGAAACTCAGCTGGCGGAGCTCAAAGTTAGAAGACAGCGGCTCCCAGGCGTACGTGGGCTTGTAGTAAGGAGGATACTCCCCCATGTGAGGCTCTAACGAACAGAAATGACAGGTTTTAGTAAACATTTTTATTACTATAAAGAGAGTTTGGTTTTAAAACCTCACCAGTCAGGTAGTAGGGCTGTGTGGGGGCCACAGGAGTCGTAGTGGGCTCCGGGTGGATGGGTAAGGGACACTGGAGCTCCATCTTCTCCTGTGGGGGTGAGCAGCCAGGAGACCCCCCTCCTGAGAGGTCTGAGCTCTCAACCTGCAAAGGGACTTCTGACAAATCCACAACAAATCAAAGTGAGATTCATGGCAGCTGCAGACGTTTCTCTGTGTGATTTCTGAGCAAATACAAAAACAAAACACGTCAGGAGCCTCCTGACTGTTTAAGTTAGATTATTAATGTTTGATCAGAGCTAAACTGGAATTTTTCTTTCTGCAAAAGCCAAAGCAAAGACCGTTTTACTGATCATGTGCAAAAGCAAACTAAAATAACATGCAAAGTAGTTCAAATCTCGTATTTATGCAGATAAAACCAATTCTCACCTGCGCACTTGAAGGCCTTCGGTTCTTCTTCGTGAGTTCGGTGAACGTTGTATGACACGCACCTCTTGTTTTTCACCAGAAATGACCGAGGCATGTTGGTCCTACAGGCGGAAATAATAAAGTTTAAAATTTAAAATAAAGAGTTGGAAAACTTGTTAAAATAAAAATAAAAACGCGTAGAAATCTGCAATTCCTTCTAGTTTTTATTCCACAGAGTTCATTTCAGCACAGGCCTGCTTTAAAACGAGGTTTTTTAATCTGCGATAATAATAAATAACTCGTTAATTATCTAAAAATGTCTTGAAAATGAATTTAAGTCATTAAAATAATAATGAAACAATTTAAAAACACCAGCCGAGAGCAGCGGTAACTCACCGTGAACCGACCCAGTGCCACGCGCAGTAATAATACAGTTTATTATAGTAGTAAATATAATTTCCCTGCTCTCTGGGAGTCGGAGCTGAAACTAAAAAATCCTTTCTCAGAAGTTAGGAAAGCAAAGCAGCCAGTAAGCATCCCCACTTGCTGCTCGCGCTTTTCTCCTCCCTGATTTTCAATCAGATAACCTCGAAGGGGAATCTGACTGTGGTTTCAGCCAATGAAAAACAAGCTGCAGGTGGAAATTTGCTTAGAAAAACACGCGGCCTTTGGAACAGTTATACAAAACACACCGTAGTCTGTGGGAGGGAGTTGTCTAGGTGCAAGGGGATAACACGACCTGCATTTTAATAATTAATTAGAATTAGACTTATTTCTGTTTCAATTGACTTTATTTTAAGGGGTGCAAATTTTTTGAAGCAACAAGAAGTTTCTTAGAATAAAAGAAGTTTGAGAAAAACAATCCACTAAAAAACTTTATTCCTTGATGTTTGGTTTACAGGATTTACCCATGCAGAGAAACGCTGCTAAGTTGTCTGTGAGATTTAACGTGCCCATAAAGATCACAAACGTGACTTTAGTACCTCCAAAGATAAACACACCAAACTTGTCCGGGAGATTAACTGTGACCAAACACACCTGACTGATTTCTCTACAGCTTGATAGAAGTTTAATTATTTAATTTAGGAAATGTCTATTTATAACTAGTTTATATTTATATTAATAATAATAAAATCTGAAGCTGATTGTTCAGAAACGCTCATTGAGTTTCGCATGACAGAAAAGGTGTAAGGGCGTCATCTAGTGGACAGGCTCGAGTACTGTTATGTTCTTGCTTTATAAACCAAACATATTTTTACTTTGGCAGCAAATAAAATCATACAAATAAAATCTGAAAATCCTATAAACTCACTGCTTTTTCCCTTTAATGCCAGACTTTTTAACTAATACAATTGTTATGCCGAGATCTGATGGAATTATCGCCATTTTGGCTAAATTACATCATGAGCAATTTCGATATAACACAAGATCTCGCGAGATCTGCGAACATGCTGAGTAATTGTGGATGAGTCAGCAACTATCCAGTTGAGTAATGTAGACAAACATAAGGACATATTTAGGTCTGGATGTGTCATTAGCAGCTAACATGAGTCCAGAGTTAGCTTATGGCTGCATGGTAAATACACACAGTGGTTCATAATGCTAACAAACAGGCTTGACTTTGACAATAAATGCCAACTTTTCCATTTTAATGTTCTTTTGTGATGTGGTAATGCCCAGGGTATATGACAGATATGATTATCAGCCACTAAAATACAAAATCCTTGAACAATGTCAGCAAAATGTACTGGTTTTTCGCCATTTTTGTGTTTGCTAATGTTTATTAACCATGGCGGCCATCTTGACATAGGTTGACCCCAGAAATGAATAAGTTGTAGGCAAAAACAGTATCAACCAACCACTGAAAAGCAGGCAATATAATAATAATAATAATAATAATAATAATAATAATAATAATAATAATAATAATAATAATAATAATAATGTTATTATTGTTGCATATTGTAATAAAAAAGAAGTTTCTTCTTGACAGACAAGTATCTTTGGATAAAGAGGTATATGTTATGCATTTTATACAAATAATTAAAGCATTCAGCCACATTTTAAGCTGGTTAGATTCTCAAAGGGTGCTTCTAAAATGTGCAGGTGCATCTAATAAAATTAGAATATCACGAAAAAGTTCAATATTTTTTGTCACTCATTCCAGATGGTTAAACTAATATGTTATACAGATTTATTACACATGGGGCTTAGTTCTTGTCATTTTAATGATTATGGCTTGCAGATCATGAAAACTCAAAATTCAGTGTCTCGTGAAATAAAAAAATGACATAAAATCAATTTAAAGAAGGATGTATTAAACAGAAATGTCTGGCTTATGAAAAGCATCTGCATTTCTATTTGTATGTGTGGTTTACCCCCCTTGTGCATGAATTTCTGCATCAATGCAGCGTTGCAGAATTTTTAAAGATGACTCTATTTATTCTATAATTATTTACGTCAGGTGTTTCTATATTATCTGAAGCAGCGAGGACTGAACACCTCTATGGAGCTGCCTTTTTTCATACAGATCTGAAACTGCAGTTGCCACTACAGCTCTGCTTAATGCGGTGAGATTACCTCAACAGAACAGGGAACTAAAACTCAGAAAAAAAACAAAAATATCAGCAAAGGCCCACGTCAGAGACCAGAGTTTATGTTCATAAAAACTCCACTGGAAAACAAAACATTAGCAAAAAACATTCAAGATTCCCAAAAACTGAACATGAAATCAAGTAAAACAGAACCCGTCGACCATCAGTGAGGTGATGTTGCACTCATTCTGCAGTGAAGGATGTCCAAAAGACCCAGTGGCAAGAGGCATGAAGCCTAAAAAGACATACTCCAGGGGGTTAAAGTGGTAGCAGATCTTAAATCAGGTTCTGTGGATTGAAACACTACCAATATGTCACACACTGAGCAACCTCAGTTCAGAGAAAGAGAGTTTAATTCTGACCAGATTAATTGGTCAGAGGAAGGTCAAGACTCAAGTGAATTGATGCCATCTTAGAACAACTCCAAACATCTTTCATAACAGTTTGCATTAACGCCACTTTAGAAATCTTTATTTTGCTGTAAATTTCACATAGAATTTTCTGCTAACTTACTTAGTAACAGAAGCCACTAGCTGTAGCAATTCATACAGGATTAACTTGAAGCCATATGCAACTTTTTCATATTTTAAAATAATTTTCTTTAGCCAGTTTGTGCTAAAATGACGCTTTTCAGGGTTAATGAAATGTCACTCAGACCCCCACCACCCTCTGTGGCCAGAATACCACACTTGCAACTTCTGACTGGCGGTCTGGTCCCTGTTGGACTTACCTAGTAAAGTGGAGCTGACATGCCTGGTGCTGCAGTCTGCTTCCAGCATGTTTTAGATCATGAACACAGCTGATTAGTTTGATTTAGTGATGAACGGCTCCTGTAGACACTAATGAAGGCTGAGGAGACGTTTCAGCAGTTAGATTAAGGTGTTAAAAAGACGAACACACAGTTTCACATTCAGTTTTACAATAGTGAATTAATAATGGACTCTAGTGGGTGCTAAAAGCAAGCAAAACTAAGTGTGCCTTTAATATTTCAGCCAGAATAGCTATATAATGTAAACTTGGAGGATTAAATGTTTATTACATACTTTATATAAAATACTTTATATAAAAACCACTAAGAATATTTGGACCAGATTTGTTCTAAAATGTAAACAGTCCATTTAGGCCATGCTCAGGAGTTTGTTTAGTTTTAGTATTACAGTTAAAGTGATCAATTCTAGTTGATAATTTTATATAAGCAACATAAGCCTCATTTACATTGAGTATTACATGTGTTCCTAGGGAGGCATCACAGAAAATAATTGAGAAACACGGACCCAGATGAAACCAATGGTGTTTCATTTAAAAAAAATCACTGCTGATTGTTGGACATGTCTTAATTTGTCATTATGGGACACTAATACTACTCAAGGGTTCCCATCATAGACATGGATAATGTCTACAGGTGTTGCTCTTCTTCTGTATGGAGTTTATGGCAGTTGGCAAGTGACTTAAAGCTGCACTACTATTAGATTGTAGAAGTTGCTCTTGCTCCAACACACCTGATTTAAATGGATGAGTAATTAACAGGCTTCTGCAGAACTCAGCATTGCAATTATGCAATTAAATAACTTGATCCAGGTGTGCTGGGGCAGGAAAACATGTAAAACATGCTGGCTGGTGGCCCTGAAGGAGTTGGTGACCCCTGGTCTAACCTCTCCCATGACTAAATTGGAGCCTTGTTGAATAGTCTTGTGATTTTGATTACCTGAAAATTAAAATCCAACATTTTCACAAAGTAAACACTGGGAAAATTCAATCAACTGGTTTGAACTGAACTGAACTCTTGTAACATCCGGGTACCCATCAACAATCGGTCACACAGGGACCTAAAAATCTTTTCACAGCAACTTTTTAATTATTTTTGCATTTAAAACAAGTAAATGTGACCATTTTTACTTTTTTCTAATAAAGTTTTATGTTCCTTGCGTCGCATTTTCTAAAATGTTCTGACAAAAATGCGCTTCTAAGTGGGTTTTTAAAAAAGATTAAACTAAATAGCGCGTGCGCTCTTTGCATGTAGGTCACGCGCAACCACTCGTTCCAGGCTCCCCCAGCAGCGATGGAAAACAAAGTTCGCTTTGCGGCGGAGCTAGGAGGCCGTGAGAGTTGATGTGAGAACACATGGTGGGTGTAACTCCTCGGCTGTTAAATAACCGCTAGGTGTTGTTTTCGTGTTCGTAAGCGCCGCTGTTCCGAGGCTCGTGCCGCTAACTTCAGGGATTAGTTGACGTGCAGCCTGACAGCGGAGGCTCACTGCGGTGGGATGGGCTGTGAGGTGTTCAACATGGCGGCGCCCTGTGGAGTGCATCTACTCTAACAGGTAAAAAGGTCCGATAATCTGCGTGAAATGTGTTTTCCTGTCAGTGTATTTTATCGCGTGTGTCACGTTCATGCCCAGACGAGCTGTTGTGCTTGACGTCCCGCCGGTGGAGCCCGGTGGACCGGCAGAATAAGTCCCCCCTCCGAGTGTGGGTCGCTGCTCCCAGCTAACGTTAGCTCTCGGCGGCGGGGTTGACTTGTTTTTTTGCTCAGAGCCGGTGATGGATTTTGTGCACGTTCTCCGGATTTCAGCTGGGTTTTATCCGCGTGTTTCGTAGTTGTGAAAGCAGTGGTTGGTCCGTGACAGAAACGGGGCCTACGTGTTTTTATAAGCATTTAAAGTAAACCCAACCCTGCCCATTGTTCTCTGCGAGTTGTTTACGACAGGCAGCAGCCACTGGTCACTCCACAAACAGCAGCTTCTCATCCACCCCTCTTACTGTCACATTTTACATTATAAACCTCGCTTTTGTCATTTAAACTGCATTCTTTTAAAACTAAACCAGTCAGGGACGCTGACTGTGTGGCTGTTGCTGTTTTAGTGCTGTCCACCTGCCTGCTGCCCATAATTAGTGGCTGTTATAATTTACATGACCCTGAAAACTAAAACAATCCTTATTCCATTTGCTCTATTGCTTAAACGTTTTAAATCACCAAAAATACTTAAAATCTCTGTTATTTGAGTCTCTCTAGGTTTTGACTTCTCTTCTGTGTGATCATATCATCATACTTTTGTAACGAGCTCTTAATAGATGTTAAAAGCTGCAAATTAGATAACAAAACAGGAAGTGTCAGGGCCTCAAACAACATCTAATGCAGTGTTTAGCAATCCTTGTCCTCAGGACCCACTCCTGCAATGTTTTAGATGTGTTCTTGCTTGACCACACCTGATTCAAATGATGGCATTACCATCTCAGCATGTTAAAGCCAGCAGCAGCCTGTTAATCAGCTGCTGATTTGAATCAGGTGTGCTGACATGCCTCACACATCCTGACGAAACTCTGATCTAAATCAGATCAGGAGCATCTGAAAGTCATGTCTTTAAAGGAGTCATCACCTGAAATCTTCACTTTTCCACTTAAAAACATGTCTATAATGGCTTCCTAATGATTTTTCACTGGCTGAGAAGCCGATATTTAACATTGAAGCGTTTGTTTAATCTTGCCTTCTTCAACCAGCTCACATGCACCCCACGAGCACGCGCACTCCAAAACCAGAACTTGAGCTCTGTCGTCACAAAGGCCAGATATAACCAAATATGAACCAGCAGCGAACAAACCAGCACAACAAAGCTCATTTCATAACGTGAAACGCATAAATTATGTCTTACCGTTGACGACTCATGTTATAATCCGTGTTACGGGAAACAAAACTCCGATCGGTTTGTGTATTCCATCTTCACAACAGCATAAGAGCCGATGCCTGGCTGTTGGCTTGCTTTGTCCCAACTCAACAACAAGCGAGGACGCCATTACGCACGAGGCGAGGCTCGGGCTCGTACGTACACGGTTAGATCCCGTAGGTCACTGCCAGGTCGGGTTCAGTTATAACTTTTGTTATTTTGGAGCGAGACGCTGAAGCTGCTTCCTGCTTCCTTCCACCAATGAACGCGCTCCTCAGTCCCGCGCGCGTCCGACACAGCCGAAATATCGCGTGTGATCTCGCGAGAAAATATGCCCTTCACAATAAAGGATTAAAAAATCACATTTTTAATTTATTTTTCCAATACAATTTATTTTAATGGTCTAAAAGACTATAATAGGGTGTAGATATCCACGGTATTATAGGTGATGACTCCTTTAAGAAAAAAATCAGAACAGGATGCGAGAGAGACGCGCCATCTTTTGTTGAACATCTATATGTCATGTTTTCATGTTTCAGCTAATCATGTTAAGATTTACATTGTTGGTGCAGAAATCCAATAATAAACTTTCCTCTGAAGGTAATCACAGAAATGAGATAAAGTGAGTGAAATGACCTCCCAAATCTAATGCAAGACTTAGAAAAGATGTTTAGAAAGTCTGGAGAAATTTCACTGAATACAAATTTACAACAACGTCTGGTGGCTTAGAAGCCAAATATAAAGAAACAAGTGTTGATTTTACATATTAAAGTATATCTATCTAGAGCTGGCGTATATCGTTTTTTCTTTGACTTGATTGTTGGTATTGATCACAGCTGCTTAGATGATGATGATGATAATGTTGGTTTCATGTATAGAGGACAGTTGTGAGATCCGCCATGGTGTCTGGTTGAGAGACTAGGGCTGGGTAAAAAAATCGATTTCATATACATTTTGCAAAATCAATTCATTAGGCCTAAGATCGATTTGTTTCTTTTTTCTCCCCTTGAACCAGACTGACCTGGGGCCGGATCAGCAGGCACTTCCCGGGTACAAATAGTTCCAAAAAGATGCTTAATGTGTACCAATATATACAAACGACTTAACGGGAAGAAGCTCGTTTAAATGATAGAAATGTCATTTTCTGCCTCAGCAACACCCAATTTCAACAATAAGCCGCTAAATTAAAAGAACGTAAAAAGACACTAAATGCACATATCAAGAGAAACACGTAGTAGCGACAATGCTAAATGATCCTATCCTGAAAATTAATATTTAAGACCAGGCTGAATTGAATCGAATTGTGATTATTCGATTCAGAACCTTATGAATCAAAATCAGATCGATTTAGGAAATTGGCCACAATACCCAGCACTAATAAAAACTCTAAATTAACTTTATTTAGGTGTTTGTGCACTTCTCAGTGTTAAAGTCAAAGTTAAGATTTATTTAGTTAAATTCAGAGTTCAAGAACTGATTCAGCTTTAGAAATTTTGTGCACCAACTGATGTTATTAGTGACACTTAAGCATGAAAATAGGGTGGAAAACGTCCATGAAAATTGGCCTAATAAAAGTCGGCAGTACATGTCGGCCATCGGCTGACCACGTCTCCTACATATCAGCATCGTATCGGCAATAGAAAAAACCAATACCGGTCGACCTCTAGTTAGGTGTTTTGGAGATGAAGCCAGAGAGACCCGACTGAGACGGTTTGGACATGTCCAGAGGAGAGACAATGATTATATAGGTAGAAGGATGCTGAGGGTGGAGCCACCAGGCAGGAGGCTGAGAGGAGATTTATGGATGCAGTGAAAGAGGACATGGAGTTGGTTGGTGTGATGGTAGAGGATGCAGGAGACGGGACTAAATGGAGACGGATGATTTACCGTGGAGACGCCGGAAGAGAAAATGAAAGAGAAGTGAATGTCTAAGCTCTGTTGCATGTTCTCCATTGTTTATTTAATTGGTAATGTTTTTTGCTTGTCTTTGTGCACGTGTGTTAGCTAGCCGTCTCATGATTAACCTTTGGAGTTAACTTTCGTTAAGATTGCTAGCATAGCTTGTCAACATTAGCAAATAGATAAATTGCCACAACTCAGTTTTGCGGATCTTGAGCTGATGATTGGTGTGCTGGTGGCTGAGAGTCATTCACAAACCTCATGATGACCTCCATCAGTCATGTACATAAAACTTTCATAAAACTCCAACATCGAAGGCAGCAGGCGATAGAAAGCCTCTTAATAATTGCCAGGGACTTTAATCTCCATTAAGTTATTTATTTGTGGCTATTTTTAAGTCTTAAATTCTCATCATGAGCATAAACTGCCAATCAGATCAGGTTCTGCTGTATTTTTTATTATTTTTAATGTTTTAAACTTTGTTACAACCTCGTAACTCTGTTTTCTAGTTGAGATGAAAACTAAAAAACCCAACTATTTCTGATAAAAAGTGATGGTCATTCATCTTATTTGAAAATTAGATGATTTAATAACAGGAAACTGTTACGTTTTGACGTCTTTATTCCAGAAAGCTTCTGCTGATGGCTGGGAACATTTATTCAAATTGTCAGAAGGTTGTATTTGGATCTTTATGGTGGGCTTTTTGAATACTCACATAGAAGGACAGGAGGCTGCTGATAGCAGTTTGAACACAGTCAAATGTAATTCTCAGCATAGCATAAAGGCTCTTTGTGTGTTCCCGAGCATTCCCAAGCTGCCTGAGATCACACTGGACGGAGCTCCTGTTTGTGTCCCAGCCCTGCAAGACGCTTATGTTTGTTTTCACTTTCCACGCTCAAACTTCCAACCACATGAGTCAGCAGTCGGTTGATCACAGTAAGACAATTGTGTTGACTTAAAAAAGCGGCACAATGCTGATCTTGTTTTTATATATGACAAATGTACGAACTTGATACCGGTGTTATCACGTTTATTTCCCGAGGGCGGATATTAATGTGACGTATGAATTTGCTGGAAATAGATATGTTTTTGTTCTAGTTGGATGAAATCCAGCTGACTTTGTTTTTCTAACAGCTGACGTGTGCAGACAGAAGCTAATCTTCCTACACCTGTAAAAGCAGCTGTCTGATTTGGGATGTAATCGTTACGTTTTGTTGTTGCTGTGATACCTTTAGAATAATTCTCATTATGAAACAACCTCTGAATGAGCTGCTGGGCTTAGACGGTTGCTCAGGGGTTATGGAAAATGGCCTGTATTTGATATAGCGTCTTTAGGGTTCTAAAAACCCCCAAGGCGCTTTACAACACAACCAGTCATTCACCCTTGCACACACACATTCACACGCTGGTGGTGATGAGCTACAATGTAGCTACAGCTGCCCTTGGGGCTCCACCAGTCCGTCCAGCCACCACCAACAGAGAAGGGTGAAGCATCTTGCCCAAGGACACAACAACGGAGACAGACGAGACTCAAACCTGCAACCATCTGGTTATGGGGTGGGACTTAACTCCTCTGCCACCGTCGCCCTGTGATTGGTGGGTTGCTGGTTCAAACCCACGCTCTATCCGTGTCAGTCGTTGTGTCCTTGGTCAATGCACTTCTGAATTGATCTAAAGAGAGAGGATATATTTGCTCCTTTCCACAGCTGCCCTGTTTTCCAGGTTGTTTATGTACTTGTCAGACCCTTTTGTCCAAAGCGAATTACAAATGAGGACCAAGCAGTTACCCAGGAGGCTAACAATAAACTACTGAGACGGAAGAACACCAATCAGGCTCTGCTAGAGGCGACAGTGTAGAAGTATAGAGGGAATGCCCAGTTAGAGCGCAGCCAAGTAGTGGAAGGGAGGTACAGGGTAGGATGCTCTCTTAGGAGCTGGGTGTTCTGGTAGCACGCAGGTGGTCATTCCACTATCGGGGAACGACACTGGACCGTTGTTCTGGACCAGGCTGGGAGACCAGCCTAATAGGCCTGCCACACTAGCATCGGCTCTACCCCGCCTAGATAGGGTAAAAATATCATGAGGTTATCAGTAAACAGTGTAAGGTGATCTGTATGCTACACAGAAACACAGCTCAGCACAAAAATTGTGGTGATGTTGAATGTTATGCTCAGTTTTATGGCTTTTTGTCACACTGAACCAGGAAATGCAGGCAGTGAGGCAGCAGCCAGAAAGCTTCGGAGCAACCAGTGACTCCGCCCCTAATCAATCAGTGACCGACAGTCGTGGTGATGGCCTGACTCAACCCTAGGAACCACAACAGAGCAGGGACTGAAAAGTAAAGAGAAAGTAGAGGGAAAACACCAAGCTGTACTGTTGGAAAACGCGGTCAGACCGAACCAAACCTTCCCGAGTCATGCTGAGTAGTGCCGTTGGAAAAGGGTGAGGCAGTAGTCAAGGTGCAGTTGGGGTTGTGGGTTTATGTTGTAGCGTGGCTCAGGACACATGTACAGTCATACAGCTTAAAGAATGTGGTCACAACTTCCTGTTTAAATTTTTCAATGTGATCTTGATGAAGAGTGTGTTCAGTGATTAAATCAACCATGACTGAGCCTGAAACGGTTAATAAATAATCGGTATTATCTAAGATCAGAGACCGGCTGATTACGGTTTTCAGTCCTGATGCTGGTCTTTAGAAATCAGGACGTCCATTTACTGATTTATGAAGCTGGTTGGTTTTTTTGTTTTGTGCTATAAACTCAACTGTTTAATGTCCGTCCATGGGAGATATCTGGGTAAATATTTACAGCAGGTTGTGTCATTATTGTGACTAGTTGAAGACATTATAATCATTAGCAGGAACAGCATGAGGCTAAGGACCTTTCAGCACCTGCCAAAGCTTTTCTTAATGACTCATGTAACCGAGTTACAAACCAAATGGATTTAGAGTCATTAAAACTCCTCAGAGTCTAACTGAATTTAAGAAGCTGGTAATAATAATGTTTAATACTTGTCCACTAGTGAGGACTTTGGTTAGAACCACCAGACTGTAAAGCAAATTTAATGGCACAAAAACAGGTGCACTTTTCTCCTCCATACACATTTTGGCTGACGCTCTGCTGTTACCTGCACACAACCAGAGTGTTTTAAAGCATCAAGTAACCAAATACAGCTAAATGTATAAGAAGTATGAATGTTAAAACACACTGAAGCAAATTAGGAATTAGAGGTCGACCGATATTGCCGATACGATGCTGATTATGTAGGAGACATGGTCAGCCGATGGCCGATATGTACTGCCGACTTTTATGGACCAATTTTCATGGACGTTTTCCACCTTACTTTCAAGCTAAAAGGTCACTAAAAACATCAGTTGATGCACAACATTTCTGAAGCTGAATCAGTTTTTGAACATTGAATTTAACCAAATGTTAAATCTTTATTTTATGCACTGCTCAGTGTTAAGATCAGACATCTAACTAAATTTAATCAAACAAATCTGTAAACTCACCAAGTATTAAATATTCAAAACTGTTATATAAAAAGAAATTTTAGTTGAAAATAATTTTAGAGCATTTGTTATGCATATGTTATTCAGGAACGTAAATAAATATTTAAATGAAATTGTGCAGTAGCACTGGGCTGCCCGGGGATGTGCCTGTCTTTAAATCAGCTTTACTAAGGAGGTACATTGGCCGATGCAATATATATAAAAATGGTAAATATCGGCCCGATATATCGGCCAGCCGACCGATATATCTGTCTACCCCTGTCAGAAATTACATAAATCAAATGTGTGCACTTTAGTTTGCTTCCAAATGAAAATTTGTGTATTTCTTTGAAATTAGTCTCCAACAGTCTCAGCCTTGTGAGATACAAGCTAAAAAGTAAAACACAAGAGAGGGGTTCCCGGCTCCCTATTGGGTCAATTCTAGTTGTTTAAACAAAAAGAAAAGATATCCACTTAATGAATCTGATTACCAGTTAGTTAAATGATAAAATATTTGTCGTTTTGGCGTTGGCAGTAAGCTATATTTTTATTACGATTTAAAGGAACATTCCGCAACTTTTACACCTTAAAATTATGCTTTTTTAAAAAGTTTTTGTGTCCTAGTATTATCTATTATGTTCATTTTCATACCTGTGATAGTGTTGGGGGGTCCCACATCTGTTTACTGCGTAGTGACGAAACTACTCACTTGGTTTCGTTTTACGGCAGAATATGGCAAGCCAAAGGGATAAAAAAGCACGCGTTCTAAACGTGCGTTATGTCCGCCAAAATGCGCGTCTTGAACGTGCATTTTGACGCAAAAGGGGGAAAAAACTTGCGTGTTATAAAAGTGAGCATTATGTCCGCCAAAACGCGCGTTCAAGATGGATAATATTTACTATTATGTTCTGATCACATTTTTTGCCCCTGATCCGTGTCATAGGATTTCGATACCAAATCCCAATCCAATACCTCAGCAATGCATTAAATTAATAAGAAGAAAGTAGAAAACATTCAAGTTGTCCTTTCAGATTTATTTATCTGTAACTTGGAATATAATAGAATAATTTATTTGTCTGAAACCAAACAGTAACAGAAATTTGTCTTTTAACAGGGCTCAACTTCCTGTTTTCATGTCATTTCCTCAGATTAGCTGCCAAAAACCATCACTCTGTCAGGAAGAACATTGATAAGAAATGTGTTAATAATAGGAATATGTTTGATAATAGCCTCACTGCTCATAATTCAAATAGTTTAAATAGTATGTGGCTGTGTTTTGTGATAAGCATTACCATGACTGCACCCATGTTGCGGCCGGCAGGCTCGTTCTTCCCTGCACCACACGGCTCATACCGTGGCTCAGGAGACTGCAAAAACCAATGTTTGCAACCTCAGAGTCATCCAGTGTGATTAATATATGGCTACCTTGGCTGTGTTTTTGCTGTCAGTAGACTGTTTCTCCTTGTCTTTTAGTGTATCTTTGAGTGTCAGATGGCTGTGTGTTTTTGTCTGAGTTGCTGCTGTGAACTGGGAGAGCAGGGTGTTTGGTTTTAAGGTAACAGACTAGAACTAAAAGCAGACAGGTTAAAAAATAAAACTAGGGATGCACCGATCCACTTTTTTCACATTCGATCCGATACCGATATCAGACGTTTAGTATCTGTCAATATCGATCTGATACCAATATGGAAAAACAGTATTAACCCTTTAGGCACCAGGTTTTTTTTTTAAATATTCAATTCTGACATGACTATTTCAAAAGGTTGTAGCTTGAAAATAGTTCGAGATAAAGGTAAACTGTAAATGAGAAAATTCTTCAGTAGGACCCAAATTTTGTGATGGGAGCAAATTCACTCATCTAATTAGCATATTATGACTTCACCAGGCTGCCATATTGGAATGTATAATTTTTACTTATATTTTTTATATTTTTAATTTACATATACATATATAAAGTTCTTTATTCATTTTTGCTTCATTTAGTTATTTTTATATTGTATTTTTTTATATTGGCCACTCAAGACTAATGCTTTATAGGCATATTTTTCAGGTTTGTTGGGCTTTTACAGCTTCAGGGTCGACCTTCCCATGAATGTAATGATCATTTGATCCAAGGAAAGTTCCTTATGTGGACCATAGATGTTTGGAATATGTGGAATGTTCAATTTGATTATGTGACACACTTTTACTTTCACTTTCATATTTACCGCGGCTGCTGCTATTTGCGGTGTTTTTACCATCCTTTCTACACCCACCGTGTCCCGATCACGTAGAAATAGCCTCGGATCATGTGTTGCTGCGCGCAGCGTGACTTCCTCTCACTGGATGAGTGAGTCTTCATCAGAGGGTGAATATTCCAATTCAGAAATTAGAGTCAGTTACTACAAGTCAAAGAACTTTGCCAACAATGAACAGACCTGCCAGCATTGTAAGTTTTTACTCTCTAATATTCTCCCTCTGTGAGCTCCGCTTGTCTCCTCCCTCCGTCGGGAGCGTCCCGGCTGGAGGCGATTTTCAAACTTTATAAACTCCGAAAATTTCAATAGAAACACCCAAAAGTGTTGCTCAGATTTAATTTACACCTTTCCACTATCTTCTGGTTTAAAGTAATAACTTCATGAGTGATACTATTTGCAGCTGTGGCTCGTTAAACTCTGCAATCATGCTGCAGCGTGGGGCTGTAGCGCCGCATGACGTCATCACTCACAGCACATAGAAATACACTGAATAGATCTGTTCTTATGGATCGGGTCATAGATCGGTCCATAGTCACCGATACCCGATCTAGAATTTTCTCTATATCTGTACCGATACAGATATGCGGAGCGGATCGGTGCATCCCTAATTAAAACTAAGTCATTGTCATTTCGTTAGAAAATTTCTATCTGAGGATGAATTAAGGTTACGCTAGTTGCTTTATAAGGTTATAGCTAATCTTTTTCACCTGATTCCAATCATTTAAAATCACGTGATCAGGCCTGATTTTCGATCCTGCGATCGGATAAGATCATCCCTATTATATAACTGTAATTATTTCATATGATAGTGAGGTGAAACTGTCCTCTTGAGTCCTTATGTATTGTTTTGTCTTTGCCGTGTGGTGCTTGAAAAGTTTGAAAATGTACCTTGAAAATGCTTGAAAAGTGCTTGAATTTGTCAGTGTGTAAGAAGTAAGTGTAAGAACCCTGCATCAAACAAAGTAGTGCAAAGTAGTGCAATGTCCCAGTACACCTGATATTCACATGTTTTTCATACAAAAAACGACAGAAATCATTGATGTTAGACGCCATTAATGCCTCCCGCTTTTCTGTCGCTGTGATTACGTCACGTTGTTCGTCACTCTGATTGGTCCTAGCGCTATCCAATTGCGTGCTGACATTTTGAAAGACAACCGTAGATCCCGCCTCATGACTGAGAGCCGTCAATGGTTCGTGGCCAGACTATATATTCACATATATAGGATGGCTTGCCAGGCTAATTTATTCAATGTGTGGAGATGGAAAAGTTTGTTTTTGTTGTTTTGCCTGACATTAGGAATGTAAACATGCCACTTTTGCCCGAGAGAGAGATTTAATGTTACGACAGTGACGTTACGCAGCAAGCCTCTAGAGGGCGACAGAGACCATATAACTGCAATCTTGCAGAATGCTGCTTTAAGAACCGTGGTCATCATGTCCTCAAAGGAACTTTTGTGCTACTTTAAATGGGATCTTTTGTGTTGTGTTGGGCTTCAGGAACCTTTTGCTTCTATGAGCCGTTTACAAATGTCAGAAAAAAGAAAATTACCCTAGAGCCCCCCCCGAACATGTTTTCTGTCAGATTTTGGCTTCAGGAAAAATATGCTTTTAAGAGTCATTTGAAAATGTCCCTTATTGTGATGTCACAGTAAGGAAAATTAGCTTGGACCCCCCCCACACACACACATACTAGTCAATGCTTAGGGAGACTTCTGCTCTGGACGTAGAGCAGACTACTCTGAGCCCCTCACGGATATCCAAGCTCCTTCACCTCATAGCAGGTCATGGGTGGGCGTGGCCAGCAGCAGCTAATTAGCATTAAAGTGACAGAGCCCTGAAACGGCTCATTCTGGGAGGTACTGAAAGTGTCAAGAATAAAACTGCTGAGATCACTTCATGTGAGAGGGATTTAGTGTGAAGAACTTCATGAACATGTTTTGCATGGACTATAGAACTATTAGAAGTTTATTTTTATAGCACTTTTCACAGACAGAAGTCACAAAGTGCTTCACAGACAAAAACAACAGAATTACAATAAAACAGAAACGGATTATGGAAAAAAAAAAACAGCCAAAACTAAACTAACTTGTTTAAATAAGGGTAAAATATGTCCCCTTTAAAGCATCTAGACTTTCTCCAATGAGGATGAAGCTGAAGGGTTAGGGTTAATTCCACCATGCAGACCCTCAGCTGTTGATGTGCACTGATCCTGGACCAGAACTCGTGGCTGATTGTGGTTCTGACTTGGTAGAGGTGCCTGGAGACTGTATTGGTGGGTGGGCCCCAGGAGTCCTCCAGGCAAGCCAGGACTGTCACTGTGAGCGAAACGTGGCCTCCACCTCCAGCACTGCCACCACCATGGCCAGGGAGCAGCCCAACCTGGGAGACCTCCTCCCACTCCTGGAGACCTCCGACCTCCAACAGCTCGAAGAGATCCGAGGCCTTCTCAACGAGCAGCTCAGCACTGGTGAGGCGGCGGTTTAGTTCAAATCAAGCTAATAAGTTAGATTTCTGTTCAAACGTCTTTCCTGTTGTGTTTCCCGTCCAGAGCGAGGCTCCATGCTGCTGAACGGGCTGGTGGATTACTTTTTGGAAACCAATTCCGCCCAGGCCATGCATATCCTCTCTTCTGTCAGAGAGCCACACGATAAGGTGAGTTGTTTATTCATCAACTAGTGTTTTATCTGAATTATCAACACATTCTGAAACATTTTCCAAAAACAATACAGATTCTCGTTAAAGTTTTTGTTTTACAGCTAAAACTAAAATCCTTCTGCACTCAGAGTTTACTGTTTCCCTTCAGTAGTGTTTGTGTCAGCTACACAGCTAAACCCACGTCCCTCCCCCCACAGCACCTTCTAGACAAGATGAACGACTGTATGACCAAACAGGCCTGCCGGCTGCCCACCCTCATGCTGCTTGGCCACGTAGTCCGCAAGCAGCCGTCCTGGATCCATAAGATTGCTCGTTACCCTCTGCTGCTCTCTCTGCTGAAATGCCTGAAGGTAAAATCTACGACACGACTCGGTGACCAAAGCAGCGAGTGTTCTGGTTAAAAGCTGCTGTGGGGCTCCTTGGAGGTGGACGTCAGACCCTTTATGTATAGAAAAAATGTGTTTATTACCAGTGTTATGTGGGGAAAGCAACAAAAATGTCCTGAAATATGTCAACAAATTTCCTCCTCGGGTCAAATCAGGATCAAGTGAAAGATCTCAACTCCCCATCTCTGTTCTTGTAAAAAATCAATTTATCTGCTGTAAACAGAGAAAAAGCCTCACAGAGCCCTGCAGGGTTGTTGCCTTGTAGTGAAACAATCACACCGCTGATGTTTGATGTACACGAAGGTACAAATAAATAAACTAGTGAGAGTTTTAACCATGTGATGAGCTGTGCTGCACAGAACCAGATCAAACAGAACAAATGTGAAGAAGTTCAGAGTGTCTGAACAAAATGAAGCTTTTCTTCAAGCACTTTCTGTCAAATCTCTGAAGTTATCACCTGTATATTTTCTTTTAGTTTCCATTTTAAGCTCAAATTCTTTATTTCCTGGCAGACGGACACAGATGTAGTAGTACTGATAACCGGAGTGCTGGTGCTGATCACTCTGCTGCCGATGATTCCTCAAGCGGGGAAACAACACCTGTGGGAGTATTTTGACATCTTTGGCCGACTGGCATCGTGGAACCTTAAGAATCCAGGTAGAAACGTCTATTTCTATCTATAAAAACAATGCAACATGTTTAAACTTTAAATTTTGTTAGCCACCTCAGTTAGCTGTGGGGTGGGGGATGCATCACATATACTGGATATGTTCAGCATTATTCCTGGTGTGATTTCTTACACTGCTACTTCTGAGTAAAGGTGGATTTTAAGCCCCCTAATGCCACAATATTAGAAATATTAGGTGAAATAGCCGCAGCCATTTGCATCATTTTGCGCTGCTATGCGAGTCTCTACTGTCTCTTTACACTCCATACGTGAATAAAAAAAATGTCCATTCGTTTCCCGTCAGTATTTGGTTTTATAAAGGAATTATGTGCCTAAAACGAGCCGTTTTAAAATGTCCCCGTTTGTGATGTCACAATAAAGCAATTTAGCATAGAACCCGCCCTCACCTGTTGATGCTTTAGTCGTCAATTGCATTTTTTTACGGGATGGGCGTCGGAGCGAGCCCCCGCACCGTGAGAATAAACATGTGTCTAAAGCGGATCTTCATCCGTGTATGTCACACATCACGTGATCAGGAAGCAGAAAATGAATGAATAAGGAGATTGTTTTAGGACGCAGCTGTGGAAAAAAAGCAATGCGCCAACCCGAAATGCTTCTGCAGCAGCGCTTCGGCACCAGATTGTGAAAGAACGGATAACGCTAGAAATACGGTGATTCTTCCTGATGTAAGAAGTGAGTCTACTCTTTCTTTTGGTAGTTTTGGCGTTTACATGATCATAGAGCACAATGTTCTGTGACTCTTCAAAAAACAGTAAAAGCGCTCAAAAACGCTGGCAGTCAGGGGCTTTCTGATCAGAAAACGGCTGGCAGTGAATGAGTTAACATTCATGGACTCACCCATCTGGACTCACGACGGGGAAGGCTGTTGTTGGTTTAGCGTCCAGGAAACAGCAGAGGACGTCTGGGCTAGTAGAAGCTAACCGTTAGCATTAGCAACTCCACCACACAGCAGAACTCCTCCAGGCTTGTGTTATTTGTGGAGATAAAACATCAACAGGTGCATCTGAGCCCCCCCCCCATTGAATAAACAAGTGAACCACACCACTGATATTGAAACTGCTGAAAGGGATTTAGTTCAAAGAACTTCATAGACGTGTTTTGTATCGACTGTAAAGTGATCGTAACTTCAAAAACTCATGTCTCCTTTTAGTCCGATAACAAAGATGCAGTTGTTTTTTAAATTCAACCCCTCTTGTTTCCTTTCTGTGAGCTTTGTTATCCAGACATTCATGTTTGTTTTTTTATGAAACATTTTTCTCCACATCCAGGCCACGTTTCAGAGGTTTACCTAATCCACCTGCACGCCAGCGTCTACTCACTCTTCCACAGGCTCTACGGCATGTACCCGTGTAACTTTGTGTCCTACCTACGCTCCCATTACAGCATGAAGGAGAACATGGAGACCTTTGAGGAGGTGGTGAAGGTGAGATTATTACAGCTGCTGCTGCACTAATTGTGTTGGACAGTGATTGATAATATTCCTCCTAACCCTTCAGCCGATGCTGGAGCATGTCCGAATACATCCCGAGCTGGTGACAGGAACCAAGGACCACGAGCTCGACCCGACCAGGTGAGCCCTCGTGCTGCTCTGTTTTCTAAAAGTCAAATTGTACTACGTCTAGCTGATGGTGCCATGCTTTTCTTTAGATGGAAAAAGTATGAAATCCACGATATCGTCATTGAATGTGCCAAAGTGTCCCTAGACCCCAAGGAGGCCTCCTGTGAGGAGGGCTACGCCACCATGCCAGAAAACTTTTACCCCCAACTCCACCTGCGACCACAGGACTGCACTACAAGCCCGTACACAGACCTCCACAGCAGCTATGGTCAGAAAACACTAAACACCCACCACACTGTGTAAACAAAGCTGGAGTTGTAAAGATGCAGTAGGACCTGTTTTTCCTGAGCCCTGTTCTTCACATGTCGATGGCAACCAATAAATGAAATATTTTGCAACAAAAGGGACAAATTTATCAGCCGTCAAATTGACCGGCCCTCCCACCTGGAGAAAGGGGTTTGTACATTTGAATTGTGTTTTTTCAAAAACTAGCATACTTGAACGGCAAGAACAACATCTCCTATTGCACCTTTAGGACAAAGTGGATGGAATGAGCTATTGGGAGACTTGAGTAGGTCGGTCATTATCATGTGAGTGTGCTAGTACCTCGCTGCTCTGTGACTAGTTGAAATATTTAAATCTTTAGCTGAATATTTACATGCAACGCATTTGCATATGTTGAGGTCTTTGCATCAAATTTGCAAAGTTGTGCAATTCCTTTATCAATTTAGTTACAAAGTGTCTCAAATATGTCTTAATTAGTTCATAATTATTCCTGATGATCCTGATGCAATGTTGCTTCACACAGAAAATCAGATTCCACCTTTATTTTTGTCTCCAGTCAGTCACATCTTAGCTTTGATAGGTTGCCAACACCTCTGTGAGATAACTCAGGTTTCTTGCAACAACTAACTCGTGCAATGACTTGGAGCATGTTTTTAATTCCAGCGATGCTAAAGAGAGGCCCTGCGACTCCGGCCAGGACATTGAGAATCTTAACTCAGCTGTTCGCTCCCAGAAAGATGCAGACTTTAGTCGTTGATCACCATTTGAGAGGCCGTTGCAGCCACCGAAACTGACCGCATAAAACGAATTGATCTTTGGAGATTATACTTGATTATTTTATAATCAGCTGGTCAAACTCTGAAATTGAAAATGCGCTGCAGCCTGCAACATGACTCTGAGCTAAAGTACTTTTAACTTTATCAGTCGTGGTTTTCCTTAACACGTTAACCCCGCTTAGACAGGAAGTGGCGGTACTTTGTGGTTCTGTTGGGTTCGTGCTGCTAACACCACCAGTGATCTGAAGAGCAGAGCGACCCGAGTTGGTGCTGATTCATAGATTGATCAGACTGTTTGTCTTGTTGACAACAGGAAGCTCTTCTTCGACCCCATTCTCAACTCCACGGCAGCCACTACCCCCGCCCCTGTCCTTGCCCCCCTTCTCAGGGACGCAGTCCTCCTACCGCAGCCCGCAGACCTCCAGACGGCAGGTAGGATCATCCATAACGGGATCCAGAGCTCTCAGGACAGAATTAATGATCAGACAGAACGGCGAGGACACGGTGTCACTGTTATTTTCTGTATTTGTGCAGAACTCCTCCTGTGAACTCAACTCTTCCTGTGGGGGGAAGGACCCTCTGTGGAGCCCCTCCTCTTTGTGTGGCATGGCCACGCCCCCTTCCTCAAGGGGCATGTCACCCAACTTGGAGCTGTCCCACAGTGCCTCGCACCTTCCCAGCCGCTTCCACTGCACATCAGGTATAGGTTCGATCAGCTCAGGGTTTGTGTTTTCATCCTGAACTGAGTTTTATTTTCCGTGGATCGTTTTTCACTCCGAGCAGGAGGGAAAGGAACGCCTGCCTCCAGCACTCCAGCCACCTCATCTCCACCTCCCACTCTATCAGATGACTTCCCTATCATCTCCTTACCAGCCAGCACCGTCCAGTCCAGTCCTCCGAGAAAAGTAAGAACACAACTTCAGAGTTTTCCTGCTAAGTTTCCCGTCATCGTTCAGCATTTCCTTTTAGGATTTAGTTATTTTGTACGTTTATAATCTCTGATTGGGTTTGTTACTTTTGACATAAACCAGAAACAAACTGAAAATAGAGAAAATTTAGATGTTTTTGTTTTATTTGAGCAAAGAAAAGTGACAGAGCAAATATGTTCCATCAAATAAATAAAAAATCTAACAGAAGGATTTGCATTTAATTTAATTTTCAGGATCGTCGGCAAGGAGAAACCAGCAAACCTGGACTGGTGAGACAGGAACAAGTTAGAGACCCAGAGAGGAGTACAGAGACGTCCACAAACCGAGGTTAGACACAACCAGACTCCTTAGTGTGGGTTGGTGTTTTATTCTTTCAAAATAAAAGTCCTCACAAATAAATTACATGCAACAAATAAAGTGAAAGCAAAGCAAAATCTCAAACCCAGGCGGTTTGGAGCTCTTTGGTGGCGTCAAAGCTTTTGTTTCCTGTTGCATAAATGTGCAAAACATGAAAAGCTTTCAGGGTTCTTACAGGTGCTTGAAATCCTTAAAAGTGCTTGAGTTTTATTGTGGGATTTTGAAGGTTTTGAAACGTTTTCCTTTAGGTTTAGAGTCATTTTCTGTTTATCCTGATGCAGGCTGTGGTTAAAAATAATTACAAATGCAGGTAAAACACCTGTGAAAAGCCACAACGTAAAATTCCTTCACATTTGAGCGTGCACGCATTTATCATGGGAGGTCCTGGAACAAACTTGAACCCACCCCCCTCAAGTGCTCAAGTTTGAGCTTAAAAAAATTTGATTTTTCATGTTAAAATTTAACTCATTCAATTTTTAAACAGTTCTTCATTTTAAACTTCTTTTAAACGTTTTTAAATATTTTTTCTTACCTTTTATGTTGGTAACTTGTTGAATTTTACATGTACTCTAATGTATTTTTTGTAAAAATTAATAAGCTCTTGTAAAATAATTGGGAATAACTATCTTCTATCTTACCTAAATTTACCGTAACCTTATTGTGAACACTTTATTATGTTTGCAAGTGTCTTATGAACATGTTTGTGTTTTTTTTCCTTTCCTCAGAAGCAGGAAGTGCGGCGAACGTCTCCATGACGCTGACGGAGCTGTCGGTTTTCATGAAGAAGCAGGAGCTGGAGCTCCAGCTGAGGACAGAAAAGGAGAGGGAGGAGGGTGAGTGTGGAGCTGCAAAACTCACCCTTCAGAAAATCTAGTGAACATTTAAAAATATATATATTTAAGGAATAATGAGGATATAGATGTTATATATTTGTTTTATATGAGTGTGAGCACATGTTCGTTAAACATCTAATATATTATTTTCTTATTTTCCGTTTTTTGGTCTGTCTGGTTTGCTCTGCAACCAAAACACAATCAGGTTTTTTTAACCTGCAACGACACATTAAATACTCAAAATCTAGTGATAGAAAATTATCTGTAAATCTTCATTGGTGAGTCATAAGAAAAGCTTTTTTACGTTTAAATTAGTGAAAGAAAAGCATAAAATTACCTAGACTTTATTTGATTTTATTCTAGTTTATTGCTCTTAAACTATATTTTAGCTTATTTTATTCTACTTCACTTGATTTTTATTTTTATATAAAAACATTTAACATTTTTATGTTTAGGTATTTATTGGAAATTTTCCTAAAAATGTTTTATTTCAAACTGTTAAATATTCAATACTTTTTTTTTTTTTGCCAACAAGGTCCTACTGATCCAAAATGGCTACATGAAATTAAAACAAAAACTCCTTTATAGTAAAAGTGGGTGTGGGTTGGAAGTCAGATTTATCATGAAATAAACAAAAAACCTGGTTAACAAAAGATAAAATAAACGTTTCCATTTTAAACATTTTAAATGTATCCGTATTTGTTGTCAGTAAATCATTCTGAGCTTTAAATGCAGCTGAGGGGCAAATAAAGAGTCATAAAAGGCCCGCGGGCCCAACATGGATGTTTTGTTCTAAACATTTGGTTCTTCTTTCCGGCTGTTAACCGTCTCCTCTTTACCGCTGCAGCTGCCATCACCGAGGAGCTGTTGAAACTCACCGAGGAGAAGCAGGAGCTGTCGGCTCTGAGGGGCTTCGACTCGCCCTTTTATCGCACCACCGAGACCCTGACCGGGAGTCAGGCACCGGACAAGGCCGCCCGGTCCGGAGGCCCCGTCGGAGACACCCACCAAACTGTGTCGACGCCGGATAAAGGCGAGATCTCGGCGAGCAGCGAAAGAGGAGGAGCAGGAGGAGACGGCCAGAGCTCCGCCCTCGATCAGTCCTGGCCCTTCCAGTCTTGCTTCACGCCCATCGACCACCACCTCCACAGAAGCCCCTCGGCCCCCGACGATGAGGTCAGCAAGTTCGGGATGTTCTCGCCGAGCCCGTGCAGCAAGACGCCCGCCCCGGTGCCCTACGAGTCGTTCTTTGACCTGGCCCTGCCGAGGGCGGCCTCACTGTTCGTGGGTCAGAAAACATCGGAGGCAGTTCACAAAGCGGCGCTGGAGAGGCTGCTGCAGCGGGAGGAGGGGCTGGAGGACGGGGAGGAAGAGGGGGTGGTGTCGGCTTCACCGCTGGAGGTGCTGGATCGCCTTGTGCAGCAGGGGAGCGACGCCCACGATAAAGTTCTCAAGAGGTGAGAAACGTCAGCGTGGAGCCGACCCGCAGCTAGAGCCGCTCACTCGGGTTTATGGTGCAAAAGTTGTTTTTCTGGTCTAGTTCATAGTGTTACTTCCTCTTTACGTGTGGCATTAGACAATGTTGCCCCTTTAAAAAAGAAGGTCATTAAGCACAGGAAGTTGGCTCCCTGGTTTAATTCTGAACTGCGTACTTTAAAACAAACCTCTAGAAAATTGGAGAGAACATGGCGCTCTACACACCGGGAAGAGTTCTACTTATCCTGGAAAAATAGTCTAGTGCTTTATAAAAATAAGCTTCGACAAGCTAGAACTGCATATTATTCGTCACTAATTGAGGAGAATAAGAATAATCCTAAATTTCTTTTCAGTACAGTTGCTAAACTTACACAGAATCATAGCTCTGAGCCAGCTATTCCCTTAGCCTTCAGCAGCAACGACTTTATGGAATTCTTCACTAATAAAATAGATTCTATTAGAAACAAAATCATCAGCATCCTCCCCAACACGACTTCTTCTTCCTCAGTAAGTGAGGCAGCATCTGAGGTAACTGTAGAACCTCATCTGTGTTTGAACTGTTTTGATGCAGTTGAGCTTTCAGAGTTATCAAAAATATTAGCTTCATCTAAACCTTCAACTTGTATTTTAGACCCAATCCCAACCAAATTATTTAAAGAAGCATTTCCTTTGGTTACTGCCCCCATTTTAGATATAATTAACCTATCCTTAGTAAATGGATACGTACCGCAGGAGTTTAAGGTTGCTGTAATTAAACCTCTACTTAAGAAACCTTCTCTGGATCCAGATGACCTAATGAATTATAGACCAATATCTAATCTCCCATTTTTATCTAAAGTCCTTGAGAAAATAGTGGCCAGTCGAGTATGTGAGCATCTAAACACTAATGATCTGTTTGAGGAATTTCAGTCAGGTTTTAGAGAGTATCACAGCACTGAAACCGCATTAGTGAAAGTTACAAATGATATTCTCACGGCCTCAGATAAGAATCTTGTGTCTGTTCTGGTCTTGTTGGACCTCAGTGCTGCTTTTGACACAGTCGATCACAATATTCTCTTAGAAAGGCTTGAACATGTTGTAGGGATCAAAGGAACAGCGCTAGGCTGGTTTAAATCTTATTTATCTGACAGATTTCAGTTTGTTCATGTACATGAGAAATCTTCTTCATACTCTAGAGTTACTTGTGGAGTACCACAGGGTTCAGTACTTGGACCAATTCTTTTCACTATATATATGCTTCCAATTGGTAAAATCATTAGACAACATGGGATAAACTTCCACTGTTATGCTGATGATACTCAGTTATATTTATCCATAAACCCTGATGAACCTAATCAGTTAGGTAGATTACAGGCTTGTCTTGAAGACATAAAAATCTGGATGACTCTAAACTTTCTGCTGTTAAATCCAGACAAGACTGAAGTTATCATCTTTGGACCAGAACCTCAGAAAAGGAAACTGCTTAGTCAATCACCTAATCTAAACGGTATTAAATTAGCCTCCGAGAACAAAGTAAAGAACCTCGGTGTAATCTTTGACCAGGACATGTCATTCAAATCCCACGTTAAACAGGTTTGTAGGATTTCCTTTTTCCACCTTCGGAATATTGCTAAGATTAGAAGCATCCTTTCCAGGAGTGATGCTGAAAAACTGGTTCATGCATTCATTACCTCAAGGTTGGATTACTGCAATTCATTACTATCAGGAGGTCCACAGAATGTAGTCAAAAGTCTTCAGCTGGTCCAAAATGCTGCAGCTAGAGTTCTGATGAGAATTAAAAAGAGAGACCACATCTCTCCTGTTTTAGCTTCCCTACATTGGCTGCCTGTTAAATTCAGAATAGATTTTAAGATCCTCCTTCTCACATATAAAGCTCTTAATAATCAAGCTCCATCATACATCAGTGATCTGATTGTTCCATATGTTCCTAACAGAGCACTTCGCTCTCAGACTGCAGGTTTACTGGTGGTTCCTAGAATATCTAAAAGTAGGATGGGAGGCAGATCTTTTAGCTATCAGGCTCCTCTACTGTGGAACCAGCTCCCAGCATTAGTGCGTGAGGCAGACACCTTGTCTACTTTTAAGACTAGGCTCAAAACTTTTCTATTTGATAGGGCTTATGGTTAAATTCTGATGTTAGCCCAGGTTTAGACGAGTGGGGAGCAGAGGGAGGTGGAGTGTACAGAGGGGACTACTGTCGTTAAAGACTTCTCCCTGGCCCTGCCTCCCACATGCCTCCATCTAAAAGGCTAGGTTATCCTGAGTTATCTCTGTAGTTATGCTGCTATAGGCTTAGACTGCTGGAGGACATACTGACCACTTTCCACACTCTGCTACTCTCTTCTACCACCACTCTCTAACTGCATTATTTCCTGTTATTCCAGCTGTTAACTTTATTTTCTCTCTAAGTGTTTTTCTCCCCAGAAGAAGCTACACTGGCGTTCTGCTGAGCTGTGGTGGCCTCATGGAGGGGGCCATCGGCTGGCACACTGCTGCCAACCACCTAACATTCTCCCTTTCCTGATATTACATCTTACTTTCTTTAACATAGAATGTGCTACTATTAGTTCACCTATTGAATTAANGGTCTGCAAACACAAGCTTCTGAGCTGGGGAGATTTGGTGAGACTTTCTTGTCTGTATCTAGGTTAAAAAAGTTTCTAAGTAGGTCGAGTCTGCCGTAAGGGGCTCCAGGTTAAGTCCGCCGCAAGGGGCTGTAGGTCGAGTCCGCCGTAAGGGGCTCCAGGTTAAGTCCGCCGCAAGGGGCTGTAGGTCGAGTCCGCCGTAAGGGGTTCCAGGTTAAGTCCGCCGCAAGGGGCTGTAGGTTAGTCCGCCGCAAGGGACTCTTGGTTAGCTCCAGTTACCCATTTATTAGTCTGTCTGTCTATTTGTTTGTTGGTTGGTTGCTGTTGGATGTGTGAGGGAATGAATGGACTTATAACTTCCTTATAGTGAAGGGAGCTTATAACTCATTTTGCTCACGCTCGTCTCGTACCGGTGGTCTGGGTTTTATAGAGGTTGGTTTTCACACCGTAAATTGAGTCCCGCAGTGTCTTAGCACAGTAGAAGGCCGGATTCACAAGCCTGACCCAGATCTCGTGCCGGGGGAGTCGTGCTGTGATTTAAGTCACTATGGGGAACAAATCTTCACAAGTTCCTTTGAGTAAAGATGGTGCATTTATGGAGGAAAAAACGCCTCAATGTGGTGAAATTTCTAGGACATGGATTAAATGCCATGGGTTGTTTTTTTTGGTAATCTGAAGGTCGCAGATATATTACAGCTGCACAGTGATCTTAAAATTGAGCTTATAAGGGACACAGCCAAAGGCTGATAGAACAAATTGAACCTAGAATATGAATTATCAGAGTTATGGCTGCAACAAGCTTTCCAAGGGGCTGGTGACAATGTTGCCAACTCGGCGACTTCGTCGCTGTTTCTAACGACTTTTCGACCCCCTCAACGACTTTTTATTCCAAACAGCGCCTAGCGACAAACCTAGCGGTTTTTCTGAGGACCTTTGCTACTTTCTGTAGAACTTTCTCGTAGATATTCCCTGCAGATTAGCAAGAAAAACTGTTTGCGCTCCGGACCATTCTTCCATGAGTCAGGAAACAGAATGATCTGCGCATGTGCACGAGCCGTGGCATGAGGATGATCGCGTTACATCGACTGACCAATCATAAACTTTTCTCGGCCGGACCGCCGAGAAATGTGCAGCTGCAGAGCTGGAGACCGCTGATTTACGCCTGCTGCTGCAGATTCAAGCTTCTGCTGTTTAGAGGCGGAGCAGGCATGAATCCGCTGTCTCTGGGTCTGCAGCAGCCGTCAGGCACTGCCTGCATTTGGCGAATAAAGTCAGCGGGATTTGAACCACCGTCCCGTTAACACACACAACTCTGTGGCTCATCGGAGTTTCCCTCAGTGACACGGGGATGGTATTTTAACATAAGACACCCACTCCCTTTTGCTCGGTGCACCTGTGTGTGCAGTTATTATCACGATCTAGATGGAGAGAAAACATAACGGACAAGTGGAGAAACTATGAGGGGAAAAAGCTGCTGTTGAAGAAAACGCTGGTAAATGAACAAACGTGCAGAGAGTCTGTGAGACTGAGGAGAGCAGGAGGTCTGAGCCATGTCCGGATCACCACACCAAATCTGCCTTAATATCACTTTATTTATACTTTTATAATTTATTTTACACATCAAAGCACACTGGGCCATTTGGATCATACTAGTTAATCATTTAAACTAATACAATAATTTTTATTTTCCTCCCTTTTAATCCTAACTAACTACTAACATGTTTTAAAAATCTTAAAGATCAGAAACCAAAATTTCTGAGAAACAAAGTACTTCAGACCCTAAAAAAGGAAAAGTGCTATGGTTTTAAAAAAACCTCTGCAGATGAGTTCATTAGAGTCAAACGTGTGATTACATTATA
>SSNS01000017.1:736557-792306 GCA_006937985.1 Aphyosemion australe
GTGTGTGTGTGTGTGTGTGTGTGTGTGTGTGTGTGTGGGTGCGGGGTGTGCCTGTGCCTGCTCTGTCTTCTCAACCCCCAGTGAGCCGTAGCGGATGGCTGCTCATACTGAGCCAGGATCCTCTGGAGGTTTCTTCCTGTTAAAAGGGAGTTTTCCTTCCCACTGTCGCTAAATGCTTGCTTAGTATGAGGATTGTACCAACACAATGACACTAGTCAGTGTCTTGATGCAATCTGCTGGGTCCCTTATATAGGAAACTTTTTTACTGATTGGCTTATGAACTGAACTGTATTGGAATGTTTACTTTGTGAAGTGCCTTGAGACGACTCTTGTCGTGATCTGGCGCTATATAAATAAACTGAATTGAATTGAATTGAATTGGAATAAGAGTGTGAATGTCGAGCAAATTTTTTATGCTGCAGTTTATCATCCACCTGTCCAACTTTATTGAACTCCGAACATAAAGAACATCTGCCTCGTTCTCTCTCCCTCTCGTCTTTGACGTCATCTCTCCCCATCTTTTGTTGTTCTTAGACGGGGAATATATTTGCTTTTTAGTAAGTAAAGTTTATTTATATAGGCAAGGCAGCTTTATTTGTATAGCACATTTCAAACATGGAGGCAATTCAATGTGCTTTACAGAGCAGGAGCAACAGAAACACTCAAAATGCACAAGGAAATTATTCAAACAATTAGAAGGCATAGTCAAAAGTTTAGCAGTTACAGTGCAGAAGGAGCAACATAAGAAACATTCAATCATAGGCTAATGAATACATGAAAGTTTTTAATTTTCATTTAAAAGTTACTAGAGTTGGGGCCTGTTTGAGGTCATGAGGAAGCTGATTCCATCTATGAGCAGCATAATGACTAAAAACAGCTTCACCCTGTCTGGTTCTGACCCGAGGTTCTACCAGCTGACTGCTGTCTAGGGATCTGAGAGCCCTGCTAGGTGTTTATACTGGAAGGAGATCCAACATGTACTTAGGCCCCAAACCATTGAGTGATTTATAGACTAGTAGAAGCACTTTAAAATGGATTCTGTAGTTTACTGGTAACCAGTGCAGAGTTTATAGAACGGGGGTGATGTGCTCGGTTCTCTTGGTTCTCATTAGGACCAGTATAGATAGCACTTATCACAGAAAGACAAATCACAATGCGCCTGTGATGGTAAGCTACTATGTAGTTACAGCCACCTTGGAGTGGTCTGACAGAGATGAGGCTGCTATTTGCTTCATTGTCTCCTCTGACCACCACCAACATAAGCAAGTTGGGTGAAGTGTCTTGCCCAAGGACACAACAGCAGAATAGCCTAGCGGGAGCTGTTATCGATCCCGCAGTCCTCCGATCATGAGGTTGTTTTTTTTTTTATTAAGATCCCCATTAGCCACTGTTAAAACAGTTGCTATTCTTCCTGGGGTCCTATCATCATCAAATTAGCATAAATAATGCATCACAACTGTGCCAACAGGCAAACTGATTACACATACAATATTCATCCTCACTCTAGAATAAACACAATACCACACAAATTAAATACATTTCACACCAACATAAAACACTTTTCACAATAAACAACAGACAAAACAATTAAACAAAAATACAAACACAGTAAATTAATATCCTCTTCCCCAATCATGTCAAGTGTGTATAAATAAATAATCTCAATCTCTTACAAAAATCACCACTATGTAACTGACCCATCAAAAATTGTGGTAAACCATTAAATTCCACCATTGCTCTATAAAGTACTGACCTTTGAATAAAATTAGTGTGACATGTTGGTAACAAAAAACGTCCATCAGCTTGACGAGTAGCATGTTGATGAACATCCCTAAAAAATGTTAGCTGGCTAAAAAATATTTTTGGTGTTTGGGTACGTATAATATTTCTAATGAATTTTAGCCCTTTACCCTTTACACACATCCATGTCAGTTTAGTACGCATGCTCTCACAGCTATTCCTGAATGAACAATTCAAAATCAGCCGAGCTGCTTTATTTTGTGCTACCTGTAGTTTATTTAAATTAGCTTCTGTAGTTGCAGCCCAAATTACTGAACAATAGTCCAAGTGACACAGAACAATAGATTCAACTAAAGGTGTTCTACTTTGATATGGAATACATTTTTTACCATGCCGAACCATTGCCATATTCCTCCCCATTTTAATTAATATCTGTTTTACTTGACTATTCCAGCTGAGCGTCTCATCAATGATCAGACCTAACAACCTGGCTTCTATTACCTGCTCTATGGGAATTTGCCCTATACTTAAATTCAATACTACAGACGGTGATCCTATAAGCATACTCTTAGTCTTCTTAACATTAATAACTAACTTCATTGGTCGGCGTGACTCTGAAGATGGCGACAATGAGTCGCCAAAACCGTCAGTGAATTAAGGTAAATAAAACATCGTAATACTGTGTAAAAGCAAGAAAAACCAATGGAGATAGAAAATAAACACAGGAAGAACATAAGAAGAAATTAATAACTAACTTGTTTCATTGATCCAACCTTCTACTAACCTTAATTCATTTTTCAATGTTGAATTCAGTTCAACCAAATTTCTATCAGCCACATATAGGGTCCAATCATCAGCATATAATACAATGTTGGCCCGCTCTAACATGAATGACAAATCATTTGTAAAAATTGAAAATAGACAACTTCCCTGCGGCACCCCACATGAGAGTCCTCATTTCTGAGTAACTGCCATTAAACAGTACTGTAAACTCCCTCTCCGTAAGATAACTTTCCACCCATTTAACAGCTGATTTGTGAAAACCATACAAACTTAATTTCTCTAATAATAAATTATGATCCAGTATAGGGCTGCACGATATTAGGAAAATCTACGATATGTAACAGTGCTTAATATTGCGATATCGATATTACTTGCGATAAATGAACAAATACTTAAATCTGCAGTTTTTGTATATATACTTTAGATACACCACACCATCCTCTATAATTAGTATTAATACAGTGACAAAATGAAATCATGCAAGTTTACATTACATTTCTAGAACCCAGTATATAGATCTTTATGGTTGCATTGGAGGTGACAACGGAGATTTGTCGTGTTTCCCCTCATGGTTGCCACAGGTGTTTGGCATGTCTTGCAAAGTACTTGTGTTTGTTGAACACAAGTACTTAGAAATAATAGTCATGCTGTTTGAATTATGAGTTCTTTCTCGCTAACATTTTCCACACACATTTTACCCTCAGTCATTGCGACGCTCTCTAAGCTAACTCAGGTGTTTGCTAGCCATCCAAATGAAGTGCCGTCCACCTAGGCACCAAGGCATCAAATCTATAAGAACCCAATCGATTGGCCAAATGGGTGAAGGGCTCTGTTTGATTTGTCAAAAACTTCATGCTTCCATTTGATTGACAAAATGCATTATGTGTAGCAAAAATCTGAGATGACCATTAATTGCAATATTTTTCTGTTCTTTGCGATATGTCTATTGCGCATGCTGATATTGCGATAACGATAAATTTTCGATATATTGTGCAGCCCTAATCCAGTACATCAAAAGCCGCACTCAAATCTAATAACACCGTCCCTGTTACTTTCCCATTATCCATATTAGCCATCATATCATTAGTAATCTGTGCTAGTGCCGTTGTTGTGGAGTGTCCCTTTTTATATGCATGCTGACATGGAGAATACAACTCATTCTTATCAAAATATAGGCTTATTTGGTCAAAAACTATTTTCTCTAATATTTCCCCAAAATTGGCAAAATACTTACAGGCCTGCTATTTTTACCAGAGAAGTGCTCTGTGTTGTTCTTTGGAAGAGGAACCACTTTTGCAGCCTGCTCTACCTCCTGATCTACTGCTGCCTCAGGCTGCACGTAGCACTGGAGGGTTCCTCTAGGGGGTACAGTAGAGAACTCAGACCGGATAGAGTGCCGGATTTGTTGGTTACAGACAAAACAAACATGGGGTAAATTTTGAGATCAGGAAAGAAAAATAGATGGCAGCGTTATCGTAGATGGCATGTAAGACCTCTAAACCAAACATGGCTGACAATGGCGATTATTTCTCACTCGTTTTGCGAAGAAAACACACTCCCCCTACTGGTTACTTGCATATTGCAGCTCACTAACGCGCCACGTCCATTTCAGAGGACGCACACAAACAGTTCAGGTTGCAAGTTACACGAGGTAGCCATGATAAACATGCGTACGCGTGATTAAAAGCAAGTACATTCTCAGCCTTAAACATCGACTACATGAGTCAGCAACACCTAATTCTGCACATAAATAATAATAATTTTGTTCTAAAAGAGATGAGTAAAATCTTGCAAAAGCACTCCGTGTTCTGCAGAACCACAGCACTTAGTTATATTTGTTAAGTTAAAGAGGACCTAGAATGTAAACCAACATTTTCCTTGTTGTTGAATAAGACAGCTTGGGTGGTCAACAGTAGCATGCCAAAAAGTCAAAGCCGTGTGTGACCTACTTTTTATGTAAATTAGAAAGTTGAAAAAGGCGAGAGAAAACCTGTTCTGAGAAAGCCGTCCTTAACGCGTCATAAGGGGGAGCCACCCCTCCTCAAACCTGCATGTGTCTGAGGCCTTCTGGGGAAACCAACCAATCAGCAAGCAGCTCATTATAATATTCATGTCCTGGCTGAGTGGGCGGGGTCAACAGCTCTTTTCACAGCAAGGCTGGTTTAGGGGGTTTAGAATGCCCTGTATCAGGGCTCCTGGGACAGATGAAAGCCTAAAGAACATTTCTGATGCTGTTTAGAGGCTCAAAGCTCTGTTTTAGATTGTTGATTAACTGCATTCTAGGTCCACTTTAAACCACAGTCGTTACTAGGGGTGTAAGAAAATGTTGATGCTTTTAAATATTGCAATATTTTGTGTTATGATACTGAATCAATATTCAGAAGCGGTAAAAATTTACTGTATTTTCTTTGTGTGGTGCAATTCAAACTCCGACTGCTAGGTGGGAGCAGTTTTTACTGCCTTCATTCTGACGGAACAAGAAGATCTCATGATAAAACCGGACGTGTCTTAGAAGCGTCTGGACCAAGTTTTCAGATTAAATTCAGTTTTAAAAATTACAAATATCATCTGGATTATGGAATCATAATATATTGCATCATGATATATATATATCATATTGCCAGATTCTTGCCAGTACACACCCCTAGTCATTACAAATAAAATTTTGTGGTGACTAAGTTGTTGATTTATTATTCACTCGCTTCATAATTACACATATTTTGGTTATAAATGTGGTTAGAATGGAAATGTGGAATTCTGAAAAATTAACAAAAAAAGCAGAATTTGGGAAAAAATAACTGATGTCACAGGTCCCTTGTATTACTGTCAAAGAATGAATGAATGAATGGAAAACAACACATGTTGTAACATCAGATTCATAGATATCACCAGAATATCGAGATAGATTTGGTCGCCCACCTCTAGTTGAGCCTAGATTCTTATTTGTGTCTCCAGTAGGGCTGCACAATATATCGAAAATATATCGTCATCGCAATATCAGCATGCGCAATAGGCATATCGCAAAGAACAGACAAATATCGCAATTAATGGTCATCTCAGGTTTTTGCTACACATAATGCATTTTGTCAATCAAATGGAAGCATGAAGTTTTTGACAAATCAAACAAAGCCCTTCACCCATTTGGCCAATTGGTTGGGTTCTTATAGGCTAGATGCCTTGGTGCCTAGGTGGACGGCACTTCATTTGGATGGCTAGCAAACACCTGAGTTAGCTTAGAGAGCGTCACAATGACTGAGGGTAAGACGTGTGCGGAAAATGTTAGCGAGAAAGAACTCATAATTCAAACAGCATGACTATTATTTCTAAGTACTTGTGTTCAACAAACATAAGATTTAAGTATTTGTTCATTTATCGCAAGTAATATCGATATCGCAATATTAAGCACTGTTATCACATATCGCAAGTTTTCCTAATATCGTGCAGCACTAGTCTCCAGTTAGTCACGACTTAGTTTTAAGAGCTAAATCCTTCTAGAGGTTGGAGATCCAGACGCTCTGCTGCTGTTGTGGGATAAAATTTAGTTTTCCAAATTCTCTCCACCTCAAAATGACTCGTGTGAGACATTTTAGATGCTCTCCTGCAAAAACTGTTTATTATGGCTTCAGGTGACTCGTATCAGTACAACTCAGCTTTAATCTGGGCTTCTTGCAGCAGGTATTTATACGTGAACAAAATGGTTTAATTATGATTAAACTTTATTAGCAGCTCGGTTTTTTGTTGCATTTGTAGAAAACTCGAGGATGTTCAGTGTGGCGTCTAAGATCATTTGACTAATTTTACTTTTATTTTGTCCTTTTCCAGATTACCTTTGCCAAGTAAGTCAGCTGACTGGACACACTTTGGAGGTAAAACACTCACCACAGCAGAATGGTAGTGAAAGCGTTTGTCCAATAAATGATCTCATTTGATTTATTTTCTGCTTTTTCAGAGGAAAAGTGTGTATTTATTTAACCACAGGAGCATGTTGAGAGCCAACACCAGGCCCTAAAATGCCTCCAAAAGAAATAACGATCCAAATCTTTTTAATGTAACGCTTTAGGATCAGGAAGTGATGACAGAGAAAAGCTTCCTGTTTGCTGTCATTCAAATATGTTCATTAATTAGGTTAAACACTCTGGTTCAGCGGCGTACAGAACCGGTACCAAGCAGAGCTAAACAGGTTCTATTCAATGAAGGAAATAAAATTAAATAGTTAAAATAATTGTTAAAACCTGAAATCTGGAGTTGATGAGCTTCGCAGACTCATGGTGAAACCCTGACGGCACCGTTACGCCGTTGGATGCGTTAAACGGAAAAGTAGGCAAGGAAGTTTTAATTGTATACCATATTTCATACACCGAGGAAATTCAATGTGTTTTCCAGGAGCAAGAACAGAAAAATCATCGTGACAGCATCATTAAAATACACAAATGAATTTAGAGCAAATTAAATGTTTAAGAAAGTTAAAGGGTGAGCAGTTACAGTGCAGAAGGTGCAGTACACGAAACCATAGGCTAACGAATGCATGAAAGTTTTTGATTTTTTTATAAAAGTAGAAGTAAGTAAAAGCAGCTGCAAAATAGAATAAACTTCAGCTTTAGAGTCGTGAAGGTGTAAACCAACTCTTAAGGTGGTAGCTTCTACCTCAGTTTATTCCCATTGGTTCCGATTGGACCATTAAAAAAATCGAAGAACAACATTATCCTAAACATTAATGTGTCGTCTGAACAAAACGTTAAACATTATTAATATTATGATAATAATCTTTTTGGCATTAACACCCTATAATTAGTATCATTGTTACTATTTTCTTTTTTTCTGCTCTCCCCCCTCTCCTCTTCCCTTAATTCATTTTTAATAGATTTTTTGTGGAATATGGAACATTTTAATAAAAATCTATATTTAAAAAAATAAAACCTCCATGGGGCGTTTAGAGGTGTGCAGAATGAATGTACAGTGTTTCCTTTAAAAGCTATATTTTATATAATAATCAAAAGGTATTTTGACATGCACGACACTGGGTTTATGTTTAAATTTACCAGCCACTAGAGGGCACCGTTGAGGTAAAGGCTGGGACTGTGTAAAATGGCGAACTCGACAAGTCAAGCAGCTGATTCTGAGCCCAGAAGATGTTCTAACGGTAAATACTGTTGTAAAATAAACATATTTGTAGAAATTAATCCTTACCCTGTACGATTCATCACTGGACATGGTGCTGGCTGGCTGCTCACTTCACGTATCAGCAGTGAACCAACACCCCGACGGCAGGAAAATTTGCTCTGTTGTTGCAATACCACCTCTGAACACTAGATGTCGCCGTAGTGTCCGTGTTCCATATTCAACCTTTCATGACACTTATGGGCTTTATGCACGCCCCACTTCCACATTCTACATAAGATCACACTCCTACTTCCGGTTGTTAGAGCACCGGGCGAACTCCAAACTCTCAGCCATTTCACTCAGCTTCTCCGACGACTCAAACAACCGGAAGTAGGAGTGCAGTCTTATGTGGAATGCGGATGTGGAGCGTGCATAGAGCCCATTGCACCAAGTAAAAGTAATATTTTAGTTTTCTGGCTGTGGAAGCAAAAAGGTTAAGATAAAAGTTAAAGTCTAGTTTCAGAGGTTTGTGAGTCACTTTGGTCGTTTTCTGCAGACATGTTGATGAGATAATCAGAGTTCAACCTATCTTGTGTTGAGATTTACTCTTCGGATCAGGTATCAGGAATTCCACCTTAAAAAACTAAGAATTCATCTCATGACCTCCTGTTCCGATGCTGCTGCCTGATAAAAGAAGCTTTTATAAGAGCTGCAGTCAGCGTTATCTAAGCATGACTAGTGATCCGTCACGAGCTCTCAGACAGCGGGATGCTGAAGCGATGCAGAGTTTCATCAACTCAAAGTTCCCACAGTCACGCTGCCCCTCACAGACAGGAGCAGGACGAGCGTTCAGGGTTCAGTGTCCAGCTGCAGCTTCACTCTCAGGTCTGAGGAGGTTAAAGAGCATCTTTCCTGTTCAGGGAGGAAAGGTTTACCTCCAGCTTTCTTGGTTTTGAGTCATAAACAAAATGTCATGTTGTAGCAAAGATGGAGACTCAAGTCTTCTTAACATTTTTATCTCATCATCAGAGGTCAAAGTAATGGCTTCTCGCCAGATCCAGTGTGGAGCAGCCATCAGAATGTGGCATCGCTGCACAGATAGAATTCAATTTAAAGGTGCAATTTGTAAGACTGACATCCTGTGGTCAAATGTGGGTACTGCAGTTAATTTTTAAGCAAAAATATCACTCTCTCACTCCCGCTCTGTGGGTTTCATAGTTGTTGTCCTCACTCCCGTTCCGTGAGTTTCAGGTTGTTGCCAGTAACGGATCAGCAACAGAAGATTCTAGATGACGAGCAAAGACAAGTCATACACTCTAGTTGATAAGTAGATACATACGTTGTCATATCTGGTTTTAGCACTCGGGTGCTTTATGGTAGGGAGCACTTACTACACTTATGGTAGTTTGTCTCCAGCATCACAGGAAGTGTGGTTGTTTGCCGTTTTGCTGTTAGCTTGCTGCTATTGCTCTGAATTAAAGCCACACTATGCAACTTTTTAATATTTTAAATCATGTTCTTGAGCCAGTTTGTGCTAAAATGACCTTTACAGGGTTAATGAAATGTCACTCAGACCCCCACCGCCCTCTGTGGCCAGAATACCACACTTACAACTTCAGAGTGGCGGTCCAGTCCCTGTTGGACTTAGTAAAGTGGAGCCGACATGCCTGGTGCTGCAGTCTGCTTCCAGCATGTTTCCTGCATGTTTTAGATCATGAACACAGCTGATGTGTTTGATTTAGTGATGAACCACTCCTGTAGACACTAATGAAGGCTGAGGAGACGTTTCAGCTGTTAGATTAAGGTGTTAAAAAGACCAACGCACAAACAGGAGGAGAGTTTTACTTTTGGTTCTAGTAAACAGACACTAGGGGTGCTAAAAACAAGCCAAAACGGTCAAGTGTTCCTTTAAGTCAAACGCCACGATTGACTCATTATTCACTTCACACACATTCCACTGTAATGTCCAGTTGTTGGTAATAAAAAGTAGCAAACAGTAGGCACTAGGCCTCATGGGTGCATCACTTCATCTGCCTCTCTTCTTACCCTGATGCACCCATCACTCTGGAACAGGGTCCATCTGGACTCATCACACCACATGACCTTCTCCCATTTCTCCAGAGTCCAATCTTTATGCTCCTATGCCTCACTGATTAGTGGTTTTCTTATGGCTACATAGCTGTTCAGTCCCAATCCCTTGAGTTCCCTTCACATTGTGCATGTGGAAATGCTCTGACTTTCACTAGTAAACATAGCCCTGAGCTCTACTGTTTTCCTTCATTTAAGTGATCGCCGATCACGATCATTGAGGATTTTTTTCTGGCCACATTTCTGCCTCAAAGATGAGTCCCCACTATCCTTCCAGTTCTTAATAATGCGTTGGACAGTTGCTAACCCAGTTTTAGTCGTTTCTGCAATCTCCTTAGATGTTTTCTCTGCTTGATGCATGCCAGTGATGTGACCCTTCTCACACAGACTAACATCTTTTCCACGACCACCAGATGTGTCTTTCCACATGGTTGTTGAAGACATGAGAAGCAACTTGTTGCAGCTGAAAGATAATCATGCAGTAATTATCCAATAGGAGGCTCCTACCTGTTTGCTTAGTTAAATTCAGGCCAGGTAGTGTTTATAGTGATTCTAATTTTAGTGTCAAACTTTGCTGCCTGTTGACTCAACTTGGTGCTTTTATGTCAGAAAATGTAATAATTCAATAAACAAATCATTATGTAAAGAGAAACAATTTGAATATTAAAGACTAGAAATGATAGACAGGGTGGGTAATTAGATTTACAATATTTAGATAAGTTTATAAAACTATATTTAACCACCAGACATCCATCTCTGTTCCTCATAATCTCAGCAAAAACAGAAGACTTGGATACTAAAAGCAGCAGAGACAAAAGAAACCTGCAAGATGTTTATTAGTAACGGCTCCTAGAAATGACCAAAGAACCACAAAGAGCTAAAACCAAAGAGTGGAACAGAGAAACGGACCCACCAGGTTCTTAAAGGTTGTAGTGAGTGATTATCGTTATTTTGCCTAGACTTGTAGTTTTGGTGTTGTATCTGAATGTGGTTTTATTTATTTGACTGTGTTGGTTTTCTACCTCGTCGTGGCGGTTTCTCCAGGATCGGCTCCTCTAGACGAGCTCCACACGCTGCGCAGCCAGCTGTTCCTGCTGCACAACCAGCTGCTGTACGAGCGCTACAAGAGGGAGCAGCACGCCGTCCGCAACCGACGCCTCCTCCGACGCATCATCAACGCCACCGCGCTGGAGGAGCAGAACAATGCCATGGCAAGTCTGGAGGCTCACAAGACGTTTTTAAACCTGATTACAAAAACGACACAATCCACTAAAAGCATTTAAGTGATTTTGTTAGTCGTATGGACTGGCCCAGCCGTTCCCCACGCCTGAATCCAATTACAGTGTTTACCTTCCATAGGCTGCGCCACGCCTACAAAATGCCATATAACACGGCACTTTGCAGGTGTTTAAAAATTGTGATAATGATTTACTTTTACATCAAACAGCTGTTTTTTGTTTAGGTTTTTGACGGTGTGTTGATTTTTTGCATGTGCAGAAGGATCAGCTGAACCTGCAGAGCGTGGACATCACGTCTCTGAGGGAGAGCCTGCAGGTGGAGCAGCAGCGGTACCGGCAGCTGTGGGACGACCGGGAGCTGGTGGTGACCCGGCTGCACAGTCAGATCCGACAGCTGCAGCAGAGCCGGGACGATTACTACACCAAGAACCAGGAGCTTCAGGTTCGCCAAACACCTTTCCTAAACAGACCGGTCCGTTTTAGACACCAGTTTAAATCCTAATCCCAGTCTGGTTTCCCACAGATCAAGTTACAGGAGTGTCAGAAGAGGATGGATGAGCTGGAGGCAGAACTTCAGAGGGCCAATAACAAAGTGTGCCACACGGGTCACCTCCTGAACCAGATGACGGTCAAGGTAGAGGAAAAGCTGCTTTTATTAAAGACCAAGTTCACTGAGAAGCTGTTATTTTTTTTGTTAGTTTTAAAATATGACTCTGGGTTTCACATGCAGGCTAAACATGAACATGTCATCTACCCCTATTTCCTGCATCTGCCACCAATAGAAAACAGACGGGAAAAAGTTCGGATTAGAAAATCCTGGCAGATCTACGTCACACTGTCACTTAACATTCATGGACTCACCCATCTTGACTCACGACGGGGAAGGCTGTTGTTGGTTTAGCGTCCAGGAAACGGCAGAGAACGTCTGGGCTAGTAGAAGCTAACCGTTAGCATTAGCAACTCCACCACACAGCAGAACTCCTCCAGGCTTGTGTTATTTGTGGAGATAAAACATCAACGTTGCAGAGCAAACAGAGTCAGTGGTAGAGTCGTGTTGCTGTTAGCCAATCAGAGGAGAGATGTCCACATATCAGGAAATCATCGTCTTCATCTCGACTCTTCTGGCTCACTTTTAAGTCCTGAAACAGGAGTGCCAGAGCTTTTTTCCACAGATCCACTCACAAGGCTTTCATTTATACTAGAGACCACCGCAGATGTGTTGAAGACATGAGTGAACTTGTCTTTAAAACATGTTGTTATGCTTTAATTAGCTGTTGATGTCTCATGGGGTTCACCAATCACTGATGAATACATGCTCATATTTACGTGACGCCTGGTAGATGTTTCCTGATTTTTGATGAATGGATAATGCTGAACGTTCTCACAGATAATGTTGATTTATACTCAGACGCGTTTGGACGGGGTTTATTTGTAGCATAATTGCTCCTTTGTCCTCCAGCATCATTGTTTGTCTCGTTTGTCCTTCAGCTGAGCAACAGCGAGAGCACCCAGCAGCAGATGAGCTTCCTGAACAAGCAGCTGCTGCTCCTCGGGGAGGCGCATAAGCTGTCCATGCAGGAGCAGCAGCACACGAGCACCAGTAACGTCAAGGTACGATGGAAGGGAGTGGACCTGCTTCAGATGGGAGGAGCTGAGGTGACACAAAAGGATGCAGCGATTATTCATTCTGTGTAAAGTTTCCATAAATAAATAAAGACATCAAGAATAGATTCTATTTGTTAGAATCAGGTGTGATGAAGTGGTGCCGTTAAAAGTTGAAGCTAGCATGAAGGAGCTTTGAACCAGCAGGGGGCGATGTGTTTTTGCCAAAAGAACCCTAGAATGGCTCCCTTTTTAGACAACTAGTGCATTTAAGTAAGTTTTTAATCTAGATAGATTTAGATTTTTGACTGAGCTGGTTACAAAATGCTGTTTCTCATTTATGGAACTCCCCAGGTCTGGAGAACATGGCCGCAGACTACATTTCACTTAGGGGTGGAATAACCCTTTAAGGAAAAGAATCATCACAATAGCTTAAAATAGAGTAAATAAGAAGAACACACACACCTAAAGGTGCTTCTCAAGCTTTATCGTGCTGTTCTGCTGTGGACCTCCTCCCCCAGGAGACCCAGATGCTGCAGGTGGCCTACACGAAGGAGGTGGAGACGCTCCGGCTAAGTCTGCTTGCTCAAGGGCAGAAACTGGAGGCAGCGCAGCAGCGGGTGGCCGAGCTGGAGACTCACCTCTCTAAGAAGGAGCACCTCATCGCAGAGCAGAAGAAGTTCCTCGAGGACGTGAAGTGTCAGACCAGGTGAGTGTCGGTTTGAATCCGGAACTCGTAAATTTTCTGTGATTTTTTTTCCCACCTTCGTTCCTCCAGAATCAGAGACGTTAAAGGGCCAGTGTGTAATATTTTTACTTGTTTACAATTTAATTTTATTTGTAAAGCCCCTTCCTACCCCCAATCAAGGGGGCCCAAGGTGCTGAACATAGTAAAAATAACTAAACCAGCTATGCAATAAAATACAAAAATAGAACAAAGATAAAATAGTTAAAAAACAATTAAACAACAATGATGATCAAAAAATTAAAACACGAGTAGAAAAACCAAGAAATAGATCTAAGAAGAACCTTAAGCCTGGCTTTGAGAGTGGGCAGCGATGTGGATATTTCTGGTGGCAGTTGGTTCCAAAGCCGAGGACCCAGAACCGAAAAGGCACGATCACCTCTGGACTTGCGCTTTGACCGCGGTACCACTAGGAGGTCACTCTGACCTGAACATAGCGATCTTGAAGGGACATAACGGGTCAGCATAACGGGATACAAGCTAATTCTGTGTATCACGTTCACAGACTTTTTCATGAATATTTCACCACAGTCTATTCTAAATATCCCTATTAGCTTGAAATTTTAAGTTTTTATACATAAACTGTGGTCGACGCTCCATAGTCATGCACCATCTTGAAATACGGGAGCTGTTTAGGGACATAAAAGATATAATATGCTTATACATGAAAGTTCTCCTTCCTCTACACGTTATGCGGGGGTGGCCCTGGTTCTCTCTGTGGCAGCCATGTTGGTTTGGGGGAAATTCTGCTCCTTCCCCTTGGGTTGCTACCCTGCTCCATCCACATGTGATCACTGGTTTGAAACTGGACGTCGTTGCTGAATAAATGAAGAAAAAATTTAAATATAAAATTCCATCAGGTAGGCTAGAAAAGTCAATAGTAATCCCACGTGATGTTTTCAATATGCAAAAATGGGCATAGTTGACTCGACATTGACTTTGGACAGTGAGGAGACCCATCCAATATGGCGGCGACGCTGATACGCTCTCCAGCACCCAATGGGGTTGTCTACGTTCATGTCTATGGGTGAGACGGCAACAGCAGAGCGAGAAGACGCAGCTGCTGCAAATGACTGATCAGACCCGTTCTACATATATTCACGGAACACGAACAGAGGGCTCTCACTTCCCTGAGACTGACCTCAGAGCAGCAGAAACACTAAATAAAACGTTCAGACGCTTCAAAACTGGTGTGGAGTTTTTTACATGTGACCCTTAAAGGTGTCCTAGGATGCAATTAATCAACAATCTAAAACAGAGCTTTGAGCCTCCAAAAAGCATAAGAATTTTTTTTTTGGCTTTCATGTGTCCCAGGAGCCCTGATACAGGCCATTCTAAACCCCCTTACTCAGGCCTTCAGTGAAAAGAGCTGTTGACCCCTCCCACTCGGCCAGGACATGCTGATTGGTTGGTTTCCCCAGAAGGCCTCAGACACATGCAGGTTTGAGGAGGCGTGGCTCCCCCTTATGACGTGTTAAGGAAGGTTTTCTCAGAACAGGAGGTTTTCTCTCGCCTTTTTCAACTTTCTAATTTATATAAAAAGTAGGTCAAACACGGCTTTGACTTTTTGGCATGCTACTGTTGACCACCCAAGCTGTCTTAGTCAACAACAACAAGGAACATGTTGGTTTACATTCTAGGTCCTCTTTAAAGCAGCTGTTGATGCTACAGTGTCTCCCTCTCCCCTGCAGCTGTGCACAATGCCACCTTGCCTTTTTGATGGATGTGGACTACTTTAGTTGCAGTACCTACTCTGAACTGCACGGCGCTAAAGCGTCAAATGTTTTTACACACTGGGCCACACACCCACACATACAGACACACGTTCTAATGCTCCTCCCTCTTTTTTGTCCTTTGCAGGGCAGAGCTTCAGGCTTCAGACAGCAGGTATCAGGCTCAAAGAAGAATCACTCAGCTGCTGCAGACTGAACTCCTGCAGCTCTACAGCCGAGTAGAGATGGAGGCTCCAGCCGCCCCCCCCACCACCAGCAGCAGCTCACCTCCACAGGGCAGAGCAGACAAACGCAACCCTGCAGACTCCAGGTCAGCCTGTTTGCTGCTTCTGTTTCCCACACATATTAATTAACCAACATGACTTCATTTAATCACAAGCACAAAGCTGTTGGTTTAAATGTCAGGAAACCAAAAGTAAACACATGGTTTGTTTTTAATTTCATATTTTTTATTAACCTGACAAGACTGGAGGATTTAATGGTTGTTCATGATTTTCCTGCAAAGGTGCTAATTAGATTAAAAGGTGGTTTGATTCGTGTTTAACTGATAAATAAAGAACATTTATCAGGTTTTCATTTAGCGCCGGGACAGGAGACGGCAAATAAAGCAGCGAAAATCAACCTTTCATTTGTTTAAAGCTGCTTTACTGACTCTGCAAAACAAGCTAGCCTTCAAACACAAAAATGTGATAAAATCACGATTTCACCTTTAAAAAAAGCAGGCATGTTTTTGCCGTTCCGCCCGCTTTAAAACTAGATAAACAGCTTTTCTATTTACCGACATGTTTTCAGTGGCTTTAGTTTACTGGATGATAGTTACTGAAATAAAATGAATCAGATTTATATTTGAATAGAAATGTTGATTTCTAAAGGAGACATTTTAAAAGTTCAGTGTTTTTGTCCTCGGTGTAAAAATGGATGCTGATTATTGTTTTCCCGTCTTTATTTGGACCTCCAGCGTCGTGGTTCCTGTTGGACCCGGTCGAGCTCACGCCAATGAACGAGTCAGCAGGTCACCTCACGACTCCCCGCGGGGCAACGGCAGCACTTTATCATCAGGGCAACCGAAGGCGAGCAACTCTTCCAAGTCGACTGCTAGCTCCATGAACGGAGGTCAGGACCTGACCCCTCCGCTGCTGGTGGAGCCCTCCCCGTCCTGTCCCCACGCCAGCCCGGTCACGTCCCTGCCGGCCTCCGACGCGCCGCTCACCGTCGGCTCCTACCCCAGCGCCAAAAGCTTCCTGGGCATGAAGGCGCGCGAGCTGTTCCGCAACAAGAGCGAGAGCCAATGCGACGACGACGACGACCAGCCCCCGCCGCGCCTGGCTGGCCTCGCCCATGGCCTGAAGACTGAGCTGTGCGTGGAGCCGCGCTCCGCTAGTTACATAACCCCCGTTGACCCCACGCTGCCCCTGCCGCCAGCCCACTCTACTCCTGCCGCCGTGCCCACTAAGGAGCCCCCGTCTGAACCGAAGCAGAGAGCCCACAGCCAGGGAAGTCCTCGCAGAAAGGCGGGGCCGGCGCCAAGCGGGGGAAGGGGTCAGCTGGGGTCGGGGCGACCGCGGCAGCAGCAGCTAAAGATTATGGACTACAACGAAATGCATCACGAGCACAGCTAAGGCCACGGAACTGAGCCGGGACGGCGGACAGAGACTGAAACCGGAGAAAAGCTACAAAACCGCTAAAGAGTCGTGTGGCCACAACTCTTCAGCATTCAGTGTTATTGTCCCATTTTCTGAGTGGACAACAGGACCCCCCCCACACACACAAATGGCCCTGCTTTATTTCCTCACACGCGCGTCATTTCCCTGATCGATTAGAGAATTACAGATGAGCCGACGGGATCTTCTACTGAAACTGGGAATGTCGTGTTTAAATGGTCAAAAAACAAATTTCCCTTTACGGGTTTTAACACGGGAAGCTTTGGAATGTTTATCAGACACGACCGGGGGAGTTTTTGGTGCTTAGATCAAAGATTCCAGGTTTTCTCGGGCTTCGTTGTCACTGTTTACAAGAACAGAGGCACCGTCTACAGGAATGTATTTATCTCCTTAATCAATGACATCAGAATCATTACGATAGAATTTATCTCTGAGAGCTTCATGGCGTCTGTTTTTGTTTCTCTGAATGAATTTGACTACAAAATAACAGAGCAACGTAAAAAACATCAAATTTTGACACGACGGCCTCACAGGCGCCGCGTGACGATGACGCAGTCAGGAGAGCAGCTAGAATATTCCACCCTCCCTGGTTTTTTATGTAATTTATTTTTTGTTTAGTTTTTTCTGCCATATGGCGCCTCGGTAGCGAACAAACCAGATCCCAAACTCTAAAGTTGGTTTTATGTTGTGTAAACAATCATGTCGGTTTCAGGAACGCTCCAGTGGGTTTCTTCCCTTTGAGTCCTGATAAACACATTTTTAATAAAGCTAAACTGATCATGAACGCCTGTTGTCCACTGGGAACTCCAGCTGTCATTTCCTTCTGCCTCGCTATCTAAAGCATGTTCAACAATCCTCCTTAATGCCAACCGTAGGAACTACAGCAGCCCGAGACTGAAGGTACAATCAGCACAAACACAAGAACCAGGACTCTGCACAGAGCTGCAGGATCTGGGACTAAATGGCAAAAAAGGAACTTCTTGAAGCAGTGGCTTGTGTTTAACTGTGAACAATAAAGATCGTCTTCAATGTTTTGCACTACAATCTGATTTCGTCTTTGTTTTATGATCCGAGTCGAGTCAAAAAATAATCATTACATTTTTAGTTCCCTCACAAACTAGATCAGGAAAATAAGATAAGCTAAAGTAAATTCATGCTATGTGTACACATTTGCAATATTTGTCAGTTTCAAGTTAATTTTAAGAATATTGTTAGTGTTTAGAAAAATTAAGCACTCAAAATGGAGCCAAACTAAGTAAAAGTTTAACGTTTACAAATGAAAAAATGCTAGATTGATTATTTAGCATAAATTGACTGACAAAGCATCTCTCTGGAGTATTTCTTTCATCTGATGGCACCATCTAGTGGCTGACAAGCGTATCACACCAAGAGTCGGTCGATTCGATAATTTAAGATGGCGACTGCACGTTTCTTGTTTATGAATGTGCTTCTGTAGCCGACAGAGCTAAAGCACGTTGTTTTACAATTATTATACTCATGTCATGTTGTGTTTTCATATATTTATATTTTAAAGACTTACTTGTCCGTGCATCAGCCAAGGTACTTCTTTAAAGCAACATTCTGCAACTTTTACACCTTAAAATTATGCTTTTTTGTAAAGTTTTTGCGTCATGCTATCATCTATTATGTTCATTTTCATACCTGTGATAGTGTTGGGGAGTCCAACGTTTGTTTACTGCACTTTACAGTTTTTGTGCTTCGGGTAGCCGGCAGTTTATGGCAAGCCAAAGGGATAAAAAAAGCACGTGTTTAGAACGCACGTTATGTCCGCCAAAATGCGCGTCTTGAACGAGCGTTTTGGCGGACATAATGCCAGTTTAGAACGCGCATTTTTTTAATCCCTTTGGCTTGCCATAATTGTATAACGTAGACTCGCTGTAGCAGCGGCAGATTCACCAAAGAAAGCTAGAAATCCCGTATCAGAGGAATCTAGGAAAAGAAAAGAAGAACGCGATAGAGCAAGAGCAAAGACCAGAGTTATTATTGGGCCGTCTTTTCCTCGCTGGAGAGCTCTTTTAGAAAGAACAGCATGAACTACGGACTCTAACCTAGCCGTGCTGCTAATGGCTAGGTAAGTAATAAATGATTTCACCAGGGTTATTGTGTTTGGTCGGGCATAAAGTTGTTATACAGTCCTGATAAAACTATTTATTCAATGTGTGGAGGTGGGAAAGTTTGTTTTCGTTGTTTTGCCTGACATTAGGAATGTAAACATGCCTCAGATAGAGATTTAATGTTACGACAGTGATGTTACGCAGCAAGCCTCTAGAGGGCGACAGAGAACTGCAAAGTTGCGGAATGCTACTTTAACTCTGGAGCGCATAAGCGGTAGTCTAACACTATTGGTTAGTTCTGACCTCAGTTCATATTGCATGGAGCTCTACGGGGCAGGGGGTGGGCTTAGCAAAAAAAAAGACATACCGGGTATTTCTTACATTATACAGTATCACACTACATAATAAGACAATCACTTTCTGAAAAGCTGTTTATCTGAAAACTCATACATAATTCCTGAAAGGGGAAAACTCCAGCCGCTTTAAATATGTTTTATATTTTTTTATTTTTAATTGACCTTATATGAGTGAGAAGGGGGAATTGATGCCGTCAGGTGGTGAGAAGCTAGAACTAAACTGGTTCTGTTAGAGAATGTTTTACCCTCCTTATCTCAATGAAGCTGAAAAAAAAATCCTAATGTTTTTTGTCCTCTTGTAGAGATGAATATTGAGGAGAAAAAGGAGACTAGAGAACTGCACTAATAAAGTTACAACAGTTAGTAGAAACACTTCCTGTAAATTCTTTCAAAAGAAAATACATCATTTTGGCGTTAGCAACAAGGTCTCGCTCTAACAGTCTCTTTTAATTTAGCTGAAAACACAGTTCAGTTATATTTATGTAACAGTGTTAAACACCATGATGGTGTGCAGAGGTGAACTGGCCATCAGCAGGAACAGGACGCAAAAATGTACTCCCTTTTTCAGTCGGCTCATGGGTCCCCTGAACGGAACGCACCGTTACTGGCCTGACGAGCAGATCACACCTGAGATGTTTTCACGGTGGAGGGGGCGCCATGTTGGTCGGGGGTACGTTTTCCTTCAGTGGAACAATGGAGCGTCAGACAACTGCTGACTATGTCCAGATGTTGCAGAGAGCATCCCTCATGACTGAGTGCCCTCATCTGTGTGGGAACGTCTGGGTTCTTCAACAGAACAACACCACAGTACAACAAAACAATATATATCCTTCCAAGCTGGGGTCCTGTACCAGAGGCCTGGGAGCTTGAGGGTTCTTCAGTATCTTAGCTGTTCCTAGAACTGCACTTTTCTGGACTGAGATGTCTGATGTTTCTCCTGGGATCTGCTTTAGCCACTCCTCCAGTTTGGGGGTCACTGCCCAGAGTGCCCCGATGACCACGGGCACCACCGATGTCTTCACTCTCCAGGCTTTCTCCAGTTCTTCTTTGAGGCCCTGGTACTTCTCTAGTTTCTCCTGTTCCCTTTTCCTGATGTTGCATCACTTGGTATTGCTACATAAATGCGTGTGTGTGTGTTAATTAATTGAACCTTTTTGCACATTTACCTTTATCTGATTGGTCCTGGTCATTTGTTTATAGTGTTTCTGCTTCTGTTGTGTTTGTGTATGTTCTCTAAAGTTTAAATAATCTATTTTTTGTTTGGTTTTGGTTTTTTTTTTGTATTTTTATTTGAATAATAAATGTGTGTCTGCAGGCTTGGTTTTAGTTTTTTTTAGTTAGTTGCCCTGTTTTCCACCAGAGGGCACTGTTGCTCCAAAATCCAACCTCCATCCTCTCCAGCCACGCTGGGATCAACAGGTCCAGCTGTCTGGAAACCGTCACTGACCAGGAATTCTGTTGATTCCCATTTAATTGTATTAATTAAAGTTGTAAAAAATATTATTTTTCAATCCTAATGTTATTTTGTAGACTAATCTATTACTTCATGTTTTTGAAAAGCAGAAATACCGTTGATAATAAAACTGGCCTCACGTTCGCTTTTTTGGACCTTATAAGAACTTGAAAGTCTGTCTTACAGGTTTTTTATTTAATATTTGCAATCTTTGTTTTAGATTGTGTATTTCTTTACTCTGACTCACACCAATAGGTGTATTTGTAGGTGATCTGGAGCTCTGTCGAAATCTGTCGTATAGTCGACGATGTTTTTAAAACAAAAACAAGCATGGAACCAGCTTTCCTAACGATGTGTGTACTGGTGTGTATTTCATGTACGTGGGGACAAATGTCTCTGTGTTTTATCACACCCCCGGGCCTCGCTGCTGACTCTTACTCTGCTTAATTCTTTTTTTCCTCACTATAACCAACCAAATATGATTAGTTTATCAAACGTGTGTATTGCAAAAGCGAGCGAGAGAGTCCAAAAAAGTAGTATGATTAATTTACCAGCATTCCACAGGGTCAAGGAAATTGATGCAGGATAATTGGGCGCACAGGGAATCTGTGGCAATTTGTGCTTTCAGACTCTACTTGAGAAATTAGATGTCAGTGCAAATGTGAAATTGCTCCTCAATGTTCTCAAAGATTCCATGAAAATTTAAATATAAATCTTAAGTATTTCCAGCAAAGGGATCCCCCCTCCCCTTTTTTTTCATGCCAACTTGAAATGAAGCCCTGTGAAAATGATCTGAATGAAGGGAAGCAGTATGAAGGGGGGTGGGGGGGGGGAGTCTGTGTAAAGTTGGGGGGGCGCACTCGGAGGACGACGTCGGAGCTTTTGGTAAAAATCCTCATGCAAGAACTCATCCCATTCCTCCTGACAGAAAGTAAAGTTTGAATTTGTGTAAAGATGAGTGATTATAATATATGTACACCTATAATGTAAATCACAACTCTTTCTTTCCTCTGCTGTTGTCAGCGTGGGGGGGGGGCACGGCGCACAACCGCGTGGATGGGAGGAAATCAAACAGGAAGTGATAAAGGTGATAGAGTTATCGTTTCCTCGCCAACCAGCTGTTTGTGGTGCAGCGGTCATCAACGTACGTTTTAACAATTCCGCTTCTGCTCCGAGGATTACAGAAAATAAATAAATGATCGTCTTCCTCGTGGCAGAGTCGGATCAAAACAAGTGGAAAATTTCATATTCATGCAAGATCAGAATCATCTGATTGCCTGAAAGTCTGAACTCCCAGTTAGATTTATTGAATGTAAGTGTTTATTCCTCGCGGACTCGCGGCGCGAAAAGAAAATGCTAAACAAGAATATTTTTGGTAGGCCTACTACATACTGACACAGTGGAAAACGGATTCATTTGTCCTCATTAAAAGCTTAAAAGTTCATGAATAAATAATCCTTAAAAAGGGATACTTTTCTCCCGTTTTTTCATCTTCGGCCTTATGCAAAGCAGGCTAAATAAATACGCTCCATAAAGGCTGTTTAGAAAGGCGTCCTCCCCCTCTACCTCCACGTCTGGATGGCTGACGTGCACCTAACCATCAGATCTTATGCTGGCTGTCAGTTTTGGAGGGAAAAATTGGACCGCCGAGAGTCGACTTAATGCAATTAAGTGAGGATGATGAGTCTTTCTCTCTGCGTGTGCATCTTGAATCAGTAAGCAAAGCAGAATCAAAACTTGAAGGCGAGAAGAAAAGAAAAGAGCCGGAGACGAGCGCGCACGGACCGGTCCCAGCGGTTTAATTATTTTAATTATCTCTCCTCTTTCAGCTTTCCTAAAAAAAGAGGCCATTAAAGGATGCCCGTTTGGGTTAATCTGATTAAAAAAACAAGATGGAGGAAGAGATGAAAGGCTGCAGATGTCAGAGCTAATCAGGGGAGTTAAAACTGCTATTTGTGAACTGGGACGGTTGTTAAAGTGGGTAGAAAGTGAATGCAGTGAGTTTTTTTAAATGCGCTTTCCTCACTTCAAAACACCTCCTTCCTGCAGTTTGTGTTGATAAACTCTGCCGCATCTCCTCCAACTAACGCCATGTTTGATTCTCCGCCACGTTGTGTAACCGAGCCGGCGGCGGGTCAGGCGAAGGCGCCGAGCTGAGGGGGGGGGGGATAAAAGGTGAAGCAAAGTCCCCGGCGATATGGTTTTCATGAAGGAAGAAAGCGTTTGAGGAAGTGATGAAAGCAGCGTTAGCAATTAGCAACAACGGAGTGAGGAAGTCGGCCAGGACGGCACGCCGTCGCCCGCCTGCCACTTTCTGCGTTTTTATCCGAGGCTCCTCGGTAAACTGAAGTTTATCTTCTGTTTCACAGCGAGTCACGATGCACACGCGTCTGACGTTTTTAAGAGGAAGGAAGATGTTTTTCTGAAATTCTGGCAATCAGACATATCTGAGCATCACGTTGGCCTGTTTTCCTTTTCATCACAGAGGAATAAAAAAGGCTAATAAGGTTATTTGTGTTTTTTAAAGTTCTCATAATGTTGTGAGAAAAATCTTCAACAGATTTTATGCTAGAATATATTTTTGAAAAGAGAACTGATCCTCCTGGAACTTTGACTTTTATTGTCAGGATAAAGATTCAGAGATTGAGTCTTAAGAGACAAACCGACGAGTCGGAGCGACCCAGAGCTCGACCCAAGCCATAAACTAGTTGATAATTCAATAAATGGACCCTACCAATTAATCGATACTACGATAAATTGACCCAACCGATAAATCAATCGGGCCGATTGATCGATACTACGATTAATTGACCTGATCGATAAATCAGTCAGATCTGTTAATTGATGCTACCAATAAATTGACCAAAACATAAATAAAAAATCTCTTGTGATCCATATTTGTGCACATTCTAGTGTCCAAAGTGTTTTTAAACATTTTATCAGAAGATAAAAACGTTTTTGCTTTTAAAATAATAATTTTTACATCTGCCACTGGGCTGCCATGATGGTTATTGGTGTTGGCGATAAAAACAGCCCACCTCGGTCGACCTCTACCTCACTTTGTGAGGCAAATGCAACAGTGACAACGTCCGTAATGCAGGCAGTTGTTAAAGTTCTTCTGACTGCAAAGCTTGACATTTGTTCAGGCTGGAATGAGCACAAAACCAGCACAGGTGTTGAGCCACAGCATGGAGAGAGAGAGAGAGAGAGAGAGAGAGAGAGAGAGAGAGAGAGAGAGAGAGAGAGAGAGGGAGGAAACAACAACAAAGATCTACTTTCAAACTAAATCAAGCAGAAGGAATGTCCTGAGTGTGTACAGAGATGGACGGGAGCCCATGCAATATTAAAGCTCCATGTCTGCCGGTGCCAGCAGTGCCACTCCTCTCCGCAGCTCCCGCCCTCCCGGCTTCCCGGCCATCGGCTCTTTCCTCAAGGTGACACTTCAAAGCGGGCACGCAGACGTGGCAGGCCTTGCTGTCGGCATGGAGCCAGCCTCCCACCGCCCCCACCACCTCCACCCTTTTCCTTTTTTTTCCTCCTACACACACCACCCATTCTCCCGCCACCACCTCAAAGACACAGCTCCTTCCCCCTGCTGGGCCAGGTCAGCGCCAAGATCCACACTGCTCGCCACCTCGGGAGCTGCTGTCAACCCCCCCAAAAGAACAAAAATAAATTCACAACAAGCTTAATTAATAACGGGCCGTTCCTAATGCAAACCATCCGAATCTGCAGCCTGCTTCGCTTCAATCCGATTGGTGAGTTCTGAGGCCTCGACAGAAGGCAGACGGGAAGAAGAGGCTGGCTGGGGAGGCGTCCAAATCATTTGAATTTCGATGATTAGAATTCACATGCATTATTCTTCGTGCTTTATTACCTCATTTCTGGGGTGTACAGGGTTCCTACTGTCGGGATCTTTTTCTTGTCATTCTTCAAAGCAGTGGCGCCACCAAGTGGGGGCCCGCGGGGGCAATGTCCACTCCCACACACGTTCTGGCCCTCTGACTGAGCTCCCATTACCAGAAAATTTTATATTTTTGTTTTCTTTTTTAAAAATACTAATTTAAATATGTCGTCAGTGTGCTGCTACATTTACTTATTTATGCTTTTTGTCCCAAAAACACAAAAGCCAAAGGGGCCCCTAACCCCCACCGGCCCTGTTCTAGGATAAACGAGATGCTCAAACTAAATAAAGTTAGGTGTGTGTGTGTGTGTGTGTAAAACCCCAACACCAGTCTGCATCAGCTGGATCCAGACCCACCTGTCAAACCTGCAGGGAGAATTTTACCGCGTGCGCCGTGATCGATATTCGCCGATTGCGTCTGCCTGTATCAATTAAAAGAAAAAAAACAGAGAGCGGCAGGCGAGGCGGGTCTGGGGAGGTCTGCGGCACTCCCGTTTGATGTCTGTGAAAGCGCTCATCAGTGTGTGAAGCCGACCTCATGTCGGCACGTCAGGTCACCGCCGCCTCGCCCCCGGCAGCTCGCGGCTGATTGTCTCGCTGTCAGGGCGAGTGCGGTTGTTGTTTTCCGATGTGAGAGGACGGATCTTTTCCGGCAAGCTGGCCTTCCTTTCTTCCTTTTTCTTTTTTTTTTTAAATGGGCCTTCATCTCTGGCTCCTAACAGGCCAGCTTAGGCGCCGATGATGAGGATGATGATGAGGAGGAGGAGGGAAAGCCGTCCAAACTCACTCCACCTCCACCTCCTCCTGTCAGTCCTGAGCTCATGTTGCTACAGTATTTTTATTCATCACATGTGCTCCTCTGCCTCGCTCGTTGCATCGACGATGGGCTGAGCGAAGAGGAAGGAGAAGAGAGGAGAAAAAATAAATGAATAAAAGCTGAACAACCCGTAGAAGCCGTGGTTAAACGCTACACGGCTCGGAAACATTAGGTCTTGCGAGTTCGAGCGGAGCTTCATTTAGGGCACAGAACCCCATGCGTTCGCTGACACGCTGATGTAATGAGGTCGTAATAAATAAGAGAGTCAACGGGGAGCGAGGGCGTGTCTCACCAGTGGCCGTTAGAGAGAACAGAGTCACAGGTCTACCTGGAAATACACACACCTCCTTCCCACTTCTGCTGCAGTTGGTCGTGTCCTAGTTGTGGGATTCTGCACCCTAGAATTCCCGGCCCTTTAAGTGAGCTAACTGGGATGGTTGTAACCCTAATTAGGACACTTACTGCACGGCGAGGGCAGGTATCGACCCAAAACCTCTGCCCTGCAGTTTCCCTCAGATTAAGCTTCTTTTAGACGGCGCTTTAACCTCCCACAATGCCTCGGTAATTAGCTTCATTAGCTTCCAATTCTCCTTTAGGTTTGGCAAAGTGGCTGAGGCTTAGTTTTTTGGCCTCTATTGAGATAATAGTCTTAGAAATCGGTTAATCTTGCCTGTCTGTGTTTTTATCTCCACCAGCGTTGCTGTTTTTCACGAGTGTTACCTGCTGTTCATCTTGGCGACACGCGTGTACATGAGCGGGGTTGTAATGAGCGCAGCATCGGGTTTTAATAAGCAGAGCTTTACCCGCAGATCCTTCTGTGATTTGCATCCATGTCGGACACGAGGCGTAAAGCGGGGGTGATTGATTCACGGCTCGTCCCATATTGGAGCTGGAGAGGGGAGATAGAGGAAGGGTTGCAGATTTATTATCAAGCTCAGCGACAAAGGGAGGAAGAGAGTGTGCATATGTTAATCCGCTGGCTGAACGATGATCAAAGACTGGAACAAGCTGAGCCCCGCTGATCGCCTCGGGGCAAACGATGCTCTCCAAGCAGCTGGGAAAGTGTGCAGACGAGGAGTAAACAGATAGTTAGAAATATCAATAGCAGAGGTTTCAGGCCATGGCTTGGTGTGAAGGTCAGCGGCGGCGCATGGAGGCATGGGAGGAAAACCGGGGAGCTCTTAGGTTCACCTCAGATGTTCCTACAGCTGAGTCCAGAGCCAGATTAGGATGTTCACGTTAAACGGATATTTTGAATTGTAGAAAGTTTCCTGAGATGCCTCTCAAACAAACTACATTGCGCCCCTTTTATTATTATTTTTTTACCAGCTAAGCACTAAAATCAAAATCAGACACCACCAACAATTCAGCATCGGTGCACAGGGCTGAGAGAGGAAACAGCAGAGGTGCCAAAGCAGGCGATGGTAGCTAGAAATAAACAGGAAATACGACAAAGTCTACGTCTGTCTTGGATTTACTGTGAATACGGCTGGAATTTAGGAAAAATTGGAAACTTATTTGGAATGTTTAACTTTGTGAGACAACTCTTGTCGTGATTTGGTGCCATATAAATAAACTGAACTGAAAATGAATTGAATAACCCCAGTGGCGACTGTGCTAATAGCTTTCCCGTCCTGGTCCAGGATTAGCAAACAGTTGGAAAATCACAAGTCCACAATAATGAAAAATAAATAATAACGTGGCTGTTGAAGTCATGTTGACAATGAGCATGGGTCTGTTCAGGGCAAAAATGCAATCATTACCAAAAGAACTGTGGATAACCAGCAGTTAGCTTAATATGTTGTTACTATGCTAAGCTAACGAGTATGCTAACAACATGCTAAGCTTTAATGGGTTTGTTAGCTCAACATAAACATAACTTTAAAGCAGCATTCCGCAACTTTGCAGTTATATGGTCTCTGTCGCCCTCTAGAGGCTTGCTGCGTAACGTCACTGTCGTAACATTAAATCTCTCTCTCGGGCAAAAGAGGCATGTTTACATTCCTAATGTCAGGCAAAACAACGAAAACAAACTTTCCACACATTGCATAAATACTTTTATCAGGACTGTATAACAACTTTATGCCCGACCAAACACAATAACACCGGTGAAATAATTTATTACTTACCTAGCCATTAGCAGCACGGCTAGGCCAGAGTCCGTAGTTCATGCCGTTCTTTCTAAAAGAGCTCTCCAGCGAGGAAAAGACGGCCCAATAATAACTCTGGTCTTTGCTCTTGCTCTATCACGTTCTTCTTTTCTTTTCCTAGATTCCTCTGATACGGGATTTCTAGCTTTCTTTGGTGAATCTGCCGCTGCTACAGCGAGTCTACGTTATACAATTATGGCAAGCCAAAGGGATAAAAAAAAATGCGAGTTTTAAACTCGCATTATGTCTGCCAAAACGCTCGTTCAAGACGCGTGTTTTGGCAGACATAATGCTCGCTTTTAGAACACGTGAGTTTTTGCCCCCTTTGGCATCAAAACGTGCGTTCAGGACGCGCATTTTGGCAGACATAACACCCGTTTAGAACGCGAGCTTTTTTTATCCCTTTGGCTTGCCATATTCTGCCATAAAATGACACCCAGTCAGTACATCGTGCGGCTACCTGAAGCACCAAAACTGTATAGTGCAGTAAACATACGTGGGACCCCCCAACACTATCACAGGTATGAAAATGAACATAATAGATAATAGTATGACGCAAAAGCTTTACAAAAAAGCATAATTTTAAGGTGTAAAAGTTGCGGAATGTTGCTTTAAACCAAGGCTTGCCACAGTCTTTTACCGTATGAGCTGCTATTACGATGAGCAGCTTGAAGCTTGGAGAATCTGAGATTTTTTTTTCCAGTTGGTGATTTCACCAAAGCTAAGTACCGATAGCAGTTATAGATTTTTCCATGTGGAAAACTTTACTCCCTAATATTCAAGTTCTTTAGGATTTTTTTCTTTAAGTATGCTGTTAAATTAGCTCTCCGAGTATTTCTTTTATCTGATGGCACCATCTAGTGGCTGACAAGCGTATCACACCAAGAGGCCGGTCGATTCGGTAATTTAAGATGGCGACTGCACGTTTCTTGTTTATGAATGTGCTTCTGTAGGCAAACAGAGCTAAAACACGTTTTACAATTATTATTCTCATGTCATGTTGTGTTTTCATATATTTATATTTTAAAGACTTACTTGTCCGTGAAAAGTTCATCAACTCTGCTTCAGCCGAGGTACTTCCTTAAATTTGAAGCATGTAAGCGGTAGTCTAACACTACTGGTTAGTTCTAATCACCGGTCAGTTTCCTATTGCACGGATTTTACGGGGCAGGGGGCGGGCTTAGCAACAAAAAAAGCTTCTGAGATGGACCAACATTTAAAATGTATTGCTATTCCAATTATCTAATTTTTTGTGCATTTATGTAATTATTATTTAAAAGAAACCTTCATAATGGAGTCATTTTTACATTAAACAGTCATTTCAGCAGGAAAAATGATAAATTCCTGATGGATTTGACCTCTGGATGATGCTGCTGATGGTTTGTCAGTAAGGTGGAGGCTGATTAAAGGGTTATACAAATAATTTTGCAGGCTGTTTTTTAAGATGAGTTGCCTTTAGCTCATTAGTTGTTTATTTCTTTGAAAAGCGGCTGTTCGGGAAGCCATCTACAACAGGTAAGATGATAATATTTATAAGTTTTAAACAGAAACACCCCTCAGAATGTCTGATTGTCCCTTTTAGGGCTGATTTGGTTGGCTATCCCTTTAGGTATGAGTTCAGACTGAGACTCCAATTAATCCCATTTGGGTTTCAAAAGATGCAAAATTTTGTTTGTTGTGTCAAAACTCTGTGCGTGGGTCTGGTTTGTCCGTCGTTGGTTATCCAACCTTTTCCTTTTGGAATGACCCGGGTATTCCCAGAAGGCCTCGGCCTCTCGGGCTTCCCACCCTACGATCTGACTAAACTCGAGCGTTTTGAAGTGTAAGAAAACATCATCATGCAGATGAAAGCAGCGTTGGGTGGTGACAGGATGTTTATTTATTTTATTTATTATAAATTCTTTGTCTGCCCTTCACTAAATAATTAAGATAGCTTAGCTTTTTAGCCCCAGACGTTGGCGTCTTTTAACACCCACCACTTCTGAAGCAGATTGTTTTTGTGATTAGTCACTTTGTTTAATCTGTTAGTGACGGCATCGCTTCAGGCTAAAAGCCTCCCCAGTTTGTTTGTTCATTTGTACTTTTGACGTGCTAATCTGCATAAACGACGCCGAGCTCCACCAGAACTCCCGATCTTCTGGCTGCACCTGTCAAACGCAACAAACGAGGGACTCCAGGAAGCTGAAACCTTTTGTGTCCGCACCTTGATCGAGGTAGAAATCCACCTGTCAATCAGATCGATCCGCCTTGTGAGAATCATTGAAATTCAGACTTCAGTTCTGCAGCGTTAATCAGGCTGAGATGCTTCTAATTAAGGGTGGTGAGAAATAAAATCTGTCTTTTTTAAATGAGGGATCAGTTTACAGTTTTAGGCACTAAAGTTTAGACTAATCCAACAATCATGGGTCAATCCAAACCCTAACCCTAACCCAATCAAATAAATGAGACAACACAAGAAATAAACTTCCAGAAAATGGATGCAGACATTTTCAGGGAACATTACAGCAATAATGCAATAAATAAATTCTCCCATCAACTAAACAATTTGTGGAACCCATCTTTAGACTTTTAACCTAATTTCTGCAACATCGATCGAGTAGAAGTCCTGCTCTGTATGATGGGATTCAAGAGGAAGCTTCTTGCAGCGCTGCACGCCTCGTGCACGAACATTCTTGTTTGGTGAAATGAAAAATGTTCTTTGCGATGGGAAAAGGGGGGTTAAGTGCGTATCTCACCAGGCTGAAGGGTGGTTTATACTCTCTGTGAGCTCCGCAACGGAGACGCACACGGAGCGTCTGAAAGGTTTTCACATTGGAACTTCTGTTCAGGCAGCGGAGTGCTGCAAAGCAATTCCCCGCCAGGACAACAGAGGGCGTAGCGCTATTCTGTGATATCCTGCCACCATGACACTCATGTATCCGGTTCACGATAGTGTATTTACTCATGTGTTTACATTGTTTTAATGTATTTCAGAGACTTTTTAACACGGACTAATTTGTCCTTCATTCTCCTCCACCTCTTCATCCAGTCGCCACCTCTAAACCCACGTTTCCCGTCGTTTCCATCCACGTTTGCTCCGTATTTTGTATTCCTTCAGTCACGGGTGAATAATCGTTCATATTTTCGGACTTTTCCGCGATGTGTTCTTCAATCTATTCTGGGTCTGCCGCTAAATATTTTTTTACTTATTAACGGAGCAACGGCGGTGCTGGTGACGAAGTTACAGGAAGCGTCGTCCTGACCAATCACAAGCTTGCGGTCTCCGTCACTTTCGACGGATGTTTAAAATTTGGGGCATGTCTCCGTCACCCTCCGCGAGCCAGTCAGAGAGGCCTTGCACTGACACAAAATGGCGGTGCGTGCGTCCGTTTCACGCAGACGGACCGAGTATAAACCAGCCTTAAGAGCGTTGATGAGGGAGTTCTCAGAATGACTCCATATGTGTGTGAGGGTTAAAGGGCCTTGCTCTCGTCTCGCTGGCTTTTTGAAAATGTTTAAAAAAATTCAGAGAACAAACCATTAAAATCTAGAATACGATGTTGTGGCCCAATGAGATGCTGACTTAAGTGGACCAAAACACTCCATAACTAAAGAACCAAGAGGTCCAGTTTCCTTTTGCCTAAGTGCTTCAATCGTTGGGTCTCCAATCCAGGGCCTTGAGGGCCACCATCTTGTATAAATTAGAATGCACCTGATTTTAATCAACAGGTGATTAACAGGCTTCTGCAGAGCTTAAAGAGCTGCTGAAAAGGTGATTCAACCATTGAATTGAGTGTGTTGGAGCAGGGAAACAACTAAAACATGCTGGATATAGGAGCCTAACAGTGGTGGCTGGTGAATTTTTTTTTGGGTGGGGCGCATTTTTTTTATTTTATTTTTTTTATGTTAGTTCTTGTGAATGGTTTTTATCTTGAGAGGCGCTATATAAACGGTCGTTTTTTTCTTTATTTTGCAGGTCAGTTTTTCAGATGCGCTAACCACATATCACCACTAGGGAACGCCAAATTACCATTCTTATGCGTCATGCAATTTAAAATCTACGGACCGGTCCAGGAGCACTTAGCTACAAAGTTGTTCCAAAAACATGCTTCATATTCACCAATATATGCAAACTGCACACACACTAAACAGGAAGAGGCTCTTTTAAACGATAGAATCCACGTTTTCTACCTCAACACCACCCAATGACTGCAAATGAAAAGCAAAACAAAGCTATTTTCATGAAGTCAAAAGCTAAATTCTGTCTTACCTTGCTGGTCAAAATAATCCATCTTATAGTAAAAAATCCACTTGGTTCGTAGAATCCAATGATAAAAAGATGAAACTACTAGTTTTCTCCATAGTCAACGTTAGCAGCGACCCCCCAACAACAAAGGACGGTGAACTAGCCTGTGGAGAAATTTCAGGTTCTGTCTGGGCTGGGTGAGCTGACCAATCAGCATCCTCCTCCTGATCTGAGCAGACTCCCCCCGTTTGCTTGCGATCGCAACCATATGCACCCAACAGCTCTCCTATTCCTTGTCGTTGGGGATCCAGCGCACATGCGCCAGTTAGCCCGTATTAAGTCAATGGTAAAGATTGCTGCGCCCTCGAGAGGACACGTGACAGGAAGTACGTCGACGTTTCGGCCGTGTTAAAAGTATTAACTTTATTAAACTACAATTAAATGCAGATTACACACAGCACTTACAGCCCATAAGGTGTGTAGATCGTTTAGTTTAAATTTTATGTTTTTTTAAATACATTTTGTGATTCCTATCTTCTTCTTCCTCTTCCTGTGAGACTGGTGGTGCGGCGCCCTAGCGCCCCCTATGGACGAGTCGCCACTGGAGCCTAATTTACACCGAGTGCAGAACGGATGCGGATTGGAATCCGTGAGGCATTTACACCGGCAGGGCCACGCAGCAGGTCTGGATGCAGGTCTGTGGAATGTTTCAACATAGTTTATTTTTTCCAGATGCTGCATGCAGACCGTCATGAAGTTGAAAAAATGACATGAGCCAGGCAGGAAGTGAGACATTTGCCGGTGAGGTGCATTCTGTGTATTTCAAAATAAAACACGTGTTGAATTATTTTGACCGGCTTCTTTTGTTGGTACTGATGACAGGGATATTGGTTCAGTCACAGTGTGTGTGATAATTTGAGAAGACGAGTGTGGCTTTTGTGTAACATGTACTTATCGTGTGCGCAAATTTCTGGAGTCGTTCTGCGCACAATCCGCAGTCGGTGTAAATAGCAGTCCGTCTGGAAGCTGCACGGATTTCGGTCTGCATTCGTTCTTCTGTGTTAGGCTTAAAGAGCAAGTCACCCCCCTACTGGAGTCTACGCCACTCACACTTCCTGTAGGATTCTTATCCACCTTCTTCACCAGAGGAAGGAGGAATTTTTGGGCTTTGTTTTGTGAAAGAGGAAAGCGGCTCTATCATTTGGTTTTCGGCTTGTGAGTCAAACCAGCTGGAGGCATGGCCGAGACTTGGCTGCTGTGCATTGCAGCCGTGTCATTTGGTATCGCCAATGTCGCTGGGTACCTCTTAGTAGGGCTGGGCGATAAATCAAAAATGTATCGTTAATGAAATTTCTGACTCTAATCAATATCATTTTTCCCATGTAAAAAAATTCAATAATAAAAACTGAAAAGGCATGTGTAGGTTGGTGATGTTCATGTCCCTTTAAGAAGCTGTACCATCTTGTCACATGACAACGTGACGTAATCACTGTGACAGCCCCATCTAGTGGACAACCTTTTTTTTGCGCATACATGTAGGTATCGTCCATTTATCGTTATCGAGGTGAACTCCTCAATATACTGTGAGATTTTAGGCCGTATCGCCCAGCCCTACCTCTTAGCCATTATGTGGCTGATTCAAATTCAACATAGGTGCAGTCTAGATAAACCGAGCTGAATAAATGAGAATGTGTTCCTCTTTTTAATTTTCAAAAACAATGCCTAGACGTTTAATATTTAATGGTTATAATTCAGTTTAGACAGTTTTGCAACAGGTGTGCTCACATTGTGTGAGTCTGCAGCGTGCAGTAGAGTCTGGGATGCAAATCCTACAGGAATGGGCCGTAATAGTCAGGAAATCAGCAGTGGGATTTTAAAAATATTCCTGCGCAGGGCTGCAGCATGCCGGAGTGTGTTTATGCTTTTCTTCTGGTGCAGACTGGTGATTGCACAAAGATGCTGGATGTCTATTTGAGGGTTGTAAAAGCTCTACACAGCATGTCAAAACTACTGAAGGACCAAAAGTTCTCTTCCAGGTGTCCAAATGGTCTCAAATGTGGAAAAATGATCAGCAGTTTTTATTAAACGCACAAACCAACCGACAATTGTTCTTTCTGCAAGCTCATTATGAGCATTCAACAAGTCTGAATCTGTCATGGAGCTTCCACGTGTCAGAATGAAGCCGATGGCCTCTCTTGCCGCACCGGCCATCAGCAGATCCTCCAGTTGTTTCTGCAAAACCGCCTGAGACCTTTAATTTATTACAGCGCTGCTTGGTCGACCCTACAGCGCGCCTCAGGTAATCTGATGCAAATCTTCTGAAATGAAACAAAAAATCAACCAGCTCTGAGTAATTGCTGCGTGCACGTCGAGGACGTTCTGGTCTTCCTTCCTGCAGACGAAGAGTAGGAATCTCTACGTTACCTAGACTGTGGAGAAGTTTCCCGTCAGGCGAAGGCAGTGCACGGTCCTCCGTCTCATGAAGGCAGACAAGTTGTGAAATCTATTTGCAGGAATTTGTTGCAGGCAAGGATATTGTTAGTGGCTGAATCAATTAGGGTTATTTTCTTGTTCTTTCATGCTTTCCTCTGTGGTTAAAAATCCACATTCAGTTCAGATCTTTTATTCATCGACGGAACTTCATTTGTATACAAGCAGAGAAGTGCGCTGTTAGACTTCCACACTAATAACCCCCACAGTGCGCTTAAAAACCCAGGCCTGCTGCAATTCTTCAGCGTGTTTTGACATCAGTTTTTACAAGTCTTGATCTGTTTTTCCACACAGCCACTTTTCCACCCCTCCATCCTCCTTTTTTCTCTCCTGCCACCTGAATGTCAGGAGTCCTGACAGGCTTCTGATTTAATCTGCCATGCAAAACAGCTGTTTGGCTCCCAGAAAGCTGGAAAATATAGAAGCTGACACGACAGCTGTCGCTGCTGGCGCAGCAGGCGATCCAAACTCCTCAAAACCAAAAACATGAAACTGGATTAGGAGGAATAGATGAAGGTGGTTTCCACCGCAGATATCTCAGAGTTCTCAGGAAAGATCATGAATATTTGAAAATTAACCTGATTAAGGTTGTGTTTGTTTAAGATGGGTCTGAATTTTCCTGATGTCTGGGATTCTGGCTTAAATACAACGATCAGTATAGCTGTTACTTTTAATTAGAGAAATTATTAAAAAACTTAGTGGATGTAAGAAACGACAAGAATAAAGTACAAAAATTTGAAATTCTCAAGAAAAAATAATTTCAGTGAAATCAGTAGAGAGAGGATCTTTTTTACACTAAACTTCACTTTTATTCCTCATTTTTGTGCCAAATCCCAGGTTTAATTATTGTTTTACTAAGATTTTATTTGACTTGAAATCTGTTCAGTTTGTTTTTTACTTGCTTTTTAAGAAAAAAGCTTTACAAGGTTTTAAAATCACACAAAGTCCATAAAAAGGGCAGCATGGTGGCGCAGCACTGTTGCATCACAGCGAGAAAGTTGTAGGTTCAAAACCCAGCTGCAGCCTTTCAAGGTGGAGTTAGTGTGTTTTCCCCTTGCATGTGGGGGTTTTCTCCGGAGACTCCGGTTTCCTCCCACAAACTAAAAACAGGCACGTTTGGTTAAACTGTAATAAAAGCTTCTGAAAAATGTATAATAAACATAAATGAAAAGTAAAATGTTAGATAAATGTTTTAATATTTCAAAAAGTTCTCAGATTTTTAATGAACCTGTGAAAAATTTATGAAACGAGACGGTGAAATAATAAATTTGAGCCTATATACTGTATATATAGCCGATGAGATTTATTTTATTGCATAAATAAAAGATGCAGACGTAGAGGCAGGAAAACAGTTTAAAACATGCAAAAATTATTTAAACAAAGTAGCCGTATCAGTAGCACGGAAAATAAAACTGAAGAACGAAGCTCTGGAGGAACACGAAGAGGATCAGACACCAGGAGGACCTGATCATGTGACTGAAAGCGAGGCGTTACTGGAAGATGAACGGTTCTCTACAAGAACCCGGCTCTCATCGTTCACTTTGAAGACCCGTTCAAAAGATTTGATCCGTTCATGAACGTCACATCGCTATTGTTCTCAAAATAAAACCAAGACAATCCAACATGTCTGCTTGGATTCATGAAATGGAGCGGTTCCAATGTTCTTCCAAACAGACCAGAGCGCTCTTAACACACCACACAGGTTAGGATGATCTGTCTTTAAAGTAACACAGAGCAGTTTCCTGCTCCTCCGCCCTACTGGTTGAAAGTGGAATTACAACTACCGTAAACAACCCTGCAGCAGCCTGCTGTAGCTAGCGCTAACAACGAGCTAACGCTAACATGAGCCAACTAATACTAAAATAAACCACAAAGTAAAAGGATCCACACTGTTGGAAAAAAATATTATTACTTACAAGTTCAGTAGCAACAAAGCCAGGTCACAATCAGTCCGTGATTTTGTAGCCTCCTTTAGCTCCCTCAAACTAGCGTAGGCCGTGCCGATGTTCACACTGGTTTTGGCTCTTTGCTTCACCTCCAAAGACATTACTCTGTTACTTTTACTTCCAGGCTCCGCCATGATGCCAACAGAAAAAGCAAACTTCCTCTTTTTAAAGTTAAAGTTATGTTTTAGTTAAGTTTTCTTCTTTTTGGGCTTTTTATTGACAATCAGCAAACTGAAAATGCTAACCGCTATCATTACAGCTAACAGCCGTAAAGTAGATATAAGAGCACCCCCTAGAACACCTACCCGCTCCACAAAACTATCAAGTGCAGTATCTGGCCAGCAGAGGGCAGCAGAGTGGTGTCAAATATGAACCTGGTTAAGTTTCTAACTCAACAATCACTGAGATCAATGTTAAAAAACTATTCATCATCATTATCATCAACTTTATTTATAAAGCACTTTCCAGAAGGCGAACCAAAGTGCTGTACACGCACAAAAGAATTTAAAACATCATTGACCCAAACAAGGGCCCACAAAATATAAATTAAGACAAATAAAAGCAGGAAATGAAACCAAAGATGTCAGTAATCAGATTATTGTTACTTTAAAGTAATTCCAGTAATTGGGCAGGTAAAAAATTCCTCCCATTTTCCTGCAATGTGTGGTGAGTTGCAGTGCTCAGGACCACTGGTTTGTGTGTAGTGGTGTGTGATGTAGCTAAACTTGTACCGTTTCCTGCTGAATAAAAGGTTTAGAAGCTAAAACGGATCATTTTTAATCTGCATGTTTTTGAGTGTTTATCAAGGTCCACATTTGTGCAAGAATGAAAACACAATTTAGTAAAAGTCAGCGAAGAAAGGAAAAACACGTTTTTGTTTAAAAATAAAAGAAGTTTTTTATTTAATCTACAGTTGAAAATCTGTTGGGTTTATATGCAAAGAAAAAACGTGACTTTTCCTTCACCTCTATCAGAATTTGATCCTGTTTGAAGACAGATAACATTTCTGTGAATGATCTGCTTGATGCAGATGAAAAAAACCCTTCATATCTCAGGAAGGGTTAACACTTGTAGCCGAGCGCTGACGTCAACAGCTGTTCTCCAACAAGCCCTTTGATGACTCATTGACAGCAGAAGCTTTGGGTTTTCACCAGCGGGCGGGGGAAATGTCAGCGTCTGAGCTCGGCGGAGGCTGATCACAGTTCCCCCGCAGCCTCTGCCCGACGCCAGGCAGCGATGAAACAGCTTTGGTGTTAATGGATGTGAGAGAGATCCTGACCCCTCCTCTGAGGAGCCAGGTCTCTGTCTCCATTAAGCGATCCGGGTCCCTGTCTCCACTAAGGGCCCTTTGACGTGGTCCAGAACACAGTTCTGGCTGAAGGTACCTCTACGCCTCTGCTGATCCTTGACCTCCACGTTGGGACCCCGGGGAGCCCCGTTGGAGACTCCGGGCTAGAGAGAAAACATGCAGAGACAAGTCATGATTAGGTTATTAAAGCCGAGGTGACTAATTAGCTAATTGTGCTGTCATAAAGGGGGGGAGTCAAGCTGGAAGGTGAGGAGAGGAGAGACTCGGGCCAGGCTGCAGGGGTGGGTCCCTCGCTACGTCTCTGTTTCCCTGCGGCGTCCCCCCCAGCCTGCTGCTCGGGTCCCAACGACATCTGCTCCACACACACTCGGACGGACGCCTGAGTGCCCCTCCCGCGCGCACCTCCCCGTGCAGATGTTGTGGTCCCCGGGTCCTCCCCGCGTGGAGAGCGCGAGGCTCGTTTGATGTGTGATGAAACAGAATCCAGCGAGCCACTCGGGGGCTCGGGGAGATCAGGAGGTAGAGGGGCGTGGGGGCGACGATGGGAAGATGAGGGGGTAAAATGGGGGAGGGAGGGGTGAGAGAAGTCTCATTACAATATGAATCACAGGGAAGGCATGGACCACAAGGCTGGGATGTCCCTTCAGTGGAGGTCAGAAGCATCAGGAGGAACCAGGAGAGGAGATGAAACTCAGGAAAGAAAATCAGAAGATTGGAGGAGTGTGTGTGTGTGCGTGTTTGTGTGCACACACTATGTGTGTGTGTGTGTGCGAGAGAGAAAGTGAGTGTGTGTGTGAGAGAGAGAGAGAGAGTGTGTGTGTTTGTGTGTGAGAAAGAGAGTGTGTATGTGTGTGTGTGAGAGAGAGAGTTTGTGTGTGTGTGTGAGAAAGAGAGAGTGTGTGTGTGTGTGAGAGAGAGAGAGAGGGTGTTTGTGTGTGTGAGAGAGAGAGAGAGAGTGAGAGAAAGAGTGTGTCAGAGAGAGTGTGTGTGTGAGAGAGACAGAAAGAGTGTGTGTGAGATAAAGAGAGATAAAGAGTGTGTGTGTTTGTGTGAGAGAGAGAGAAGCCTCTTTTATAAAACAATGCTGCTAATTTGCCACAACGCCGAGGCGGCATCAGGGAGCTTTAGGTCGTTTGTAAGAGCTCAGACCATGGCGGTAATGTTGCACAATCATGTCCGTTTTATAAAAGATTACGCGATGGCGGCATAAAGGGGGTATGGGGGCGGTCTCTGCACTGTCGCGGACTTCCGTGTATCTTGGACATAACTTGCTTTTTATTGCGATCGAAGCTGCGCGGGTGTGTGTTCTCCACCATCCCTGTGAGCTGTCAGATGATCTGAGCTGCAGATCTAACGGAGAGAAGCTCCCGGAGCTCCGCAACGCTCCAAATGATCATCTCAGCCGATTCTGTTTACAAAAGCAAAACTTAAGCGCGTGTTTACTTTCATTTTCTATATAGTTCCTGGCCGGAGCTCGGCATTAATTCATCATGTGATCATGACACCTCCCTCTGTTGCGCCAATGCTTAATGTGCGTTTATAAGACCGGCGAAGCCGCAATATTGCCGCAATATTACTATCAAGCGTGGCGGCATGAATGCCGCAAAATTCCTGCAACGTGTTTCTTATGAACGCGCCATGGCGGCATCACGTTGCGGGAATTTTGCGGCAATATTACGCTGATTTGCCGACATGGTGTGTCTTATAAAAAGGGCTAGAGAAAGAGAGAGGGAGTTTGTGTGTGTGTGTGAGAGAGAGGGAGTTTGTGTGTGTGTGTGTGAGAGAGAGGGAGTTTGTGTGTGTGTGTGTGTGTGTGTGTGTGGGCAGATTCAATTAAATAAGAATTAATTATGGAGACAGAGGAAGAAAAGCAGGAAAAAATGAAAAAAGAACAAAATGGAAGACAGAAGTAACATTTAAAAAGGTCAATGAGAAATAAATTAAATTCGAGCAAAAATTTTCACCATTTCATTTCATTTTCTGTCTAAAACGTGATTTTTTTGGATTTGTTTATCATAAAATAAAATGTTGCATATTTAGGTATAAAATATGGATTTGTAGTCTTATCGGCTGCACAATAAAGCTAAGTTTGATCACGTTTATATTTTTTATGTAGTCTGAGTGTTTAGCGTATGAATATAAAATCTGTCCACATGGAACTGGAAACAATGTTAAAAGGCCACAATTTAGGATAAATGCACTTAAACCCAGGAATAATTTAAATCTGTATAAAAGACTTCATTTAAAGTCACACAAACAGACTCAGGCCCAGTTTCAATACTGGCACTGCGCCCTACACCCTTCTGTGAAGTGCGCTTAGAGGAAGTGCGCTGTAAGGCTTCGAGTGCGTAGTACACAAGTGTGCCGAATTGGGACAGTGAGCATTACGTCATCAACCGCGCACATGCTGGGATGCCGGTCGCTGTTTGTGTTTTTAAAAAACCTTTATTAACAGTTTTCAAACAAACAAAAACAATTATTTGACTAAATTCAAATTAATTGCTTTCCACATTTATATCTTAGTCTAAAACATTCAGAGCATGAATAAATAACATTAATCGTCTTAAAAATGAACTTATTTCACTTGAAAGTACATGTTTTCAGAAAAGGCACTTGAGCCATTGCTCCGCCCTCTTCTCAAAATTCCCACGCAGCAATGGATTGTGGGTAATACCCTTCACCCAAGTCCGGATTGCCGCAGACTTGGGTGAAGTGCGGATTAAGGGTGCAAAAGGAGCGTGGTCAACTTCTGCACTTGAGAATCAGGACACCCTACGCACTCGCACCCCTGGCCGGGAACGCCCAATTGAAGGGCGCAAGGGTGCAAGTGAGTATTGGGATTGGGCCTCAGTGTTAATCAGTCGAGTGTGGGCCCAGATTCTGGTCCTCAGCAGCAAACAGACGGTGTGTTTAACTTCAGAAAGATGTTTCTGGTTTAAAAAGACCGACTGTAGCAGTAGCAAAAAGAATCTGCTCTGCAGATCTAGCGAGCAATGCTCCACTGTAGCCTCAGCAGGTCTACCATTGGCTCGAACAGTTTTGTGTCCGGCCAATCACAGGACTCTGTTTGTTGGGCGTATAGACATGAATACTTAGGGCCATAATATACTTGCTGTTTAGCGATGCGTACGCATGTTTAAAATGGCTGCCATGCGTAGCTTGCGTTGATTTGAAGTGCCGTTTGTGCACGTCCCCCGAAATTAATGCGACGCGACCGAACGCTGTAATATACGAGTAACAAGTTGGTGGCGTTGACAAAACGAGCGAGACGCACTCACCATGGTGACTTTGTCTCTGGTTTAGAGGTCTTTCACACCATCTACGATACCGCTGCTGTCTTTTTTTCTGCCGTGATCTCAAAATAAACCAGTTACTGATTTCTTTTATTGACGCCATGTTTGTTTTGGTTGTCCCGGCTCTCCATTCAGTCTGGGTACCCTCGTTTGCCCCCTAGTGGAACACTCCAGTACTACGTGCAGTGCAGTGCTGTGTAGCAGCTAGTATATGAACAAAAACGCAGCCCGCTGCCTGCGCCAACGCGAGGTTAAACAGCAAGTATATCACGGCCCTTAGACGCCCCATTGTGCCCTGGAGTGCGTAACAGCTTCACCACCATATTGGATGGGTCCCTCACTCTCCAAACCCAACTAGAGTCAATGCAGGTGAGCAACTATGCCCGTTTTTTCTACAGCCTATGGGGACAAACAGGTGTGGTGATTGGCCAAAGAGTAACAGGTGGAGGAAAAACTTCTAACAAAGTCAACACCCTGACAACAGCAGGGAGGGATGAGAGGAAGAGGAGAAAACAAGATCATAAAAACAAAAAAAATCAGAGAAAAAGGATGATGAGACATGATATAAAACAAGAACAAGTGGGATGGAACAAACTGGAGGACCAAAACAGGAAAAATGATCAAATTAAACAGAAAGACAGGAGAGGAAAGTTGATAAGAAACAAAAAAGGAAAAGAAGATTAAAGGAGGAAGACGAGAAGCAGGGAGATGAGATGATGAGAGAGGAAGCCGAGAGAAGGAACGTAAATCAGAAATGAAGCCTCCGGATTCTCAAACATGCATCTTCTTTGTGTTTTTATTATCTTTTCCTCTCCTCTAACTTTCTGTTGCTCTACATTTGTTTTTTTCCTACAGCCGGATTCGACTCCCTGCGCCGCGTCTTAATTACTGCTGAGAAAGAACATAAAGTTAATGATGAGGATGATGCTGATGAGGCCATGATTACCACTTAGAGCGGGCAGCTTGGTGAGCAAAGTTTAGTGCTGAGGAAGTGATGATGCTGCGTGTGTGTGTGTGTGTCAGGTGAAGCGATGGATAGGTTAGCAGTTAAAGATCAAAGTGAAAAACAAAGGCGGATTTCAAACGGGCCCAGAGAGCTTGGCAACAGACTTGCAGCTCCTCTGATAATACTTAGATCTATAAATGTTTCTTTATTTATTTATTTTCTTATTTATTTTTAAAATTATTCATCGCCGTAATAATTTGGGCCTAACAAGCACTTGAGGGAGACGGCTTCCTTTTGCATCTCTCTCCCCCCCCCACCCTCTGCACGTTTGCTTTGGTTCCCCCGCTCCGCGGTGCAGGGAGCTCAGGGATTTGGGGGCACTATTAGAGAGAATTTCTTTTATTTGCTGCTAATGAATGATATGCATGATGCTATTTTCTTTTTTCTTGTGTACTTTGTGAGGGGTAAGCACGAGGATTGGGGCAGGAGCTGGAGAATTGGACTCTTTTTAAAGGCTTTGTTCACTTAACCCTCTTCTCGCCTTCCGAGCGAGTGCACCAGCTTGTTGCCGCCACTTTGCCAGATTTCCCATTTAAATGGGAGATCGTACTTAACTTGACATCACTGGCGTGGCATAGTTTGACTTTGTTTTGCTGTCTTCAGTCACACAAACACTGTGTTTATGAAATATGGGTTAGCTGGTCTGTAGAAGCAGGAGAGGTTTAGTAAAAACAGCCCCGCCAGCAGAATCAAGGTGCAGTCATTGTTCTTAACTGTTCCTGGCTTTAATGTGAGGCAAGCAGTTTTATTTTTAGGAGCCCGAGAACAACACAGTACATGAACGCTATGTGGTTTTACTTACTCTCAGTGTTGTCTTTGGAAAAATGCAAAGTTTGTCCTGATCCGTGGAAAAGTGCAGGATTCAAATTGAACCCGATTCCTGAGAATTTCAGTCCCTGAGTTAGAATCGGATTTGAGCGTTGTACCGGTCTGTCGTGGTGAAGAGAGCGATTTACCGGTCGATCTACGTTCCTACCCTCACCTATGGTCACGAGCTTTGGGTAGTGACCAAAAGAAGGGGCTCAGAGTAGATCTGCTGCTCCTCCACATCGAGAGGAGCCAGTTGAGGTGGCTCGGGCGTCTGGTTAGGATGCCTCCTGGACACCTCCCTGGTGAGGTTTTCTCGGCACGTCCAACCCAGAGGAATTTTATGAATGATAATAATCTCTGACTTCCTGTGACAGACAGGTCCGCTTCAGCGGTCGTCCGCTAGCTGGTGGCTGCGTTAGCATTACTTTAATTCAGAGCCGGTGGCTAAAGCCTAATTTATACTTCTCCGTTTTTGTCAGTATGGACGGACAGACCTGCCATGATCCGTCGTTGCAAGAGCTCTCCAGCAGGCTTGCATGAGTACACATGAGTAAATACACTATCGTGAACCGGATACATGAGTGTCATAGTGGCAGGACATCACAGAATAGCGCTACGCCCTCTGTTGTCCTGGTGGGGAATTGCTTTGCAGCACTCCACTGCCTGAACAGAAGTTCGAATGTGAAAACCTTTCCGACGCTCCGTGTGCGTCTCTCCGTTGCGGAGCTCACAGAGATTATAAACCAGCCTTGAGTAAGGGGGTTTAGAATGGCCTGTATCAGGGCTCCTGGGACAAATGAAAGCCAAAAAAAAATTTTCTTATACTTTTTGGAGGCTCAAAGCTCCGTTTTAGATTGTTGATTAATAGCATTCTAGGACACCTTTAATATTTGCACTATATATATATAAATCACTTGAAATATTTTTGCACCTTGGCACATGTTCTGTGTTAAATTTTGTATACATTTTGTCATTTGCTCTTGTATTGTTTGTTCAATAAAGTTCTGAAACAAAAAAAAAAACAGCCCCACCATCTAGAATTTATTCCTAGTCTGGATTTTACCAGAATATCCTGGAACCTGAGTGGTGAGTGCTTGTTTTTCTCTCATTTAACAAGGCTGTTGCTAGCTGAAGCTGACAGCTAGATGGTGCTAACAGAGGCCCGGCTAACCGTGGCTCTGCGGTAGCGTTTGCTGAGACCAGAGCCTGAAGTGGGCTGGAACTTGTAGCTGTAGCAGGAGTGGTTTCAGTGTGACTTTATAAAGGTTTTCTCAGAAAAGGAGTTTTTCTTTCAACTTTCTAATTTACATAAAAAGTAGGTCACACATGGCTTTGACTTTTTGGCATGCTACTTTTGACCACCCAAGCTGTCATTATTCAACAACAACAAGGAAAATGTTGGTTTATATTCTAGGTCTCCTTTAATTTTTTTCTGATGAGTTTCTCAAAAATGATAATAAACTCAATTAAAAGCTAATAATTGTAAATGATTTATCAAACAAAAGATGTACCTCAGGTTAGGGCCGTGCGATTTGACGATATAAGATCGTTAAGGATTTTAATGTGATGACGATCTACCAAAGCTCGGAGATCGTAGAACCGTGTATTTGCATTCTATCACCCGTTTATGCCATTATTTCTGAACGCCGCACACATTTGTTTTGTTTTTTTTCTCCGCCGAGTCACGCCATTTGCTAGTCTGCTTCTGTCAGCACGACAGACACACCGATAAACCAATCGTAACTTTAGGCAGCATGTTGGTTTGTTTAGCAGGGGTGCTCGGTAGAGATTTAGAAAATAATTAAGATGATGCATTAAGATGATGACAATTAAGAATAGTTGAAGAAGCACACCATAATCGATTGTAGCGCTAGCCACTAGCTTGCTCCATCTCTAAGTGCTAATTATATTCTCACGCGTCTGCTCAATCAGGAAACCTCTGGGTCAATGTTCTGCTCTAAACTTTGCATTTGGCTTCGTGTCTTTTATTATTTGGGGACGTTCGTTTGTATTTTAGTGAGCCTTTTCACCGTGGCTGCCACCAGAGCTTTGTTTATCCTGTGAAGAGACGGGCCAAACCCCTCCCTCGTAGGAAACATCTACGGAGAGCAGCAAGTCCAAAAAGGCAATGAGCGTAATCCTCTTGTATTGGATGCAAACGCAAACACATCATGAATTTATATAGATTTTTTTTCTCTGGACAATAAATAATTACTAATATATTTTGGATGATAGGCTATGAGCCACCTCTAAATAGAAGTTAAATTATTTTTCATTAATTATAAATATATAATTAATAAAAGTGCCTGTGGGACATTTAAGACATGCCATTAAACAGAACTTGGTTCATTCTCCAACATTTCTGAACTTATTGGTTCAAACAAATAAATGAACTAAGCCCTGGAACTGTGGCATAAATATTTGACTCTAAAGCTACTCCAAAGATATTAAAAGCTAATATATAAACCCATTATGGATTTTTAAATGGAAGGCATTTTTTGTTTGATCATGTTTATTGTAATAGAACAAAATTTCCATTTTTTTTTACCTAAATTAAAACAAGTGTTCAAACAGTACCCTGTCTGAAATATTTTATCATAATTTCTGTGAAGGGGTATGCTTTTAAATTGATCTATTTTATTGGTAAATAACTTCCAAAATGTATGAATTGTCGAAATGGAAAAAATCGTGATAAAATCGAGATCGTGATTTTGCAAAAAATAAATCGTGATGTGATTTTTTTCCATATCGCCCACGCCTACCTCAGGTAATAAACATAACTGCTTAAATATTAGTATGTATATATGAATTATTATATATAACTATAATATAATTAATAATATTGTCTTCCAGTAGACACACACATCTAAATGATTATCTAATAGAATAAATCATCTATTGTTTTATTTCTAATAATAACCTTAAAAACTCTTCATTGTTTTAACGTTTGAATTAGCAGTTAATTATACAGAATAACTGGATCCAGTTTTTTATGAAATCACTGAGTTTATTAAAAATACATTCAATGAATATTTCAAACATCTTAAAATGTTTCCGTGTAAAAGTTATGAATAATTCTTATTTTAGTCATTAAAACAACTCTGTGAACAGCTTCAGTCCAGAAAAAGTAAGTTTATAGGACTGATGAGCTAACGGCTAGTCTGAATAAAGCAGCTTACTGTAGCTTTTGCAGGTCATCCAGGGTTCAAATCTGGCTGGATTCCATTTCTGTTGCTGCTGAACTAATCCTATTATGTCAGGTAAAAAGAAACAAAGTTTTAAAAAAATAACATGCAGGAGATTTAAAATGTCTTTTTTTCAGACTAGCTGTTAGCTCACCGTGCCTGTAATCTCCAATTCTCTGGACTGAGGCTGTTCGGGATGCGATGTTGTTGCTAAGAGACAACGTGTCTATCTTTCACGCTTCAGAAACAGGGATGTGATTGGGTTAAGGGAAAAAAACCTGAATGTGGCCGGGGGTCATGGGGCAACGCCCCTGTGGGGGCACCAGAAGCATTTTCACCAATTTTAAGTGTGTTTCTTGGCTCTCTGGGGCATGTTTTCTTAAATATTGTAACCACTATCTACTCACTGTAAGGTATTGAAACACATAGCTGTTATCGTGTTCAGGCACAACACTGCCATGTTGTACTTGTAAACTTTCCCTACTCAGATGTACCTTGGTTTGGTGCAGGCTGTGTTTTTGTTTTTTCTTGTTTGCATGGTTTGTTTCTCTTTTCTGTTAAAGGTTTGAAATTGGGCTGCAGCTATCAAATATTTTAGTATTTGAATATTCTATCAAATCCTCTGTCGATTAATCGAATATTCTATTTGATAATGTTCCAAGTGAAATGAGATTGTGGTCTGCTGCTAAAATATGAAGTAAAACAACTAAATTATGAGGCTGAACTATCAGACTCTTATTGTAAAAGGCTCAATAATATGAAATAAATTGGTGTTGTCTAGCTCCCACTTTCCCATCTGATTTATAGTTAATTCATATTTTACAGAAAAAAATTTACTTGCATTTCAGTAACATTTAAGGTTTGTAGTAATATCACTCGAGTCAAAATAACATATCTAAATAGCCACAGTTAAACTGATCAGTAGAATTTAATGTATTTCATTAACATGTTCAGTAGTAAATGAGAATGAGTTCTCAATCGACTCATCTGGATAAATAAAGGTCAAATAAATAAAATAAAATAAAGTAGTAAGCTACTGGAAATGCTAATAACATTTAATTTCTACTGGTAACATTTTAATGGTGGCATGTCTATTATGTACGGGTTTAGATCATGTTCACAGACAGAAGCGTTTGTGAATTACATACTACAGTGGCTTGCCATAGCCCTGGAGCGGTGTTGAGCAGACTCGTAGCAACAACAACTCCGGTAGCTGCTGTGGCTGAAGCTCTGCTCCATAGCGCTGTAGACAGCTAATAAACAGGATGGTTGGGACTTTTCTTCCGCTTGTAGAGTTTAGTCATTCTTAGTTTTACGATCCTTGTGTTTTTTCAGAAACCCACTAGACCGTGAGTGTGCTAGCATTAGCATTAGCCAATCTGCCCGTAGCTGTGCGTTTGGACAGTTTCTGCCTTTGTGTCTTTGCTGGTTTCTCTAAATTAATCACACTGTGCGCCAGCAAAAAGCATCTTCCTTACACAAAAACAAATACATTTGCTTAATAAAGTTTTGGGGGAAGTTGAAAAGACGTCGCACTGGTGCTACGTCTAAAAATTGTTTATGGCAGAGTTTTTTTTTTTTTTTCATCGCACCCGTTCCTTCTATGATGTTTGCTAGCAAACGGTCAGGGAACACGCAGGCAATCTTGTTTTGAATCGATTGTGGGTGAAAATAAATTGTGACTTTCGTGCCTCGGACAAAGCCACCCCCCATATATATATGAAAACATTTCTCATCGAATTTTCATCAGTCTCAGGGGTGCCCTAAACCGCTTGAAAATTCCGGAAATCCGGTAAAAACCGGAAGAATCACATCCCTGCAGAAAAGGTCAAAATGTCCCTTAAACATCTGATTATCGTCTGATTGGTTTAGCAGCAGAGCAGAAATCTCTTTTAGAATAAACGGATCAGAAACAGGAAGCTGATGTGTTTACCCGGTGGACACCAGTATTGAGGTGTATTTTTACTGTGATGCTCTAACAAACATGTACAGTATTTTAATACCAAATGTTAAAGTTTTTATGCTGTTTCAAATGTTGTTTTTCTGACTAATAAACTCGAGCGGATTTGTTTGGATATCAGTTTTTAAAAAAAAAAAAATAAATCAGGCGTAAACAGGAAGCAATAGAGGTGAGACGCACTGATTGGCTCGTTAAAGCTGCACCTGTTGGTGGGCGGAGTCTATCTGGCAGCAGGTGAACATTTAGTCTCAGCTTTTATGAAATCAGTCGTTCATGTGGGATTTTTCTGGTCTTTAGTGTCAGAACCAACCAGAACCTCAATGGCAAGCTGCTCCAGAACCCGGTCCGGTAGGAGGAGGTGGGGTTTGGTCCACGGAGTCTCCAGGTTCCATCCAGGACTTAAAGGTTCTGCTGATGATGGAGCCAGATAGCAGCAGAACCTCAGAAGTCCACCATAAGACCGGGCTGCGCTTCTGGAACTGGGTGGGTTCTGATTTAACTCAGAAAGTTGCTGAATGTTTTCAAAGTTCAGTTTGACGTTATTGAGAAAAATGTTAGTTTCAGAATTTTATTTTGATCTTTAAAAGAAAATCACATTTTTATTCCCTCCCAATCCTTTTCTGATTTGTAAATTCATTATTCCAAAGTTCACCATTTCTCTTTTTTTATTTTTTTCCTTTTCTATTTGCATATTTTGATTATTCTGCTTTTTCTTTTCTTTTTACATGTTTGAAATTAACTAAAGTGAACTAAATGGTTTAGTTAAACCTTTCAGCCTTTTTGATGCACTCGGGGCAGTGACAAAGCAGATCCCAGGAAAAACATCAGACATCTCAGTCCAGAAAAGTGCAGTTCTAGTAACAGCTAAGATGCTGCACAGAACCCTCAAGCTCCCAGGCCTCTGGTAGAGGACCCGAGCTTGGAAGGATGAGACCACCCGAGGCTTAGCGGTAGAGCGAGAGGTGGTTTTGGTAGCTGATTCAGCCAAGAACAAGAAGAGAGCTGCTTCAAGCACCAGCGAAACTCCAGCCCAGACCCCAAACAAGACAAAGAAGCCAAGAGTTTATTCCAGCGCGACAGAAAGGGCAAAACTCGAGTCTGGTCGCTGAAGGCAAAGAACGAAAATAAACATTGGTCCGGCCGGCATTTGAGTAGTGGAAAATGCTGAGACAAAAGACCCGCAGTTGGCATCATTGTTGCTGGACAGGTAAGAAATTATTACTAACTATGTGTGGGGTAAGGGTTGTGGGTGCTTTCAAAGCAAACCGGGGGCTTACGTATGTCATAGGAACATTTTAGGCTGCTTGTTTAGCGTCTCCATTAGAGTCAGTGGTCAGGATATTAATATCAGCCTTATTCTTATTTTTATTTCTCAGCGCACTGGGACTTTTTTCCAGGGTAGGATGAGTACCGGTAACATTACCGCTCATTTATTAGTGGAAATCTCAGAGATTTCTGCAAAATATGTCCGTCTCCAAGTAAACACATTCCCCCCCAGCGCCGCTGACCCGCCCCTCCTGATAGGCAGAACACACGCTACAAGAGGGGACACAATTTGCGCATTAGGATGCATTATCTCCAAATGCGCCTTTGGAGAGAATGTGCGCCGCGCGTACAGCTCTGACAGCTCCCGTCAGCCCAGGCAAGAGGAGAGAGAGAAAAAAGACGAGTTATCCGACACCGTGCACGTTCCCTCAATGACTGACAACACGCAGCATCTGACCAGCGTCAGATGTGCCGACAGACAGGTGGATCCATGCAGGTGGAGAGGAAATATAGACCAGGAGCACAAGAAAGTAAAAGTCATAACCAGAGGAGTGTGTTGTTGGAGCAAAAAAGAAAAACTTTGTGGGCAAAAACATCCCAGCTTCTGTTCATGAGACAGAAGATAGGATAATTGTGTCTGGATGTGGAGAATAAATTATCAGCAGCCCTGGTTATCAGTTATGAGAAGTCTTGGTAAATGCAGAAACATGCAGAGCTTTTATCATTTGATTCATAACCTATGTTTTTGTAATTGATGTCTTCTGTTTGTTTTTGTAGCATCAAATCGATGGAGCTGAAAGAACTCTTTAGATGAGGAACAAGCCAATAGTTTGGAAACAGTGTGTAAGTAACAAATTATTCTCATTGAAATGCAATGGCTATATGTCAGGATATATAATCATGTTTTGCTGCTGTTTTTACTTCCAGATTAGAGCTGGAAAGAGAAGGAAGGAGCTTTAGACCCGTATGATTCAGATTATGTACCCCCAATATCAATAAGGTATGTTTTATTATTGTTTTTTTTTAATACCGTAGTAACATCCCCACTCTCACTTTCTATTCACTGATTATATAAAATGTATTTTTCTTGTGCAATAGGTGTGCATCACAGGATGAGGTTGACCAACTTCCTTGCATTGGCCTGGATGAAGCTGACAATTATCACAATTATAATTATTATATAACAATTATAATTATTATATAGGCTAACAATTATATGTGCTATTTTTCACTCAATATGCTAAAATTCTGCTTACAATAGTGACCTGCATAGAACCCAACTAATGCTGCTACTCTGTGTATATTTGCACATATTATTGTTGATTTTATATTTATATTATTTCTGCATTATTTTTTGTATTCTTTTACGTTTTGCACCAAAGGGAGTGGCACTCCAATGTCGCTGTACCCTGTACAAAATCAATAAAGGCTATTTTATTCTATTCTATTATATTCTGTATTGGACATTGCTGATTGTGTGGAGGCAGATTTGAACGACAATTTAGAAGAGCCATCAGCAGCAGGACTGACTCGGCTGTTTTCATTCAGGAGTACAGCATGCATGCCTCGTGCACGAGCTTACTATTGAAGCTGCAGTTACACATTTGGCCTGAGGGGGCAATTCGCGAGCATAAAAATTTTGAAGTCCACATTGTCCCTTTAAGCCTAATATCGATATTTCCCCTTGAACCAGATGGACCTGGGACCAGAGCTGCAGGCACTTCCGGGTACAAATTTTTTCCAAAAACATGCTTAATATGTACCAACATACACAAACTACACATCTACTTAACGGGAAGAAGCTAAACAATAGAAACCTAGTTTTCTACCTCAGCAACATCCAATTCCAACAATAAGCCGCTAAATGAAAACAACGTAAAAAGACGCTAAATCAGTGGTTCTCAATTAGTGGGGAGAGTCCAAACATGAATTTTATTTAATGGAAAGGCAGTGCATGTGTTAGATGGACAAGAAATTTAGATTTTTCTTACTTTTTGTTTCGCTTTATATTTGTTGTTTGGTAGAGTGACGTATGAACGGCCTGAATTAAACGGGTTATGTTAAAAAGAAGTCTCATCTTGTTTCCCTGCGGTGCCCACCATAGTGGTATTTTATTTAAATAAAATGTTTTTTAACATAACTTTCTTTCTTATATGAGAAATGGAAAAAAATCCTGCTGCATTTGGACTCACGGAGGACGAATGCAGTCAATAAAACTGTTAAATATCCATTCATTTTAATTAATATTTAGTCCACACAAGCTGACCAGAGTGCCCCAGTACCATATAAATTGATGAGTGCTAAAACAGATTTGCACAAACTAAAACTTGAGTTTTAGCAGAGTCTGGAGCAGACGATAGAATTTGAAGAAAACAAGTTAGAAAGTCCCACAGCTGACGCTGAAACTCCAGAGGAAGAGACGATGAGTTTTGTAACCGAGCCTAAATCAGAAGAGATCCCAGAATTATACAAGCATCTCCAAGAGGGGCTCGAGTATTTAGCAGCTGGAAAAGAAAGTCTGGATAAACAGAGGACTGAATTTCAGCTGAAGGATCGTCTCGCTCAGGAAATTTACCAAGCTCTGCGAGAGGAAAGGGATGATTTAGTAATTATTAAACAATGCCTGGAGGACGAGAAAATGATGTTTGAGACAATTATGGAAAACGAAAAACATTGTTTAGCTCAGAGACGACGGGATCTAGAAGAAGGGATGGCAGATTTGATTCAAGAGAGAAATAATCTGCAGGCAGACCTGATTCAGTTTGAAAACCAAAAGACTGAATCAGAAGAGGAACATACACAAATTTATAAGTTCCTCCAGGAGGGCTCAGAGATTTTAGAAATAGGAAAACAGAGTCTGGAGGATGAGAAAACTAAATTTGAAAAAATTATGGAAAAAGAAAAACATAATTTAAGTGAGAGGGAAAAGTATCTGGAGGAGGGACTTAGAGATCTGATCCTGAATAGAAGACGTCTGAGTGAAGACTTGATTCATTTTCAGGAAAGAAAGGATGAATCAGATCAGGAAAAAGAAATTATCCTTCAGACTCTGCGAGAGGAGAGGGATGATTTAGAAATTATGAGGCAGAGTCTGGGGCAGACAATAGAATTTGAAGCAGAAAGACTTAAAGAAACTTCAAATACAGATAATACAGAAACAGCTGTTGGGTTGGAAAAACCCACAGCTGAGGCTGAAAATGTGGAAAAACGTACAATAGCGACTAAATCAGAAGAAGAGATGAGAGAAACATACAAGCATCTCCAAGAGGGATTTGAATATTTAGCAGCTGGACAAGAAAGTCTGAATAAACAGAGGACTGAAATTGAGGAAATAGAGAAAAATTGCAATCAGATTTTTCAGGACGTCCTAGCCTGGCAAGCCGTCTAATATATGTGAATATATAGTCTGGCCACGAACCATTGACAGGCTAAGGACGTCCAGCAGGAGAGAGAAAGTTTAGAAAAGATGAGGCAGAGTCTGGAGGAAGAAACAACCGAGTTTGAGAAAATGAAGGATAAATTCAAACAGGATCAGTTGGAGTTGCTTCAACAGCAGAATATGTCTCACTTCACTCCAGGTTTCAGAATGCTGGTTGCTTGGTTACTATGACGACCGTGGCTTTAAAGTTAGCTCAACAGAAAACTTGAAGAAACTGAATTTGGATATTTCCACTCCTCTAAATCAAATATAATTAACCCAAAATAATTTATCTTCCTCCTCTGTTTATGTTCCGTATAATTTAGATTTGTACCTATAATTTATACTAATAACTCATGGGGGGGTGGGGGGGTTTACTCTGCTATCTAGAGAAGAGACTTAACCCTCTGGGGTCCAGGGTGTAAATTGCCGTTTTTGACTCATTTTGATTTTACCTTTGTATTTCCAAAATAAATAGTATTACTACTGCCTTATGTGGTATCAATCTTCTCAGCACAACCTGGGCTGTCTGCATTTATACTTATTTTTTGTATTTGGAAATAATGGGGTTGCATATTGGACCTTAAATCACTCAAAAACAAAATCCAAGTTGAAAAAAGTTTCTTTTTTTACTGTGAAACCCACAAACATGTATAGGCCTGGGACGATAACAAATTTTGCTGGACGATATATTGTCCAACAAATTATTGACGATAAACGATATTATTGTCGACATTATCGAGACCAAAATAACTACTTATGTAATGTTAATATATCATAATAATGCAAGTACATCCTTTAAAATGACCCTGTCTCTCCAAAACAATAAATACAATGGCCTATCCAGTGTCAACAACCTAACTGCACTTGAACGCTCTTGTCATCCAGCGTCTTTGGAGGCCAGAGACAAGGAAAACATATACACACAGGCACATGGCGATATATTGAGGCTGGAAAAATTATTGAGTTCATTTCCATCTATGTACGATATATTGACTTATTGATTATCGTCCCAGCCCTAAACATGTATGATGAATGTTTTTTATAATTTAGATTGCTAATGTAGACTGTAAATATATAAAAAATATTCACAAATATAGCAAACAACACAATTTCATAGAATTATTAGCAGGAAAGTGAAAGAAACTTTTCATAGGTTTTAGTACAACTATTTACACAGGGCAAAAAAAGAGGCAAAAAAATATATAATTGTGCCAAAATAAGTTACAATGACAGTCAGCAATGCATCCTTCTCTGTCTTGCAAGCATCACAGCGGGGGCGTGGCTCTGCCTCACTCCGCGGAGATCTGGGTCTGACAGCGGAGCGGCGCCGCCCAGAAAAAAAGCAACTGAGCTGCTGGACTTTCATCGTTCTCATCCTCCTTTATACATAAAATACAACTAAACTACAGATAAATTACAATCAATCTGTCACAGATCGCTATAATATCTAAAGTTTTCGGTCAATGTCTCTCTAATTTACTCCGCTCCGTGACAGGCAGCGCATTATCACTCCTTCTCAAACTTGCCGTCATTTGTGCAGTCTTCCTCTCGCCCTCTTAGCAACAACAGCTACTAAACCCTTTCTTATTGGTTGAATGTGTGAGATTTCCACCAGCAGCAAAGGGATCTTGTGTTGTGGTGTTTTATTTTTTATGTTCGTGAGCACATTTCCTCTCACACTCTCAGTGATCACAGAATCGCGGTTTTCACAACTTCTCTGATGGTCTAAAAATTAGCAGTTTTCTTATTTTAGTATAACTCCGGTTTTACTTGGCCTATTAACAAAATTTATATAATTTAAACCAAAACCGAAACTCAGGGAGGCGGAGTTTTGCTGCTGCGGCGTCCCAAATCAGACCTGTTCAAAGGACGCGTATACGCGTCAACAGACCCCAGAGGGTTAATGTTCATAACCGTTCCACAGCAGAACCTTCACAAAGATCAACACAACAAATCATAAAATCCTTACATGATCATACATTCAAAACTGGTTAGTACCTAAACGGCCTCCTTCAGGGACGCCATGTTTTGAAATCCACTCATTCACACAACACAAGCATCCACTACCATATTACATAAGCATTCTCACACAGAGCCTTTTGTTTGGAAACAAACTAAAAGTGCTAAATGTGTCTGCTCATTAAATAACTCTAGATTTAGTTAAAGGTGGAATGTGGAACACGGAGACCAACGCGACATCTAGTGGTTGTACGTTGTAGTTGCAACAACAGAACTAGGTTTCCAGACGTCGGGTTGCCAGGTTTGCTGCCAGTGCGTGACGTGACCAACCAGCACCATGTCTAGTGACGAATCGTACAGGGTAAGAACTCATTTCTAATAATACGTTTATTTTATTACATTATTTAACTTGTGTTAGTCTTAGTCTTTCCATTATCCATTAGATGCATGTAATTTCTGACAGTGTTACTTTGGGTAGCTAGTGTTAGCTTGCTAGCATTCATTATTTTACTTAGCTAGCTGACGCTACATGTTCTTAGTTATGCATGTGTTCAACTGGAAGTCTTTATATTCTTTTTTTAATGACAAGATATCTGGCGCTCAACTCAAATTGGATTTATTTTGTCTGTAGCCTGATGATGGTGACCGAAGCAGCAGCAGCAGTGGCAATGAGGCAGAAGGCAGGTGGAGAGCTGATCCTGAGGTTTGCACAAAGTTAGCTGTTAGGCTGTGTTCTAAAAATAATGAATAAAGATAAACCAATTGTTTGTCTTTCTTTATTGTGGAATTGTTTTAGGGTTGACCCTCAACTACATCACTGACCATTTTTATAAGTTTAGCGTGCTACTATATAGTAATAATTGTTTCTTGGGTTTATAAAGCACTTTTCACACAATGATAAACTATAATGTGGTCATTTACACATATTGTGTAGCAGACAGTTGGTGCAATGTCAAAAAAAAGAACAGCATGAAATGTACATTTATATAAAATGTATATATTATTCTCATCTTTTTGAAAGCAACCTACTATGGACACCAGTATGGGTGAGCCAGAGGCCAGGCGACATGCAACAAGAGGAAGAAGAGAGAGAGGCAGAGAAGAGGCAGGAGAGGAAGAGCTGCAGGATGAGGAAGCAGAGTTTCAGGGCGAGGTGGAAGGGGCCAAGCTGCAAACACAGGTGACATTAGTAGACCTGCAGGAATAGCTATAACTTCACCAAGTAATGAAGTTGAATAGAAGTAATTTCTTATCTACATGTTCCATTTTGAAACTGAAATAAATTCATGGTTTTGGAATAACTTTTTCCTATGCAATCTGCTCCATCAGGAACTACTTCAGACACTCACCCTTGAGGAATACAGGGATCTAGGAAGGGAGCTTTTCGCCAGGGAGCCTGGACTTGTATTTGATGCCCTCAGAATCAACCAAGAC
>SSNS01000017.1:800318-883723 GCA_006937985.1 Aphyosemion australe
GAAAGTGCTAACGTTACCGGGCAATGCTAACGCTAGCTAACAGCAGAGTAGTTTTGTTTGTTTGAAATTATATATATATTTTACTTCTAATACAAAGACAAATACAACAAAATGATCTTTACCTGTCCTCTAGGCATCTAATGTTGGAGGCTGAGAGGGTGTCATCTCCACTCTCCTCTGGCTGAAGTGTTGTGAGCCGGGCCAGCTATACTGGACAGAGCAGGAGGATTTAGCCGCCGCCGTTTAGTGGGTGTGGAGGTTGATGGTCCATGTCCATGTTCATGTTCAGATTTCTCATATCTAGAGTTAACATCATATAATGAGCAGAAATATTGCAAAGCAGTTTCACCGAGAGGTAATATTACACGTTAGCTAGCGAGTTAGCTTACCGATCCATGAGAAAATTCGCCATATCCGCGTGTGTTTGGATGCCGTGAAAATTCTTTACTTGGGTCCATCTGGTGTATGCTTCTCCCAAACTCACTCTGGTTTTCGATCTTTGCTGGTCGCTCCTCTTCTGAGATGAAGTAGAGGTCTCTGGGCTGAGAAGCCAGCCTCGCCATAGCTTCGCTGTGCAGAGCGGACCGTACTTGGCAACCCTCAACTGTGCCCTCTATTGGCTGCTAAATGTACACATAAACCTAGCTAGATGTAAACATAAACACTGGGTCGTGCCCGACCTAATAAATATTTTATCGATTTTCTTTTAAAATATAGCTTTTTAAGGAAACACTGTACCTTCATTGTGCAAACATCAAAATGCCCTGTGGATGTCTAATTTCTTATAAATATAGCTTTTTATCAAAATCTTCTTAAATTCTTCCATATTCAACCTTTAAGTGACATGCATGAGTGTTAAAAAAGCAATTGAGCTTCAAATATAAAAAAAAATACATTTGAAAAAGCGTTTACTGTAGGCTTAAGGTTTATGAGGAAATGGAAAAAGTGTGTTAATCACAACTATTGAGCCTTAAAACACCTGGAACTGCACTTAAATGGTCACTGTAGGCTGGGTAAACGCCACAACCACTTGAGGTTTAGGCTAATACTGCAACGGCTGCAGCGTTTAATTATCGTTTAATTGATGGACTCACAAGAGTCCTCCTTCAGAGCTGCTGACCGGCTCTTTTCTATGTCGAGGCAGGTAGTGTGAGAAATTGATTTCAGCACAACTGCCTTTGTCCTAACCTTACGGTCAAGTTTCCAGTGACATCATGATGGCTGCAGACAATGGGGAATTCACAGTCTTAGTACTGTTGGATCTTTCTGCAGCTTTTTGACACTGTTGATCACAGCACCTTAATTAACAGACTTGGTGACTCGGTGGGGATCTCTGGAACTGTTCTAGACTGGTTCAAATCGTACCTTTCTAACAGAAGTTTCAGTGTCTGTTAGGGTTGCAACAATTACATATTTTGGTGGTACGATTATAGTCTGAGAAATAATCACGGTTTTACGATTACCACGATTATTTGACATGAATTGATGTCACATCTGTATTAATATATACAAATCACAAACACGTTCTATAAAGTATTGATAAAGTTCATGATTACATTTCATAAAGGTTTTAAACTCCAGAAGATATTAATTGTTCCTTTTCTTCCAGGAGTTTAAAACATTTATAAAATGTAATCATGAACTTTATCTCCTTTTCAGAGATTCTAATTAGAAACATTTATTTGTAAAATCAAAGTAAGCTCTGTAATTTTTAAATTAGAGTTTAAAACTTTTAAAATACCTTTAATTAGATTTGCCTAACAGCCTGTTTGAGTTTCTGTAAAAAGACAAAAACAGTTTACCTGTTGACACCTGGTCAGGATTAACGCGTTTATTCTAGTTAACACTGAAGGATGGCGACACCTTCATGAAATAAGATGCTTAATTCCTACTAGTGCAGGTGTTATAATCAATATCCAATATATTTTCTACTTGTTCATATTTGTATTTTCAATATTGACAAGTAAGAATATTATTTGGACAAGGATAAATTATATTATTGCTATGTAGCGTAGGAATAAAAGAGGTGTTGTTGATTAAATGTTAAAATGGCATGCCGTCCTAGCTTGTTTTAGACAAATACAGGGGAAAAGTAGTACAAATAAACCCTTGTTACAACTTTTTTTTTCTGCTAGCTCTGCTGGGGTGGGTGGGTGGGGGCTCCAAGTCTATTTGGCCCTGGCCCCCAAATGCCTTGAAACGGCCCTGGGCCCTGATCTGAATTGTATCAAATATATAAATATTACATGCTTATACGTTATTGCTTTATACAGAGAAAATGTCTAGTGGATAAATCTACCAACATTTTTCTTTTCAAGCACTTTGTTTTATTTTCTTACTTATTCATCTTCGGTACGTTCATTCTGTGTATCTACTGTAATCCTTTAACTTTGGTTCTTTTAAAACACAGATAGGAGATCTTATTACCTTATTCTGCTGAAGCTGCAGCTTAGCTCAGAAGGCCACAGCGATGGTCGAAACGTCAGCAGAATAAGGTAATAAGATATCCTATCTGTGTTTTAAAAGAACCAAAGTTAAAGGATTTCTTGCTTATTATTTGTTTAATTTTCTCTTATCCTCCTGCATCTCCTCTCAATCCTACAGAAAAACTGCTGCCTGGATTTTCTACTTTTTTGCCTCATAGTTTTTAACTAAGCAGTTCAAAGGTATTCACCGCAAAAATAGCGCAGCTGCCTGTGGCGCATCACAATCACCGCTCTCCATCCTCCACTCAAAATAAGTCCCGCCAGGCTGAGAGTCCATATAAATGTATTAAACTAAATAAATGGTTGAAACTGGATCTTTTTTCAACCCTAGGTGGGTTGGTTGAGGGCTTTTCCGGTGGTTGTTGTCGCTAGTTCTGCTTGTGCTGCGTGCGTCCATTCCAGTTTCGCTTCTGTTTTTGTCGGGTCGTGCTATTGTCCTGTTTTTTTTTTATTTTAGTGGCGGTGTTGGAGAGTCTTTACGGTGGGTTAACCGCAGCGTTTCACACCGTGGTTAATAGTCAAACCGGTTAATCCCTGCAACCCTAGTGTCTATATAAACTAAATCATGCCATATTCTAACAATCTGTTCTTTGGGGTACCCCAAGGTACTGTTTTGGGTCTACTCCGGTTTTTACTATAAATACACCCTCTTGGACAGATGATTGATGTGGGCGATGGTGGCAGAGGAGTTAAGTGGCCGCCTTGCAATCAGAAGGTTGCAGGTTCACGTCCTGCTCAGTCTGTTGCTGTCGTTGTGTCCTTGGGCAAGACGCTTAACCGGCCTTGCCTGCTGGTGGTGGTCGGAGGACTTGTGGCGCCGGTGCTCGGCAGCCTCGCCTCTGTCAGTGCGCCCCAGGGCAGCTGTAGCTACAATGTAGCTCATCCCCACCAGCGTGTGAATGGGTGGAAGACTGATTGTGTTGTGAAGCTGTAGCACTTCCAATAGGGTGACTACAGGGTAATATACAATAGTAGTGTTCAGCTAATGTCTTGTAGGGATGCAACGGTCCACTTTCCCCACGGTCCGGTCCGTACCTCGGTTTTTGGGTCACGGTTTCGGTCCACTTTGAATTGTAGAAAAGCTTAAGAAAATTTGAAATTTCCTAACTTTATTTTATTCACTAGAGATGCACCGATCAGGATTTTGAGGGCCGATCACCGATCACCAAAAGCAGTATCTGCTGATCCCGATATTACCGATCACAGCGTCAAATCCATAAATTCTTCAATATTGTTTTCTCATGTACGCAACATTGCCATTGTATTATTAGTATAAAAAGTAGGAGATGAGAAAGTATCATTGACCACTGTTTTATTGCAGGCTGAGGCCATGTGCAATATTTAACACTCTACAGACTCTTAGAGACAACTTGGACTCAGCTTAAGTGTAGCTTAAATAGTGCAAGAAAGCAAAAAACCTCGAATTTGTGTGTTGTGAGATTTTTTTTATTAAATTATTATTATTATCATCATCACCACCACCAGCACCATCATAACAGTTGCCGTAATGATATAAGAGTAATGTTATGTGTTAGTTTTATTTTGAAGGGCAGTTCAGCTGCTAGAAAAGGTTGCTGTTTCCGGTTCCAGGCTGTTATGTTATGCTAAGAAAAGCTGCTCAGTTCTGAACTGTTCTGTGGATAAATTGAGAAGTTAAGCCATGGGTTACGTCCGACAGTAGCCTGAATAAAAGACCCCTAAACGAGTGACCTGAGAGAGTCAGAGTCGTTACGTTAATAGCTTTATTTATTTATCTCCCGTAGCGGATGCTAGCGAGCGGAACTCTGCATCGTCCACCACAGAGAAAGGTTGCTCGTCTAACATAATTACTTTTCAGGTTACAACCCTGTTAATGTGTGTGTGTGACTCCACAGTTAAGCTGACGGAGAAGTAACAATTAGGCTTTAGTTGCCCATATTTTGGACGGCCACGCTCATACAGGCGAGAGGTTAGTGCAGCTGTGTCTGACTGCTGCCGCTCCGAGTGTCTTTTCATTTCTACTGGGAGACATGAAATCTCACCTCACTCCCCCAGAGTTTGCTCTTTCAAAGTCCTATTAAATTCGCTGTGTTGATGCATTTAAAGAGCTTCCCCCGCTCGTTTACATCACTCTCACCGACGGAGTAAAAGTTAGTTTTACATATTTGCCGCTGTGCGCATGCGGGCGAGGGAGGTGTGATGCTGCAGCTACACACAGGTTCACCGCAAAATATGAGTGACAGGTGATCGGCTGGTATGATCGGCTCTGAAAGGAGTTGCCGATCACGTGTTTTTTCACCAATATCGGCCGATTACGAGCAGTTACCGATCAATCGGAGCATCCCTATTATTCACGCAATAATATAACTTTTCAGATGTATTACTTGTAGTCCAGTGTATAATTATATGTTCAGAGACCAACAGAAATGTCACTTTTAAAATGCCTTTTCAATGTGGTGTCAGTGAGAGGCTAGGGCGACCGAAGCGGGACCGGGAGGGATGCGTAATTTGGAATTGTAGGATGTCCAAGGAAGGTCCCGACTCGGGAGTGTGTTGTGTGAGGGGTTGTGGTTGTGGTTTGAAGACGGCGTGTCGCATGTCACCGTGGCTAAGTTTCTCTCTGTAGCGCTTGTTTTGCTCAAACTTTCAGCTCAGTGGGGTGGGTCAAACCTGTGACTGGATATTTACTCGCGGGTAGGGAGGGGGTCTGCTGTGAGCAGCTTCAGACGAGACTAGTGCGGGCACACGGCATGAAATTCATCTGCCTGGACAGACAAAAGCACCCTGGTGCCGTGAAATAAAAGGGCCAGCACGAAAATAATGGCAACACCGAAGTCCCGCGGTACATGAGAGTAGATTGTCCCGTGCAGGGAGGACCGAACGGTCCAGGATTTTATCGCGTACCGTTGCATCCCTAATGTCTTGACCAGTGTAATTATACTAAGTTCAGTTACTGGAGCAAATATAGCTTAAGGACCTACTAGAAAACATTAAATGAGACCACAAATAGAAACAAGATAGACATTTGAACTACCTGCTTATTATTTAAAACACAGACATAAGACATTAACATACAACAATAAACATTTAGTGTGGGCTAGTTTTCCAGCTTTTCTTCCTCATTAAACCTCTAATTAGATTTAATTTAGTTATTCTTTGAATAGGTTGCAACCTTTTAATAAGTTTCAAATCAATTTATCAAATATTAAATTCCTCTTTCATTTAATTAGCTTAGTTGAAACTAGGGCTACACAATATATCGAAAATTTATCGTTATCGCAATATCAGCATGTTCAATAGGCATATCGCAAAGAACAGAAAAATATCGCAATTAATGGTCATCTCAGATTTTTGCTACACGTAATGCATTTTGTCAATCAAATGGAAGCATGAAGTTTTTGACAAATCAAATAGAGCCCTTCACCCATTTGGCCAGTTGGTTGGGTTCTTATAGGTTAGATGCCTTGGTTCCTAGGTGGACTGCACTTTATTTGGATGGCTAGCAAACACCTGAGTTAGCTTAGAGAGCGTCACAATGACTGAGGGTATGACGTGTGCGGAAAATGTTAGCAAGAAAGAACTCATTATTCAAACAGCATCACTATTATTTCAAAGTACTTGTGTTCAACAAACACAAGTACTTTGCAAGACATGCCAAACACTTGTGGCAACCATGAGGGGAAACACGACAAATCTCTGTTGTCTCCTCCAACACAACCATAAAGATCTATATACTGGGCTCTAGAAATGTAATATGTACTTGCATGGTTTCATTTTGTTACTGTATTAATACTAATGATAGAGGATGGAGTGGTGTGTCTAAAGTATATATACAAAAACTGCAGATTTAAGTATTTGTTCATTTATCGCAAGTAATATCGATATCGCAATATTAAGCACTGTTATCGCATAACGTAGGTTTTCCTAATATCGTGCAGTCCTAGTTGAAACTAATTTTTTCTTTGGATTAAAGTTAATTTTACTTTTAACCTCTAACCACTTTTGTTCAACTCACGGAATGAATTATTCCCGCAGAAAAATAATATATACTCCAGTGACATACAATCAACTAACGGTGGTATACAACTCAAAATAATCCAGCAAAAGACTGGGTCAATCTGTATATTACAGAGTCAAAGTTCGTTTTCATCAGTTATGAAACAACAGTTCCAGTTTTACACCGGGTGAAATAGTAGTTCTGGGTTTATTCCGAGTCCATCTCCTTTCGGCAAGAAAAATAGAAAAATCCCACCGGTTCAGATGAAAACATGCGCCGTCCAGCAGAGGGCGTATCACTCCTGATGCACACTCAGTTCAGATAATCCCTGGGTAGCTCGCCATCTTGTTTCGTTCCACGTGTTCCCTCCAATCCAGTTTATTGCAGGATGTCCACTTTGTACTCAACAAAGAAAGCCTTGTATAAATAATATAAAGTAAGCATAAATAACCAAAATAAACACTAGGTAGCGAAGAAATTAATAAAATTGTGACTCATTTGGTACCAAAGAAAAACGTCGCCGCCCAGACTCGGCAAAAGCAGCAGATAAATTAACTTTCAGAGTCTCTATTTAGCTCCACAGCGCATTGTATGCGTCGCACTTTACCACAAAACAACACAATCCTACCACCTTAGCTTCACATTTCAAAACAAAAGTTACACGAATATAAAATAAAATACATTTTTAACTCACCAAGTACCGTTCGAGTGAAACAAACCGTCTCCACACAGGAAGGGTTGAAAAACAACAACAAAAAAAGAGAAATATTTCGTTAGTTAGACAACTTCTCTCCGTTTTTCTCTCTGCTTTTCTCCTCCGTTGGAACTCTCGGTGTTGCCGCCCGGCCCTCACTTAGCTGGGAGAGAAAAAAAAACCAAACCATTTGATTGGCTGATACTAGTCGCGTGGGCCACGCAGCAACGTGCGGTAGATACTTAAAGGGAACGAACACATATCTTTTTTTAAAATACTTATTCTTTTTACTTATTTTAGTTTATTTCACAATTTAGCAACTAAAGAACCACATTTTATTGTTATTTTCCTTAAGACCTAATTAAATTATATCAATTATATCGAAAGTCTCTGAAATACCTCGACAATTACAATGAAAATGTATATAACATACTAGCTGAACTTCCCAAAGAGATATCATAATTCTATATGTGAAACTCTGTATCCTCATTAAAGCTGTCTCTCATCTGTTTTTTTTATTTATTTTTTTTTTTGAAAGTGGTGTTGGCCTGAATTTGGTGTGGTTGCAGTTAAACATCTGTCCATTAGAGGTCGCTTTCTCGAAAAGGGTAGAAGCCTGAAAGTGGCGTCATCCTGAAAGTGGGTAAATAATTTGAAAAACAACTTAATTGAAGCTTTAATAACAATTACATTTTTTAATAAGCAATTAATAGAAACTATTTTAATAAGCAATTAACAGAAGGGTAGAAGCCTGAAAGTGGCGTTGGCCTGAATCTGGCGTGGTTGCAGTTAAACATCTGTCCATTAGAGGTCGCTGTCTCGAAAAGGGTAGAAGCCTGAAAGTGGCGTCGGCCTGAAAGTGGTGTCGGCCTGAAACTGGCGTCTCCAGGTCTGCAGCGTTATACAATTGGTTTCACTGGCTTCCCGAACAGCCTCAGTGCAGAGAAATTGCTTTTATGTTCAACTCTGAGGAGTTGATGTAGCCTAGTGAACTAGACCAAATTCTTGCCTTGCAAAGTTTGGTCTAGGCACGCTTCATTGGAACCCTTGCAGCCCGATCCAATGCTGGGGCTGTCCAATCACAGCTCACTATAGTTTTGGTTGGGCCAATCACAGCGCTCTATATTGTGGACCAATCACAGCGCTCTTATCAGCTGGAGTAGCCTATGACGTCAGCCCTGTGGCCGTGAACACAAACAACATGTTGGCACCGCAGGAACCACGTTTGTTTGAAACGGCTTTGTCATCAACATTGGATTTTTTAGACTCCAGCGTGCGTAACACCGAAATTCCACTATTTCCGCTCCGCCCCCGCTTTCCGCCGCCGCTCGCTTCCGAACTCAATTCACACTATACCCGCTCTACAACGGCTCCGCCCCGGTGCGGAGACCTGAGGTGCGCAAACAGGCATGCGCGGGAATTTCGAGATCTCGCGATACAGTCCGAGCAATAAATACGGAAGTTAGATCCAAACAAATCATTCTGTGATTAAAATATTTTTAACACGGTCTTCAAATGTGTAAACACGTAAAAAATGTTTTGAGACATATGTGTATACATGTAGTCATTAGATAAAAATACCTGTGCATATGAAACAAAAAAACGGTTTTGTTTATAGATTTATTGTGAAAAAACGGAAGTTGTGCTTGCTCACTTTCCTGTTGGGCGGTTGTGATTTCTGTAGATTGACTGCGGAGGTTCTCCGGCGCAACGGCGGGCGGCGCACTGCGCCGCACGGCCGCAGTAGTGGAACAGCTCTGATTGACTACAAAGGAACCGTTTTTGCTGCGGAGTTCGTGCCGGAGCGGAGCGGAGATAGTGGAATTTGGTGGTAAGTCTGTCGGCTATACTTAGCGGCTTCTTATTTTTATCAAACAAAGTAGTGCAATGTCCCAATACACCTGATATTCGCAAGTGTTTCATACAAAAACGACAGAAATCATTGATGTTAGACGCCATTGCTGCCTCCCTCTTTTCCGTTGCTGTGATTACGTCACGTTGTTCGTTACTCTGATTGGTCCTAGCGCTATCCAATTGCGTGCTAACATTTTGAAAGACAACCGTAGCTCCCGCCCCACGACTAAGAGCCGTCAATGGTTCGTGGCCAGACTATATATTCACATATATAGGATGGCTTGCCAGGCTAGAGTGAATGACTAGTCCTTGCTGAATCGTGAGTTTACATTAAGACAGGGGTTCCCATCATTTTGTCTTTACTGAGGTTGTGAGGTTAGCAAGATTTTATTTGTAAAAATTACATTTATAAAATCCTAATAACACACCCTACAGTATAATTAATAATGCAAATTTGGCAGGTAACCAATCAATAATAGAAGACAAATTAAATACAGTATGTTATAATGTCAACAGTATTTTCCTTGACAAAGTAGAAAAAGAAGAAATAAGAAACATTGTACAAAACTGTGGAAACAAACAATCAACTGATTACGAGGACTTGGATATGATGACTGTAAAAGCTATAGTAAAATCTGTTATTGATCCATTTACTTATATCTGTAATTTATCACTTTCAGCAGGAATCTTCCCTGACTCAATGAAAATTGCTAAGGTGATTCCATTGTTCAAGGGTGGGGATAAACACAATTTCTCTAACTACAGGCCAGTGTCACTGCTTCCACAGTTTTCCAAAATAATAGAAAAAATTGTTTGTTTCAAGGTTGGATAAATTCATTGAAAAAAATAATATTTTAAATAATGAACAGTATGGCTTTAGGACCAAACATTCAACAGCAATGGCAATAATGGAACTAATAGACAAAATATCTACAGCAATAGACAATAAACACTACTTCATTAGTATTTTTGTTGACTTGAAGAAAGCATTTGATGTTATTGATCATTCCCGGTTACTTCATAAAATACATCAGTATGGAATAAGAGGTGTGGCTCATCAATGGGTTAAAAGTTATTTAGAGAATAGGAAACAATTTGTACAGCTAAACAACACTAAATCAGAACTGCGGGAGATTAATTATGGAGTGCCACAAGGGTCGGTCCTTGGACCTAAACTGTTCATATTATTTATTAATGACCTTGTAAATGTATCTAAGCTACTCAGTACTGTTTTATTTGCTGATGACACAACATTGTTCTATTCAGGGTCAGATATTAATGAAGTAACTAGAGTGATAAATAATGAACTGATAAAAGTTAACAACTGGTTTAATATAAACAGACTTTCATTGAATCTTAACAAAACAAATTTTATATTGTTTAATGACAAAAAAACAAGGATGTAACAATAAAAATGGATGGAATGGAAATTCAAAGGGTGAAAGAAACCACATTTTTAGGAGTCATAATTGATGAAGCTCTCACTTGGAAGTTCATTCAAATTGTTTGTTTGATTTATTGTTTTATTTTGTATGTTTTTTTTTTTTTTGCATTTTGAATTTTTTTGAAATAAATAAATAAATAAATGAAATGAAATGAAATAATCAGAACTCCATATAAAAGTTATAACTCTGTATGTCTGTATAAAGTGTGCAAATTATCACATTTAACGTGTTTATGTGGGTAAGAGTTGGCGTTGGGGGTCCTAGCTTGTCTTGGACACAGGCAAGGGGGTCCCCAAAGAAAACAATTTGGGAACCCCTGCATTAAGACATTAGACACCACAGTAACCTGGGTTACAAAGCGCCTTGGGGGGTTGTAGAACCCTAAGAAGGCACTATACAAATACAGGCCATTTACCATTTTCATGATGTCTCCTATCACCTTTTTTGCAGATGACATTCAGCTATACTGCTCCTTTAAAGATTCTGAGCTCTAAACACTACACTAAGTAACGTTAATGGGACCGTTACCCACACCACTGTTCTCGGTTCGCTGCCCGGGGGTTGGAGACTAGGAGTGGGAGCTGGCTGTCTGGTCAGGGTCTGGGGTGGTGGGTCAATTTTGCTCTGCCTGTTCATCATCACCCCAGTTAGAACAGGACCATCTCTGAGTCCGGTAGTGGTTGTGCCCTGTGTGCAGCTGTATCAGACCAGAGTGTTTGTGTGTGTACGGGGAGTGTGAGTGGGTGTATTACGTGCATTCTTGTGTGTCTAGGTCGAATGTATTTTTGAGTGAGTAAGAGGGTGGGAGTGTGTGACTGTGTTTGTGTGTGACTGCCTATGTGTCAGGTAGAGTTTTGGATTCCTCCCCTCTCCTGGGACATCTTGTGATGCTATAATATCTGAAAGTTTTTTTTTTGCAGCTGTCAGCTAGCTCCTGGTTACTGCTTGGGGGGCCCTGGACCCTGGGCTCTGGCAGATCTCTAGCGGGGTTGGGCGCCCTTGGGTCATGGGCTGCTGAGTTCCGAGCTCAGTCTACCTTCGGGTGGGTGGCTTCAGGCTGGGCTGGGAGCTTGCCGTCGTCATCTCCTGGGCCTCTGGCACGGCTGCTGGTTGGCCCCCCTGGGAGAGCCTCTGCTCCCATCGGGAGGGGGGTTGGTGCTGCTCCTGTGGCAGTCTCTCTGGGGTCCCCACGCTCTGGGGAGACCTCGGGATCTCAGGGCTTGGATCTCCTCCATCTTTCTTGGGTCTTTGGGGGCAGGTCTGTGGCCTCTCACACTCACTATTGGACATTCCTCTAGAGCAGGGATTCCCAAAGTGTGGTGCTGTGCGCGAGCTGCCGCTAGGGGGTGCGCAAGGTAAAAAGCGTAATGGCGGTGAATGGTGATTACACAAAAAAAAAAAAAAAAATTACACATAAAACAATGCCGCCAATTTGCTGCAAAGCCGATGCGCAGCTGGGAGCCTAAGGTCGTTTATAAGAGCTCAGACTGTAATGTTGCGCAATCATGTCCGTTTTATATGGGGGCGGTCTCTGCGCTTCCGTGTATCTTGGACATAACTTGCTTTTTATTGCGATCGAAACCGTGCTCGTTAAGTTTTTATTTTCAGGAGCGGGTGTGTGTCCTCCACCATCCCAGCTGTCAGATGATCTGAGCTGCAGAAGCTCCTGCTCTGCATCTCTCCAGTTTATCATTTCAAACTTATGCCCGTGTTTACTTTCACTTTCATAGCTCCTGTCCGGAGCTCGGCATTAATTCATCACGATCATGACACCGGCACCGTGTGTCTTATAAAAAGGGCGTTATACTTCAGGTCCCAGACTTTGTAGGAGGCTGATTGTGCTGCAAGTCTCTTTTCTTTTCTTGGGGGGGGGGGGGGGGGTGCGTCAACACAGTCGGGACATAGAAGGGGGTGCGCGGCTAAATAAGTTTGGGAACCGCTGCTCTAGAGAAACCTTACAGACACAAATACGTGTACACAACACAGGTGCTCACACGGTGCTCTCGCAAGTATGGGCTTGGGTGTTTTTAACACATAACCTAAGGCTGTGGTTGGCACTATATGCACTAGGATTTATTACCGTGTGCTTTTCAGCAAACATTGCAACTGTTCCTCATGTTGTTGGTGCAGTGATGTTTTGGTTCTGTTGTATTTTTTGTGTCCCTTTTTTTTCTCTTTTTCTCTTTCTGCAGGTCTAGAAGCAGATTCTTTTGCTTATTGTTTATTTTTGTGAACTCCCCCCCTTCCTTCTCTTTCCCCCCTTTCTCTTTCATTTCCGTGTCCGTTGAAATTTTAACCAACCGAAAACATTTCTAATAAAGTTCTGATATCAGGCAGGGTGTTATAGCTGAATCTATAACGATCCACCTGTGAGAATAAAACTGCAAGTTGTTTTCGGCACTCAGACATCAATTCTGTTTGCTATACAGCCAAACAGGACATGGGGAAAATAAATAAATAAATAAATAAATAAATAAATAAATAAATAAATAAATAAATTAATTAATTAATTAATAAAGGGACCATTTTAATAAAGCCTTACCTAACCCCTTCTTTCCACTTGATGTAAAAGCATTGCAAAATGTACTACGCAGCAATTAGATGGATCATGGATGACTGATTGTGTTGTGAAGGGCCTTGGGGGGTTGTAGAACTTCTGAGAAGGCACTATGCAAATACAGGCCATTTACCATTTTTTACCATCATTATTTTTCGAGTCAAACTCTGCAGTTTAGATCAGGCCAGACAGGAAGTCAAACAGAAAAGCAGTGTACAATATCCGGAAATTTCAAAATAAAAGTTACGTGCAGCTAAACATACACCATTTCCCCCGTAGCTGATATAAACAGAACAGAGAATAAACCATAGGCCTTTTTGGATACATGCAGCTGTCTTTCTCCTTGCATGTTATTGTGTGGACTTCTGGTTTTGCAATTCTCCCGTGATTTTGTGACTTTGCGGGACCAGCAGTGTGGAACGCTTTCACTCCCATTTCACTTCTGAAACAATCCCGGTTGGGAATGAGCTCTGGGGTAAAACGCCGCTATTACGTTATGCGCAGCTTTCAGGTCCGGTGGAAAGCTGGGGTCAGTGTCCTTAAGGTTAGGACAAAGGGTCGGGTGTGTGTGTGTGTGCTTAGTAATGCATTACGAAATATGGTTAAGCAGTTGTTAGTACTTTATTTAATTGTTTATTAATGCTTAATAATGCACTAAGTAACGTTAATAAAGGAACCCTTATTGTAAAGAGTTACCATGACTTTTTAGTGGGAGTTCATTGTAGCCCAGAGCTAAAGGGGGAACTGACATTATTGTTTTATATGTTTGCATCAGAGCAATGTGAATGTGAATTAATGTTTGGTTGCAGTAAACTCGTCTCATTCACTCTGAAATAACCAGTCAGACCTGTGGAAACTCCCTCTGATCAAATAAAATCTGTTTCGTGAGACTGTGCATTTAGATAAGTGAAGAATTCCATTTTTAAAAGACAAAGACTACATTTTAGTTTGAACAAAGGTTTGGTTCCTGGAAACGCTTCAAGAGTTCAAAAACCAGAAGCAGGAACTTGGTAACAAGCAGAGGTGCAACAAACATGTAGCCTAGTGAACTAGACCAAATTCTTGCTTTGCAGAGTTTGGTCTAGGCACGCTTCATTGGAACCCTCGCAGCCCGATCCAATGCTGGGGCTGTCCAATCACAGCTCGCTATAGTTTTGGTTGGGCCAATCACAGCGCTCTATATTTTGGGCCAATCACAGAGCCGACGACGTCAGAGCTGCGGCCGCGAACCCAAGCAACATGGTGGCGGCGCAGGAACCATGTTCGTTTGAAACGGCTTTGTCATCAACATTGGATTATTTAGACTCCAACGTGCGTAAGTCTGTCTGATATACTTGGCGGCTTCTTATTTTTATCAAACAAAGTAGTGCAATGTCCCAGTACACCTGATATTCACATGTTTTTCATACAAAAACGACAGAAATCATTGACGCCATTGCTGCCTCCCTCTTTTCCGTCGCTGTGATTACGTCACGTTGTTTGTTACTCTGATTGGTCCTAGCGCTATCCAATTGCGTGCTAACATTTTGAAAGACAACCGTAGATCCCGCCCCACGACTGAGAGCCGTCAATGGCTCGTGGCCAGACTATATATTCACATATATAGGATGGCTTGCCAGGCTAACAAACATGAGGAATTACTGATTATAACGGTTCCCTTTACGTGTCTCTGTGTAGCTGACCTCCCCTGTCTCTGACCTATTGTCTGTTTGTACTCTGCGTTGTGTGTTGTGGACCATGGGACCGGCAGACAGGAACCACTACAGGGTTGCAGTTTAGCCGGGCGTACACTGTGAGACTTTTTCACTCGTAGCGTTCAACTGTACGACTTCCTCGCAGCTCAAATCTCACGAGTCAGTTTCTCGCACTATACGACCCAGTCCTCAGATACGACCTGACTGCTCACCCTGTACATCTGATAGCAACACATTGGACCTTTATGTCTGAAAACACGAAGACCTGGGGGCTATTGTGTTGTTATTGATGTCTGTTGTCCTTCGGGCTTTCCGTGGGAGGACACGCAGGGGTTTATGGGGGTTGGAGGAGAAAGACAAAAAAAAGAAAGTAAAACAATGTTTTTGGATCAGTTTAATTTGCCATAAACCCGACAAACACGCTTTCCTAAAGGTATGGTACGTATAATGGCGATGCCAGCCAGGTTTCCAAAGATTTCTGTATAACGGTGAGCCTATCCACATTAGCTATTAAAATCCAAACACTTCAGACTGGTTCAATAAATCTCTAAAACTTACTAATTGCTGGGTTGATCACGGTGGAGGCCTCTCCACCCTATCTTCAGTGAGCGCTGTCTCATCACACACTTGACCACGTCTGTCTGTTGCAAAGCAGTTTGCTGTATGTTGTTTGATCTCAAAGAGAATTGAATGTGTGTTTTTGTCTTTATTTCGTGTTCTGTGCTTGGGGTAACCGTGGAACACACCGGCGTTTACACCTCGCGTTAAAATCCTAACGACGGACTAATCATCCACGTTATTTGTTTCCGATGCACATGCCAGATTAGCCCGAAGCAAATGCCGGCGTATATTTAGCTGATGTACATGCCAGCGCTATTAATAAGTTAACTTTCTCTCTGTTTTCACGGAGACTGCCGGACATTGTCTGAAGAGTGTGGGCTGGAAGGCCGCGCACTAGCTCCCTGTAAAACACCACACGCGCTGCCGCGCTGGGACATATTTTACCGGCGAATATTGAACGAGAGCCTTTGGTACCAATTTGGAATGCCATCCCACCTAGTTGTTTATTTTATTTTATTAAATTAAACCATATTTCGAGCTGTTGAGCCGCCAGTGTTGGGGAAGTTACTTAAAAATAGTAACATATTACATATTACAAGTTACCTTTCCAAAAAGTATTGTGATGGGCATATTTTCTCGCGAGATCACACGCGATATTTCGGCTGTCTCGGATGCGCGCGGGACTGAGGAGCGCGTTCATTGGTGGAAGGAAGCAGGAAGCAGGACGCGGCTTCAGCGTCTCGCTCCAAAACAACAAAAGTTATAACTGAACCCGACCTGGCAGTGACCTACGGGATCTAACCGTGTATTTATGAGCCCGGGCCTCGCCTCGTGTGTAATGGCGTCCTCCTTTGTTGTTGAGTTGGGAGAAAAGCAAGCTCATCCAGGCATCGGCTCTTATGCTGTTGTGAAGATGGAACACACAAACCGATCGGAGTTTTGTTTCCCATAACACGGATTATAACACAAGTCGTCAACGGTAAGACATAATTTATGCATTTCACGTTATGAAATGAGCTTTGTTGTGCTGGTTGTGGTTCATATTTGTTTATATTAGGCCGTTGTGCCGACATATAGGCCAGAACTCAAGTTCTCGTGTTGGAGTGCGCGTGCTCGTGGGGTGCATGTGAGCTGGTTGAAGAAGGCAAGATTAAACAAACGCGTCAATGTTAAATATCGGCTTCTCAGCCAGTGAAAAACCATTAGGAAGCAATTATAGACATGTTTTTAAGTGGAAAAGTGAAGATTTCAGGTGCTGATAAAAGAAATGCACTACCAGTTCCGGTGGCCTAGTGGTAGAGTATCCGCCCCGGCACTGGGAGATCGGGGTTCGATTCCCGGTCGGGTCATACCAAAGAATTTGAAAAAAATGGGACCCAATGCCTCCTCGCTTGACACTCAGCACTAAAGGGGTTGGATTGGGGGGTTAAACCACCAAATAGTTCCCGAACGCTCCCCACCATGGGGATGGGTCAAATGCGGAGATGTAATTTCACCATTGTGTGATGAATACCTGGGACTTTAACCTTAACTAACAACAGTGACCTTGACAAATGCAAACTTGTAAAATGCTATCATAACCTCAAGGTACACACTATCAAAATATTTTTTTGCTTAGAATGTTTACACAAACTGTTAAGTTTTTGTCCTTTCTTGCAACAAAGGAAAAGTAATGTGCATACTTCCATCCGTAAAAAGTCGCCTTGTCCTCCATCGCCTCTCCCATGTTGCTCTTTTCCCGTTTCTCCGTTTGTGATTGTCCACGTAACCTTGCAACATCATCACATATTAAAAAAAAGCGTCCTCCGAGTTCTCCTTGGAGGAGAGAGCGAGAGACAAGCCTAGTTGATTGTAATGCAAGAAACTAATGTTGGTTTCTCTTTGTAACAAGTAATATATTACAGACATTTCATAAGTAAGGCATTACATTACTGCGTTACCAATAAATGTAATGTAATTACTGTAATGCATTACAAAATAATGAGTTACACCCAACAATGACCGCCGCTAACTTAGCTTAGCACCGCTAGCTACCGCTAAAGTTCAGAGGCAGCCCTTCAGAGTTGATCTTATTTTTTGGTCAAGATCCAAATCCGGTGACCGTAGGTGAGGGTTGGAATGTCGACGAACCAGGAATCTGATCTTTCCCTCTTGGCTCAGCTCTGTTTTCACCAGAGGATTGCTCTCATTAATACAAACGAAGCCCCGATCCGTCGGTTTGTCTCTCGGGAACGAGACACTTAAACACCTTTGCTCGAGGCAAAGACTCTTTCCCAGCGGGGACGGAGCACTCCACCTTTTCCAGGTGAGAACCTCAGACTGTGGTTTGTGATTAAAAGACGAGTGAATCAGATGATCAGCTGCAGGTTGTGAGTCGTGTTGTGAGTTCAGCCACAAACACGACTAAACCCGTGGATCTGCCTGTCAGAGTCAAACTTGTGCAGGTTTAAACGAGTCATTTCCATCATTAAAATATTTTTATGTGCAGCAGAAACCGGCAGGAAAATGTAAAGAATCTGAGATCATCATCTCCTCAGTAACTAATTCTGTTAGATCAAACGAGGTTGTTGCTTTTTGAATGGTTTCATTTGACTCCTTCAGCTCATTCTCCCCCACAGACTCAATCCTTAAGTGAAAAAATTACTTTCACTCAGCTTTAGTTTTACTTTCACGCTAGAATTTAACAACATTTCCACTCACATCAGACAAAAAGCTGCTTTAAGAAGCCATAACAAACCAAACGGCTTGTGTTTCTGATATGAATCCTCTTGACGGCGGGTATTTTTCTACCATTTGAGTAAAGATGTCGAGGCTGACTGGGGAAAAACTCCGACCTTTTCCTCTTTAAGCTAAAATAATGCAAATATCAGGTAAAGCGTTTCCTCTGCGGACTTTTTTCTGCAACACACACCTTTGACAAACATGGAAACATAAACTATTTTGCCTGCAGTGACGACTGCAGCTCCCTATTCCAAAGGTTGGAGCAGCAGTGCACAAAAACAAGTCCTGATAATGACCTCCCTCCTGACTGCACACAGCTTCTGCTCTTCTGTCCCTCATCTTCTTCTTTGGTGTGGTGCGTGTTGACCCGGCTCCTCCAAACTTTGAAGCCTCCTTTCTGCCACCGACTGCCTAAATCGGAAGCTTGAGGACGGGAGCAGGAGTCTGGTCTCCCTTTGGGTCGGACTGTAGGAGAAGGTCGTGTGATGAATGTTTGAGCAGCGGTGATAAAGCTGCACTTTCCTCGTGCGGTGAGATGTGCCAGAGGCTTCACGGGCCATGAGGGGGGAGTCCGGGCCGGATCGACCCAATCTTTATCTCCTACAGTGGGTTATATGGACGGAGCGTCTGGGAGTTGGGAGGGGGGGCTAAAGGTTCAGAACAGAGAGAGTCACAGAGAGGAGGATTTGGAAAGATGCTTTTTCGTTTATTTGAAATAAACTGAACAAACTTAGCATGATTACATGAAGATAGTTGGTTTAAACCAACTATCCTCATGTATTCATGCTGAATCTCTCACTGGTGACTGCTGGTGATCAACTGGAGACACAAAAACTGCAAGAAAATGTGTAATATTTCACACTTAAAGCTACAAAATATGAGAATTCTACAGTGAAATAATCACCAGTCTAATGTCACAGTCATGTTAGAAGGAAGGTTACACTGAAATATTTTCCCTTCTTAGTCGGCCGTGGCGTTGTCAGTTTTTCTCCTTCCAAAATATCCAAAGAGGGCGTAGTCTTAGTTTACAATCTGTGAGCCCGCAGGGTTGCTGAGTCTGCACTGAGCAAACGCTGCAGCGCCGGGATTTGGAATTCGACACTGGTCGGAAAAACACAGCAGCGTTTTGTTAAGGTCTTAAGCCATTAACTCATTCACTGCCATTGACTACTTTAGTCGTCAATTGCGTTTTTTTACGGGGCGGGAGTCGGAGCGAGCCCCCGCACCGTGAGAACAAACATCACGTGTCTAAAGCGGATCTTCATCCGTGTATGTCACACATCACGTGATCAGGAAGCAGAAAATGAATGAATTAGGAGTTCGTTTTGGGACGCTACTGTGAAAAAAGCAATGCACCAACCAGAAATGCTTCTGCAGCTCACGCTTCAACAACAGATTGTGAAAGAACGGATAACGCTAAAAATACGGCGATTCTTCCTGATGTAAGAAGTGAGTCTACTCTTTCTTTTGGTAGTTTCGGCGTTTACATGATCATAGAGCACAATGTTCTGTGACTCTTCAAAAAACAGTAAAAACGCTCAAAAACGCTGGCAGCCAGGGGCTTTCTGATCAGAAAACGGCTGGCAGTGAATGAGTTAACAGGAACGACTCAGAAGTTATTTCTTGTACCCCTAAAGGCTGGAATATACTTGCTTTTTAAACTCGCGTTGGTGCAGGCAGCAGGCTGCATCTTTGTTCACTCTGTTGCTACACGGCATGTAGTACTGGTGTTCCACTAGGGGGCACAGTAGAGTACTCAGATCGGATAGAGAGCCGGGTTTGTGGGTACAACCAAAACAAACATGGCATCAATAGAAGAGATCAGTAACTGGTTAATTTTGAGATCGCAGCAGAAAAAATGACAGCAGCGGTATCGTAGATGGTGTGAAAGACCTCTAAACCAGAGACGGAGATGGTGAGTGTGTCTCACTTGTTTTGTCAACTCCATCTACTGGTTACTCAAATATTGAACCATTTATATGGATCGCGTCAATTTTGGGGGACGCGCACAAACAACGCTTCAAATCAACGCAAGTTATGCGTGGCAGCCATTTTTAAACACGCATACAAGTCGTTAAACAGCAAGTACATTTCGGCCCTAAGTACTGATAGTAGTGATACTCTTATATCAGGTTAAGCAGGCTAGAGGCTAACGTTATGCTAACAATGCTAACGGTGAATTAGAAGAAAATAGTCAGCTCTTAAAAACCGAGTTGCCTAAAATTGCGAAATTATGAAAATCTTAGTTATATCTCAGTTTGTTTGCAGTTTAAAGCGGCTGTCTGGAGTATTTCTTTTATCCGATGGCACCATCTAGTGGCTGACAAGCGCATCACACCAAGAGTCGGTCGATCCGGGTTTTTAAGATGGTGACTGCACGTTTCTTGTTTATGAATGTGCTTCTGTAGCCGACAAACAGAGCTAAAACATGTTGTTTTACAAGTATTATTCTCATGTCATGTTGTGTTTTCATATATTTATATTTTAAAGACTTACTTGTCCGTGAAAAGTTCATCAACTCTGCATCAGCCGGGGTACTTCCTTAAATTTGAAGCGCGTAAGCGGTAGTCTAACTCTGTTGGTTAGTTCTGACTGGCGCTCAGTTCATATTGCACAGAGTTCTACGGGGCAGGGGGCGGGCTTAACAAAAAAAAAGCTTACATTATATCACACTACATGATAAGACAATCACTTTTGCGGATTTCTGAAAATCATAGATAATTCCTGAAAGGGGAAAACTCCGGATTGCTGCTTTAATTGCTGACCCCTTTCAAAGTTGTCACCCATGTTTTGCACATTGTGTCCCCAAACTGAGGTGAATTTTAGATCGCTGTGGTTGTGGAAGTACAAAACAAGAATCTACAAGTAAATTAGAACCCTCGCAAACATTTTGAGACTTTAGAGACTCCCTCTGAGACTGGTGTAAGGAAATCGAGAACCCTTGTAAATGTTATGAGACGTTTTATAAACTCTGTCATAGATGCTGTAAGCAACTTCTTGCTAGCAGTTGCAGCCCATCAAGATATTTTAATGCGTCTCAGAGTTTGGTCTTTTTCATTTTTAATGACGAAGCAACCAGCTTGAGTCTGAACTGTTACCTTTTTAAGAAAACCACAGTCCAGCCTGAGATGCTAAACCTCTCTTTGTTTGTGAGCAGCTTGTTGCTCGCTGAACTCTGAACATCTGTGCTGACAAGGAGGAGGGGTAGATGATGATGATGATGGCAGTCCACATGGGGTGGGTCGCCTCTTCCTCAGTCTGTCAGCCCACCTGACTGCTGCTGCGGCAGGCCTGCCCAAGGCATGACCACAGGCTAGGGCCTCCTGTGGGCCTCCAGCGGGGGCTCGCCAGCCTCCCAGAGCCCATTAAAGCATCCCCTCGTTCCACCTTTGCCCGAGTGGCCCCCACCCAGCCCTGCAGCCCTCTGCCCCCAGATGCCAGCGCTCTCCGTCCTGCTGCACTCTGCCCTGAAATAACTTTATTGTTTTCCACTGTTTCCCTGTAATGGGAGCGGTTGGAGGCACGTTGTTTTTATTTCTGTTTATTTTCTGTTTTTGCTGGCGTTGTCCTCAGGCTGCAGGGCTTCAGATCGGGCTCCTCTGAGGCTCCCAGCCTTGTGAGTGTAGTTTTAGGGAACAAACCCCAGAAAGACTTTTTACAGTGTTATTTCTTCCCACTTACTGCACTAATGTGTTGTGACTGTCAATGCTTCCACGTATCTCCTGATCCAACATGGAGGACTGTTGAATCCGGATTCTTTGCATCTAGCAGCAAGACCTGAACAAGGAACACTCTGTTCTTCTCACCCCTCGTATTTACCGAGTCTCTGGAGTGGGTCCGGTTCTCAGAGGAAGGTGAGGCTGGAAGTTTGGGTGGAAATCCTGTGATTCTCTGAGTTTTGGGGGATCTAAATGAAACCAGAGGGTTCAGATCAGACTGGTGACGTTACACACAAGCTGCAGAAATACCAGGAGAGCAAAAACACGTTCAGCTCCAGTCACGGAAGCAATTTGTGAACGTGAGATTCTGAGACGCGCCGTAATGGTTCAATTTATAATTAATCATATCTGATTTTGCAGATTGCTTTAGACTTGGGGAATAAAATTTTTGGGAGTGTTGGGGTTTCAGACTTTTTTAAAGCATTAAGTATTAATGATGCATGATGGATGTATAAACTGTGGTAAAGCTGTTGCCTTGAATATTGATTATCTCTGATTAAAAATTCAGTTTGATAAAGTTAGCAGCATTCTGTGGTCAGCCTCCCCTTGTTTACAGCTTTCATATGATTTTTTAAAATCTCCTGACCTCATGCGGTGTTTTGCTGCTACGCCAATTAGCAGTAGAGCTTTTTAATGAGTGGCCCATTAGTTCTAATTAGGATGTGGTTAACTGCAGTGTAATAAAAGGCAAAGCCAATCATTTTGAAGGATGGCGATGTTGCCACTGAGCCCGACTAAGAGTAGCTGTTGACTCGCCTGAAAGGGTCAAACTACGAACAAATACTCCCCCGTGCATATATCTGGAGTGTCCTTCATGGCCCACCGTATCCCAGGATTCATTGTGGCCCAACTGAAGATGTTTGATTTTGTCCCTCGCTTTTGACCCTCACATTGTTTTCCTGTCCTCCTTTTCTTACGTGGTTTTATTCTTAGGTTTCTAGAACAGCTTTTCTGTGTTATGCTGCTTGTGGTTTTTATATAGAACTTTTATTTGTTCAATGTGTCATCCTGCTTTTATGTTTTGCTACTGTTCAGCACTTAGTACAACCCTGTTGTGTCTGCAGGTGCTATACAAAAATTATGGCATGGCATGGAATGGTATAGCATGGCATTATGTGGTATGGCGTGGAATGGTATAGTATAGCATGGCATGGAATGGTATAGTATGGCATGGCATGGTATGGAATGGCATGGTATGGCATGACATGGCATGGTATGGCATGGGATGGTATAGTATGGCATGGCCTGGTATAGGATGGAATGGTATAGTATGGCATGGCATGGCATGGCATGGAATGGAATGGTATGGTATGGCATGGTATGGTATGGTATGGCATGGAATGGTATAGGATGGAATGGTATAGTATGGCATGGCATGGAATGGTATGGTATGGCATGGTATGGTATGGCATGGAATGGTATAGTATGGCATGGTATAGCATGGAATGGTATGGTATGGCATGGAATGGTATAGTATGGCATGGTATGGTATGGCATGGAATGGTATAGTATGGCATGGCATGACATGGTATGGCATGGCATGGCATGGCATGGAATGGTATAGTATGGCATGGTATGGCATGGCATGGAATGGTATAGTATGGCATGGCATGGTATGGTATGGCATGGAATGGTATAGTATGGCATTGTATGGCATGGCATGGCATGGTATGGCATGGCATGGTATAGTATGGCATGGCATGGAATGGTATAGTATGGCATGGTATTGCATGGCATGGCATGGTATGGCATGGTATAGTATGGCATGGTATTGTATGGTATGGCATGACATGGCATGGAATGGTATGGTATTGCATGGCATGGCATGGTATGGCATGGTATAGTATGGCATGGTATGGTATGGCATGGCATGTCATGGTATGGTATGGCATGGCATGGCATGGTATGGCATGGTATGGCATGGCATGACATGGCATGGTATGGTATTGCATGGTATGGCATGGTATAGTATGGCATGGTATGGTATGGTATGGCATGGCATGGCATGGCATGGTATGGCATGGCATGGAATGGTATAGTATGGTATGGTTTGGGCGGACGAGGGGAGAGAGGATTACAGTTTGTAAGTATATTAAAATCTGACTGTACAAAGCAGTTGTGCTGTTAGACGTCTAACATTTGCATTGTTTATTTTAATATATTTTTTCTCAAAAAATATGTTAAAAAAATATAGTAAAAATTATGCTCTATGCTGAAGCAAGGGCAGGAATCAATGGCTGTTTCTCAGTACCATAGTACGCTAATACGTTGTGTACTTGACAAGTATGATCTTGGCAAGCAAATCTGTTAGTGTCTGTTATTCTGTTAGGTGGAGTTGTTTTTTATTTTTCTGCCACCAAAATTGTTGCTCCAGCCCCAACTGAGCTACTGCACTTTGTGTAATCTCCATTTTTGTAAATAAAGTTGTTTTGGGTGGCCATCCCACGCTCTGTAGCTGTTAGCGCGATGCTAAGTTTCAAATTCTTTAAAAATTACTCTCAAACTTTTGATAGCTGTTATAAATCACTACATTCAGTTTTAAATTACAAGGTTACAGGGTTAAAGAGCTAAAACCAGTGTGAACATCGATGTGGCTACACTAGTTTGAGGGAGCTAAAGGAGGCTACAAAATCACAGACTGATGGTGACCTAGCTTTGTTGCTACTGGACTTGTAAGTAATATTATTTTTGGTCCAACAGTGTGGATCTTTTTACTTCGTGGTTTATTTTAGTATTAGTCGGCTAATGTTAGTGTTAGCTTGTTGTTAGCACTAGCTACAACAGGCTGCAGCAGGGTTGTTGTTTATGACAGTTGTAATTCCACTTTCAACCTGTGGGGCGGAGGAGCAGGAAATTGCTCTGTGTTACTTTAAGTATAAACTTGGAATTTTAAGCAATTTTTAACCCTTAATCAGATCTAACTATTGCACTGGACGCCCGTGTTTGGTCCTGTTAGGAGAACCTAATTTCTTCAGGTGAATCTCATTACCTGCAGACAGCTGTCTTTGCGGGTGTGTGCGGGGACGAGGGAGGTGGAGGATGACATTAGGGCGGTGGTGGTGGAGCTGAGGATGTGCAGGTGCACTCTGACAGAAAGGTACACACACAGGAAGCAGGCAGAATGTTGGAATGAAAAGAGAAAAGATAAAGAAGGAAATCAGCGAGCTCGACTCGTAATGTGGGAGTCGCGGGGCTCGGCATAAATCGCGGTAGATTACGGAGCCTGTGGAGATCTTTCGACTTGTGTTCCTCCTCTTCCTGTCTTCTGTTTGACATGAGAGCGAGTGAGGTAATCCAGTGTGCTCAGAGGCACGCGGGCTCAGCTCCCTTCTGGGCTTTGAACCTTTTGCTCACCTCTCGCTCGGTCTCCGCTGCGTCGTGGTACAGTAGAGCATGTCAGACAAAGAAATTAAAGATGGCAGTTTACAGGGAAGCGCTCGGCTCTTTTGGTTACGCCGCTCCAAGAAGAAGCTGACAAATTGATTTAAAAGGATGAAGAACGTGCCCCAACCCACAAACGTTTTCCCCACACCTTTTAAAACATATTTACCTCCTCGCCTGTTCTCGTTTTGTCACTTTGGGAGCGTCCCCCCCCTCTCTCTGTTTGCATTCATGCACTCATTCATTTTTCATGCTGGTAATAGCACTTCTTTTGCAGCTATTGTTATCCATCAGGTTTTACTTTATGTTCTCTTGTGAGATTAAAATGTGAACTCGTGTGTGTGTGTGTGTGTGTGTGTGTGTGTGTGTGTGTGTGTGTGTTCTGCTTTTCCGAACCACGACTGTTCTTTTGTTGCTCACAGCTGTCCCATATTAGAGATCAGCCACTTATTCCCCAGGCAGCTGAGGCTTTTCAGAGCACTTGCTAATTGGCTGTAATCTCCTTTTTAAACTTGAAAGCCAGCGAGCCTCCAGCCCGGCAGTTTACAAGCAATTAATGCGAGGGAACAGCAGTATTACTGGTCACAACTGGTGTATCTCTGCTCCGTCGTCCTGCGGCTCCCTCTCATCTGATCTGGAGCCTGTCTCAGAGGCGGATTGACTCCTCCTGCGCGGCGGCGGCGGGCCTCGGTGTAAACAGCTACTCAGTAGTGAGGCCTTCTGGGGAAGAGGAGCTACGAGGGGATTTGGTCTGAATCTCCAAGTGTCCGTGGGGATGGTGGCGGGGGTTTGGGGATCGGAGGGGCTTCCTTCTCAGGCGCTGATGAAATAATAATGCACAGAGTTGGTAAGGCTGAAATTTGCACATGAAAATCCTCTCCCTTCGCGCTCCTTGCGTCGATGACAATCCCTGCCTCTCACAGTTTAAATGCAAATGAGTTCTCTCAGCTTCCTCCTCCTCCTCCTCAGAGAGTCACCAAGCCGAGCCAGGAAGACAGAGAGGGGCTTTTTTGTTGTGTTTTGTTTGTGTTTGTCTTGTTTAAAAGGATTTTTAAAAGATGATAATATATTTTAATTTTTCCCTTTGTTTTCCTCCTCTGAAAGGGGAGCGTGCAGCATCTCTGAAGAGTTTGACTTTTCTTTTGTGTTTAATTGGAACAGAATGCTGCTGGTCTAAATAAAGTGTTTTTGTGAAGTGAGAACTGCTGCATAATGACTCAGTTTTAAAAGTTTCTTTTTAAACTGACAGGATTCATCTTTTCTCAGGAGTTCCTTCCATCTTCTGGATGAATGATGTTCATTTGGAACGTTTCCTGGTCCTGGCCTCTGCTTTAAGGTCAGTAGCCCTTAAAAACATGCAACTTATTATTTTTTTAAAACAAAAAGCATCAAGAAAAGTATCTGGATCCACAAATCTTGGAAGATTTTATGGTCCAAAGTGAGTTTTGGCAGCAGTCTAAGCAGAGAGGCCCAGACTTCCCTCTCCCCAGCCATTTGGGCCAGCTCCTCTGGGGGAATCCCAAGGCGTTCCCTGGCCAGCTGAGAGACATAGTCCCTCCAGCGTGTCCTGGGTCTTCCTTTTGGTCTCCTCCCAGGTGGACTTGCCCAGAAAACCTCACCAGGGAGGCGTCAGGAGGCATCCTGACCAGATGCCTGAGCCACCTCAACTGGCTCCTCTAGAGGAGCAGTGGATCTTCTCCGAGCTTCTCACCCTCTCTTTAAGGGAGAGCCCAGACATGATATTTTTTACAATATCTGGTTAAGCAGTTAGTTTTCCAGCTTACTGTGCCTTCTATTCACTTAAAAATACCAAAAAGTCAAATGAAAGTTGACATTTCTAAATTCAAAACTGAAATAAAAATATGGTATAAACCAGAAGTCTTAAATGTTCTTTAAATAACTGAAAGTGTAAAAAGGATACCAGGACTTTTATTTTTTTACCAAAACCCTTAAAATAAGAGTAAATCTCAACAGTGTCTGGAAAACCGTTTGGGGGGAAAGTGAAGAAAAACGAAGCCTCTGATGTCGTCTCAGATCTTTCAGATTAATAAAACATTAATAACATCTAACAGTTTTCCACCAGGATATAAAAACACTATTATTAGATCAGATTTATTCAATCTCAAGACATTATTTGATTAATTGATCATAAAAGTTGAACAGCTAATAAATTATTATTTACATTTTCACACGTCTTTAAGCTGGACCTAATTTGTTATTTAAAAACAAATAGTAGCTTTTTAATGTTCTTGTTCTTCCTTTGAGTTTGATTCATTAAAGCCTGAAATGTGAAATATTAATAATATCAAAAATGTGAAAAAAAACGATACGGTTAACAACTGCATAATACTCCGTTTTATGTAATTATATGGGTGGGACTTGATTAAAAAAGGTAATGTAATTAATTAATCTTGATTAATCGCATTTTAATCATTCAAGAAAATTTCCTCCGAAAGCAATTTTTTAAATTAAAAATAATGAGATAGAGAATTAAACAATAGACATGGTTATTATTGTAAACTAAAGCTCTTTTAATTTCTAAAAAATGCTTTTAAATTCTATGTCAATTCAAAACAGGAGAAAAAGATGTACATGTATATCACTGGCAAAAATAGGACAGACCTAAAAGTACAATACTATTTTAAGTATATTTTGATAATGATATTGTCTTTATTATAATAATAATAATAATAATAATAATAATAATAATGGGTTGATAAAATGTGTGTGCAATTTGATTTGATTTAGCATCATTAGAGACAGAAATGAAGGCAAAAACACATGAAGAGGGATTTCTGATCACTCATTTGATTGTAGTTCTAGTTGTGTTTGGAGCACATAAAAAAGGTTTACATGGTCTAGTAGCCAAGGTTCTGAGCTTTCTTTAGAGGTGCAGCTCGACTAGATTGATATTTAGGGCATGGATTTTGCTGCTAATCTTCAACATCCCCCATTTGGGGGACCCTCGGACTTAAAGGGTTAAATGCGTACATTTTTTAACGCGTTATTTTTTTCTAATTAATTAATCATAATTAACGTGTTAAATTCCCACCTCTAGTAATTATATTACAATTAGGGGTGGGACTTAAAAAATTAATCTAATTAATTAGAGGTTTTGTAATTAATTAATCTTGATTAATCACATTTTAATCGTTCAATAAAATTTGCCCCAAAAGCAATTTTTTTATTAAAAATAATGAGATAGAGAATCAAACAATAGAAATGGTTATTATTGTAAACACAAGCTCTTTTAATTTCTATTAAATTGTATTTCATTTCAAAACAGGTGAAAATATATAAGTACAATACTGTTTTAAGTACATTTTGATAATGGTATTGTCTTTAAAATAATAATAATAATAATAATAATAATAATAATAATAATAATAATAATAATAATAATCTTCATAATGGGTGGATAGAAAGTGATTTGATTTTGCATCATTAGAGACAGAAATGAAGGCAAAAACACATGAAGAGGGATTTCTGATCACTCATTTGATTGTAGTTCTAGTTGTGTTTGGAGCACATAAAAAAGGTTTACATGGTCTTGTAGCCAAGGTTCTGATAGGTTTTTAGAGGTGCAGCTTGATGATGTTTATAGCTATGTAAGGAATGTATTTTGCTGCTAAACTTCAACTTCCCAAAATTGGAGGACCCTCGGGCTTAAAGTGTTAAAGTGTTTTAAAACTCTTAATTTTTTTCTATTTAATTCATCATAGTTAACGATTTAAATTCCCATCCTAATACCAATATAACAGGACTAAAGAAATAAAATTGGCCCTCCCCACCATTAGATCCTCCACTAGAGGGCAGTAGCGTGGATATGGGGCATTTCTGATGAAGGTACTAATCCTGATGCTCCATCTGGATGAGAATTCACCGGTTAACCACAAGCCGGCCAACGTCAGACATTTGCTCAACACGATATTTTAATATAAACATATTTAGAATCTGATTAATTGGTCAGACGTGTCAGCTGTTTGTAGGGATGCTGCTCCAGGACCTGCTGGGCCACTCTGTCAACTTTACTAATTGATTCCATTAAATTAATTAGCCTGATAGTAACTTGTTTACAAAATAAGAATTAGCTGGAGGTTTCCCAGTTTCCTGTAACCCTCCGCCCCCCCACCCGTCTCAGAGACGTCAGTCGGACAGACGAGGGGTGAGGCGGATGGGAGGAACAGAAGGAGGAGGGGGGAGAGAAGACAGGGGCTTCATGTCAGCCGGCTCTCCTCAGTCACGGCCAGTTAGTTAAAGCAAACGCAGGCGGGCCCTGGAGAGAACGCGGGGCGGCGGAGAGTGCCAATCACGGCCGAGCTCTGGGCTTTCGCTGGTGCAGCTCGCCTTAAGCAACTTTTTATTAATTTAATAAACATCCCGCAGAGACGGAGCGATGTGGACGTTTGACAACAGAGCCGGTCAGGCCTAATGAGATGTACAGCTCCAACACACACCCATCCTTCAAACTGTGTGTGTGTGTGTGTGTGTGTGTGTGTGTGTGTGTGTGTGTGTGTGTGTGTGTGTGCATCCTGCTGTCTACACGCACGCACTTTTCAAAGTGGAAACCCAGCAGACTGCATCGAGTCACTGACTTGTCGCGTCAGAGACTTTACAGCAATCCCCATACTAAGCAAGCATGTGGCGACAGTGGAGAGGAAAACTCCCCTTTAACAAGAGGGGACCTCCAACAGAACCATCTCCCATGACCGACTGGGTTAGGGTAAACAAAATCACAACGTTCTCTCAACATGAAGACGCATTCTTGGTTTTATGGGTCTGAGTTTGAACATATGCAACAAATTCAAGAGCAAACTGGAAAGTTGTTCAGTTGTTAGCTGAAAGTTTGAGTAATTAAAGGTCTAATTACTCAGTCTTTAACTAAATTAAGTGTGCTGCACGAGTGAGAAATGAGAAAAAACATCTAGAATGGCGGCAGAAGAAGAGTTACCACACTTTAATGAACTTTACTGACATTTTTAAAGTCACACTTGGCAGTTTTGCTTGCTTTTAGCACCCCCTAGTGTCTGTTATTATTAACTGTGGTCAAAGCGAAAGTGAAACTTATCTCCTGGCTGTGCGTTGGTCTTTTTAACACCTTAATCTAACTGCTGAAATGTCTCCTCAGCCTTCATCAGTGTCTACAGGAGCGGTTCATCACTAAATCAAACACATCAGCTGTGTTCATGATATAAAACATGCAGGAAACATGCTGGAAGCAGACTGCAGCACCAGGCATGTCAGCTCCACTTTACTAAGTCCAACAGGGACCAGACCGCCACTCTGAAGTTGCAAGTGTGGTATTCTGGCCACAGAGGGCGGTGGGGGTCTGAGTGACATGTCATTAACCCTGTAAAGGTCATTTTAGCACAAACTGGCTCAAGATTGATGATTTAAATATATGGAAAAGTTGCATAGTGTGATTTTAACAGAAGAAACTACCTGCAGACTCTTCATTCCAGCCAGCACACATAGGTGGGCCCCATATGGGATCTATATGGGCAAGCTGTATGGGTCCCAACAGGGTTTGTCGATGTTTGAGTCAAACCCTTTGGAAACCCATGTGGGGCCCATTAAAATCTATGTGGGCAAAAATCTTTCTGGGCAAACCCCCATGGGGCCACCGTGGAAACTGCAAACAAACCCTGTTTTTCAATTAGCTTTAAGTTACAGTCCTAAAATGATTATATGGCCTTTATATGACCACACACACACACACACACACACACACACACACACACACACACACACACACACACACACACACACACACACACACATTTAATCCCTGATTTATTACTGATCATATAAAAGTAAGAATTTCTCACAAATTCATTTCTGTACTGAATCAAAAAGGAATAAATCTGCAGAGGAGACGTTGTTTTTGTAGCAGAGTTAAAATCGCTCTCTTCGGGGGGAACTTCCTCTCTCCTCCTCATGCTGGAGTTCATTTTGATTCTGTCGGCAGCGCTGGAATGCGCCGGGGGTCCGACTCAGAGCACCAAACATTATGAAAATAATAATGATCTGACTTCTGCGCCTGTTTGTCTCTGCCCCGGCTGCTTATGGCGAGCGCCGGTGTTGATGGGAGTCATTAGGAGGGCCGGCCTCTCGTCTCTGCTGATGAGGAGGTGCTGCTGCCGCTGCAGCTGGAGGGACCAGAGGGACAAGGAGGAGGACACACCTTAAATAAACCCACAAACATCATCATCATCACAACCGCCTCCATCACCGTGTGTAGCTGCAGCTCCGGGGAGTCGGCTGTCAAACAGTGGAAGGACCTCCACTCCCCTGTAATGCAAAGGTGTGTGTGTGTGTGTGCATCCTGCTGTCTACATACCCCCCCCACGCTCCTTGGCTTTGACTCTCCTCCCTCACCTCACCCTTCTCTCTCTCTCTCACCATCACTCCATATATTCATGAATTTCCTGTTTATCATGAAAACTTATGCATGAAAACAGAGAGAGTGGGAAGTGGCGGGGCGAGAGAAAAAAACAAAAACAACCACACACACGAAGAAAAGACAAACAGGGTGAATGTTGATGGGTTTTTGTTTCGTCTGGTTGCAGAGCTGCACAGGCAGCCTCGTCCTCCAGGGACGTACGCAGGAGACCCGCTTCCATCTCTTCTCTTTTCATTTCCTTCTCTGTCCTCCTTCCATCCATCCATCCACCCACCTACCTGCCCCCCCATCTGTCCCGCCTCGCTTTAGCCTGTCTTCTCCGTCTCACAGTGTCAAAGCCGGTTACAGGCAGAAGAGCTCTCCTCCTTTAATAATTCACAAGGTGATTAATAGACTCACAAGGGTATAATTAGGCAGGGGAGAGACAGTGGCCGGCGTAACCAATACGGCGCTTAGGGGAATTACAGAGCGGGCTCGCTGAGGAGACGGAGAGGACGGGTGAAAAAGGAATGAAATCAAATGTAAGAAAGAGCAGCGGTGGACTGGTGGAGGAGATGAAGAGGAGATGAAGAGGAGGGGGGTGTTGGATACGAGGCAGCCACTCCAGGAGTATTGAGCCTTGGGTTTGTTTGATGTGGAAATTGGACAGTTTGAATCCGTCTCCTTTAATTTTTCACAACTTACAGCCCCCCCCGTGCCTCTCTCATAGGATATAAATTAGTTTTTTTGTCTCCCTCTCTCCCTCTTCCACACACCTGATACTGTTCAAATGCTTCACCTCCATGTTTGTCAAACAGTCGTCGGCATAAAACTTCACTTACGTTGCCTCTGAGGCATCTTTTGTATTCTGATAGAGACGAGCTCTCCTCCGCCAGACTGGTCTTCAAAAAGAAACAAACAAACAGATCTCTAGGTTCACACATCTTTCTTTCATGGTTGTTGTGGTGATCTCTGTCTGCTTCGCCGCTCAAATAATACGAAAAGAGTCGACGGAAACGCACCCAGACAGGCACCACGACGGCTTCCCGGGAAGTTCTCTGATTATAGGAATTCACTCTGTTGTTTCTGGTTTTTTATTTTATTGTGGATTTGTGAAACTGCCTCCTGCAGACCCGCCGTTTCCAGACAGACTGACGTGTCCACCCTGACACGCCGCCGACACGCGGGCTGGCTCTGATTTGTCTGCTGGCATGTCGACGCGTCAGCCCCAATTCCGATCTGCTCCAGATGTTGGTGTCAAAACGGATCCCTGCTCCTGTTTAAATAAAAGAGAGAAAAAAGGTGGAAGCAACACATTTCTCTGTTTGTTGAAACTGAAGGAGCGACTTTGAAATTCCTTTCAGGCGAGCGGGAGGAGACGAGCCCAGAGTGCGCCTTGATGCCACTGATGATTTCATTCCTGTCTTGTTATCTACGCTGAATTATCTGACTGCCAGGAGAGGAAGAGCGCGGCGTATCGCCTCTTCCCTCGCCTTTTTGTGCATTTGACAATAGAGCGTTAATTATCCTTTCTGTACGGTGTAATTGGTCTCTCTTTGTAGTCCCCGTGCAGACGACTAATGACTTCTTGATATTTCCCTGGCTGTGCAGACACCCTGCCACCAGGAGGCGCTGAGCGGAGCAGGACCCCCGTTTGTTGATTTATTTATCCGTGTCTGGATTAAAGCCTGTACACCTGATAAAGGGGATGTCAGAGCAGCTTTGACAGCCACAGAGGCAGCAGAGTGTGTGCGATTTGGTCGCTGCGTCGGCAGAAACACGGAGTGTCGATGGCATCTTTGAAGTCTTGACAGACGAGAGCCTCTGAACATCCCCTTAATCTTGCCTTCCTTCAGAACAGCTCGCGCGCAGGCAGGTTCTTCCAGGCGCGCTCGGTTCCCCTGTTTGCCTTATTCTCTTAATGACACAAACCATTCAGCGACCACGCATGATAGCATTTCATCTGGCGTAATGTGTGGTGGCTGCTTACTTCAAACGCTCCAGCGCCTCGCAGCTTTAAGCCGGCTGGAGACGGCGAGCTCCAGGACATGAACACACTAGGCTTTTCCTATTGGCCCGTGTGTGTGTGTGTGTGTGTGTGTGTGCTGTTTGATTGCTCTGATTGTTTCTGTGAGCCCACCTAAAGCAAACACAAAGAATCTGCCTTGTATGATTGTCTGGAATCCAGATCAGTAGCAGGAGATCTGAGAGCTTCTGTAGCGATTCGTGATGCTCGTAACGACCCCTTGAAATGACGCCGTTACTTCACACACGCGTTTCCACATAAAGACGAGTCATTACAAAGACGGTGTCAGGGAACGGCGGCCCTGCTTTACTCGTTCGCCATCAGAGCAGATTGATGCTGTTTTCCATCCGTTTCCGTCGGCCTCGGCGGCAAAGCCAGAGCCAGAGAGCAATCGGAGTGGAATCTGAGGGTCGCTCATCGTGGAGGACCAGAGTTAGCGGGCAGAAGAGGGCGACGGGGTTAATTACTCCATTACTGGGTGGATCAGCCAGGAGCTGTTTAAACAGGCCCCAGTCAGTGGGGGATTAGGCCTCATTACTCCAGCTAGAGTTACGCCCACCGCTCTTCCCCACCAGAACATTCACATGGAGGAGAGAAGGGGAATAAGGAAAGGTAAAGGAGATTATGGCCGAGCAGAAGGTGAGGCGAAGAAGAGCAAACGGGGAAGTAAAACAGGGCTTAACTCCAGCGGATCGTCTGCATCATCACCTGAGCTTTGCCAGGGCTACAATTATCCCCCAAAATGCCCAAGCGTGGCAAGATTAGGATCTAATTCTCAGGTTTCCCTCCCACCGAACCGAACCCCTCAGCCATCTTCTGCCTCTTCACCATCCTCCTCCTCCTCCAGGTGTCTGATGTCACACGGTGATAATGAAGATGCTCTCGTTTACAGGAAAGACAGACCGCTAGAAATTAGGTTGCGTTAGAGCTCAGTGAGTACAGCACGATGGGTCAGTTTACCAGATCTGAAGGCATGACAGACTTTGGTTTACCCAACGCTTCCAGGAGTCGCTCAAACGGACGACGTCTGAGTTGTCAGGTCATCGGTTTTGTCGTTTTCATGCCAAAAATCACCTAAAATTATGAAATTAGCAATGCAAACGTTACTGTCAACACCAAGAAGTTACATGAGAAGTTTCTATTTCTACTTTTAATGTTTGTAATAAGATCTGCAATCTAAAAAAAGAGGATTTATTAGAGTGAGCGGTGTTTGCAAAAGAGTTCCTGAAACATTTAGGAGAACTCTCATTTTCCTTTATGAATCCCAGGGCCGTGTGTTAGGGAACTTTCAGCGTATCAATAAAAAACAAACGTTTTCTGTCACGTTATCGCAGGCATCTCTAACTCTTCTCACTTTAGTTTCTGTTCATCATAGGGTTGGAAATCTAACCCTCAACCCACTGGAACACCAGTCTGATGTTCTGTGGCTAAACTGCAAAAAGAAAATTTGCAGGAATATTGGCTGAAATGTTGTATATTTTTGTACTTTTACATCTAACTGGTTATCAGTCTGCACTTTAGAAAAAACCATGACAAAAACATTTGAACCCTAATCAACTGGGCCTAATGTCTGACTAAACTAAACCCGCGCTGACATCTGAGTACAGAGACGTTGTTTAATCGTCACTTGGTCCAACATCAAATGATTCTGGTATTTTTCTGTCTATCAGGATTGATAATAAATCTGGGTACATGTGGTTTTTGCTGATAGTGTGCCTAAAGAAAGATACATTTGGTACAATTTGCACTTTAAAAAAATCATACAGTCATTAAAGTTCATATCGACGGAAATAAAGTACGAACAAAACAAAGAAAAAAGCCTCAAATCTGTTTTGTTTTCTGTTCAGATCATTTGCAGTTTGATCAAATTGACCTAACTTTCCCAGAATGTCTTGATAAGACATTTATGTCATCCATCCATCCATCCATCCATCCATCCACCCACCCACCCATCCATCCACCCACCCACCCACCCATCCATCCATCCATCCATCCATCCATCCATCCATCCATCCATCCATCCATCCATCCATCCATCCATCCATCCATCCATCCATCCATCCATCCATCATCCATCCATCATCCATCCATCCATCCATCCATCCATCCATCCATCCATCCATCCATCCATCCATCCATCCATCCATCCATCCATCCATCCATCCATCCATCCATCCATCCATTAATCCATCCATCCATCCATTAATCCATCCATCCATCCATCCATCCATCCATTCATCCATCCATCCATCCATCCATCCATCCATCCATCCATCCAACCAAGGCAGCAGTAGCTCCTGAGGTAGAGCGGGCTGTCCAGTACTCAGAGGGTTGTGGGATCAATCCCGGCTCCAGAGAATTCTGCTGTTGTGTCCTTGGGCAAGACACTTCCCCCACATTGCCTATTGGTGGTGGTTGGAGGGACCGGTGGCACCTGTGTTTGGTAGCCTCGCCTCTGTCAGTGCTCCCCAGGGCAGCTGTGGCTACACTGTAGCTCATCATCACCAGAGTGTAAATGTGTGCTTGTGAAGTGCCTTGGGGGGTTCTAGGACTCTAGAAGGCACTATACAAATACAGACCATTTACCATCCAGCCTCCTCCTACTCTCTAAGTCAGCTGATGAAAGAAATCTTGCTAGGGCTGATGAGCCAATAAATAAATAAATGTTGAAGTTCTAACTTGTTGACAATCCATATGGGTCAGTTCAGAAAAAAAGTCATCACTAAAAGAACTATGACTAGCAAGCAGTTAGCTTCTGTTAGCTTAGCATGCTAACTGGAGCAAATATTTTCCATAAAGTTGTTATTTTAACACAATCATGATGGATCTTCACAAAATACACTCTCAGTGCTCAAATACCCCTGGCAGGTTTTGTGTGTTGGTTAAATCAACATAAACGTGACTTTAAAGAGGACCTAGAATGTAAACCAACATTTTCCTTGTTGTTGTTGAGTAAAGACAGCTTGGGTGGTCAAAGGTAGCATGCCAAAAAGTCAAAGTCGTGTTGAAAAAGGTGAGAGAAAAACTTCTGATCTGAGAAAGTCTTCCTTAACACGTCACTAGGGGGAGCCCTTCCTCCTCAAACCTGCATGTCTCCAGTGTCTGAGGCCTTCTGGGGAAAACAAACCAATAAGCAAGCAGCTCATTATCATATTCATGTTCTGGCCGAGTGGGAGGGGCTAACAGCTCTTTTCACAGCAAGGCTGGTTTAGGGGGTTTAGAATGGCCTGGATCAGGGCTCCTGGGACAGATGGAAGCCAGAAGAACATTTCTGATGCTTTTAGAGGCTCAAAGCTGTTTTAGATTGTTGATTAACTGCATTCTGTGATCACTTTAAGCTAATGTCAGGAGTGCCTCCCAGACCCACATGCATGCAGCGGCGCCAGACTACCAGCAGGTGGCTCTAAACTGATTCGTCTTTTTATGTCTGTTACACCAACAGGGGCAAAATTTTCAGCAGCAAAAAGACATTAAATTCAGTGATGCTGATTGGCCAAATACTTTTGTCCCATTGCAACCATGGGTGATTGGCTGTTTAGCTGCACTTGATAAATGATATGAGTCAAGTTAACACCCACTTGGATTTCTGGGTCTTTAACCATTAGATCCAATAATGGCTCCATATCTAAACATGTATTATTATTATTTTTCTTTTGTTTTGTATCTTTAAGAAGTCTGTGTGTCTGACTTTAACATTCTTGAAGGCAAAAAGAGACGCGCTGACCCACGCTGACGCCACTAACCTGCGTTTTCCTGTCCACACGGACACACCCCGGGAGGCCGAGGGATTTACGGATGTGTTTCAGCAAAGTTACCAATGGATCAGATGGCTAAAAACACGGATGTCTTCCAATTAGAAGAGTCAACTGTGTACTGGGAGAACTAATCCTGGGGCTTTTCAAAGCAGATTTGTGGGAGCCTGAGTTGTGATGTGTTGAAGTGAAGTTTTGTGTCAGTGCCTCTTCGTCTTTAGTCCAATCACCTGGAACACCAAAATAAAGCCAGCAGACGTGCACTCCTATACCCATCACTCACACCTTATCCTGTAAATCTCTCCAAAGGGGCTCCCGAAAGCAGTCGATCAGAATCCCTTTTTATATAAGTGAAATTGGTGATTTACGGCATAAACCCAGAACAGAGATTCTATTATATAATTGAGGACAGAAAAATCGATGAAAGCGGCGGGACGTGGCCGCGGCAGGTGCTGCTCACATCCATATTGAGGATGCACCGTCTTCGATCCGTGTCTGGGCCAGGGTTGGCTGCAGCGGGCTAATCACACACCGAGCTGGTCGATTCCAGGACGTAGCCACCGGCGCTCTCTGATGGCATATGTTAACATGATTTCCCCCTCTTGTTCACGGTTAACTAAAGAGCTGCACCTGAGATCCTCGACCATTCAGGGCTCCTGGAAAGGAAAAAAAAGAGAAAGAGACTGGGATTATTTTAAACATAGCCTGAGGTGAGAGTGAGATTCTCCGCTCCGGTAGCCTGAGCAAGCTGGAGGGTGGGCGGCTGCAGACGAGAGGGGCAAACAGGATATTTATCCTATTGATTTTGTAAAGCTGAAACAAGAAGATTTAGGGGGGCTTGACTCTTAAAATTCCCAAGGAGCCACTCACTGCTCAGCCCCATGGCCGCAAACACACACACTCACACACACACACACACACACACACACACACACACACACACACACACAAACAGAAAGCATCTCGCTGGTGGGAAGTGTGAGGGAGGTTTAGAGGCCTTGAGCTGCAAAGCTGTGCTGTGCTGTGGAATGATGTGCCCCAATGCGTGTCAGAGGAATCATTATAGCTGGAGCTGGAGCTCCTGTGTGTGACTTATGTAGCAAAGTGGAGGTGTGAGACGACAACAGATGGGAGGCGATGTCAGAATTGGAAAGATGTGGCTTTTGTTTCCGCTGCTGAAGAGAGGCAAGCCTGCAAATCAATAACAAACACGCTGTAAAGGTGTGGGAATGTGACTCAGCACACAGGAAATCTCCTGGAAATTTACAAATTCAGATGGCAGCCTGCTAGTGTGAGTGATTCTGAACTTTTCCGGTGCTTCTCACTCGGAAAACCACATTTTGTCCCCAAGTTCTACTTTAAACTAATGATCTAACTGAGGCTGAAGTGGATGTTCTCTAGTGCTATCGCTGCGTGTTTCACCTCTGAGTCGAGTCTTCTTCTGGCCGTTGGTCTGACTTCCATTGTTCCTCTAAAGGATGGAACCAACCTTTAAGAAGTTTCCACACATTTTCTTCACATGATCTCAGCTACTGTACTTTTGGACATGACCACACTTCCTTATGTTTCCTCAGTTTATGTTTCATCAAGACCCTAAATGTTAAAAACTGTTTTAAAAAAATTTATGATATGGATGGATGGATAAATGATGGATTATGGATGCATGGATGTTGGTTGATGGATGGATGGATGGATGAATGTTGGTTGATGGATGGATGGATGGATGGATGATAGATGAATGTTGGTGGATGGATGATGGATGGATGGTTGATGGATGGATGGATGATGGATGGATGATGGATGGATGGATGGATGGATGGATGGATGGATGGATGGATGGATGGATGATGGATGGATGGATGGATGGATAAATGTTGGTGGATGGATGGATGGATCATCTGATTAAATCCTGACTGGATCAAACTGGATGTATTTATTCTGATTTTATATTTTATTTTCTGAAACTTCCATTTTTTTCTGTCCTGATTTTGCTTCACAAATAAAACTCAGTTTTCCACATTTATCTGTAATAATGTTTTAATTAGTCACTCTTTAATCACTGAACCAACTTTTCTGTAGAGTTCAGAGTTCACACAAGTATAAAATAACTACATGGTGTAAAGAGCCCGAGTCGAACCCATCAGCAGAACCGCACCACTTCATGATAATTACAGATCGTCAGACAGGTCACAGACCTGCAGTCTTGGCTTCAGTCACCTTGTTTTCATTCTCCAGCTGCTCCCGTTGGACCTCCCGGGTCAGTGTGCAGCCACGACTCGTCGCCCGGCGGTCACGACTCGTGACTCCTCAGTCATGCTTGAGGATGATTGGTGATCTCATAGGTGGGGAAGGAGGCGCCGTGGTAATTGCTCTTTGGAGTGGCCCAATTATGCCATTAAGGGCCCCTCAGTGATGAGGCTAATGGCGAGAGACCTCGTTTGCATAGCATTATCTTAATTGAGCCCGAGGCCTGGCATGAAAACAACGCTGGGATAACGTTACTGATGGATGGTGGCAATGGTCCGGCGGCAACCATTTACCCGACAGCAATATTAATTAACGGCTATCCTGTTACACGGACTTTAACAGGGATGAATAAGTTAACATGGTGACTGTGACGCTGCTGGTGACAGAGCTCGTCTGGCTTCTAATCGAAGAGACACGCTGATATCGAATGTGTGTGTTTGGGTGTGTGTGTGTGTGTGTGTGTGTGTGTGGAGAAGGATGCTAAAGAAGCTCTGGCATCAGATCTTATTACCCATTTCCTAAAGGAGGAAACCGAGCCAGCATTAGTACCAGCCTTTAAATAAATCACCATACAAAGCCTGTACTAATACTTTTAATCGTGAATTAATTACACTCTCATTGCAGACAGAAAAAACCATAAACGCTCCAATATGCTCAGCCACCAAATCCTCATCGAAGAATGTTTTAGAGGAAATTCTCCTTATGTTCAGCGAAGCAGAAGCTAACGGCGGATTGCTCCGAGAGCAGAACCCGGAGCCGCCGGGCCCGTTCTGAATGGAGCGGCCCCGGCCAGGTAGCTCTTTTGTTATGTAAAGATGTGCCATGTGATCTGGGAGGATAAAAGAGGAGAGAAAAAGACACCGTTCTGATAAGCTACCCCTCATCAGATAATTAAGGATGCCTTTGCTCCAGTTTCCCCTTCTTAGCATAAGTGTCTGATCAGATTTCAAAAAGCTCATCAGTCAGAGTTGCTCCTCGGAGATCCAGTCCAGGAGTTTAAGGAGGTTCCTTCAGGATCTGAGTGGGCTGCAGACGGAGCAGAGGCCTCAGGAAAATCCCCATGTCCACATACAACGGTTTTACATTTTATTTGAGTCTTGCTTTATTTCCACATGTTCTCCAAGTCGTTCCCAAAGTTTTTCTAAGGACTTTCAGCTTTTCCCGCTCATTTTCTGTCTAAAGCCTTGTTCACACACAACAAATGCGGTCTGGTTTCCGTGCGGCTTACGCATCGAGTCCAGTCAGAGCATTCACACCAGCTGCGGTGCGGATCTGGCTGCTGCAGGCAGATCGTCATGGAGTTAAAGAAATGACATGAGCCAGACATGTTCTAGCGAGGTGCATCTGGTATATTTAAAAAATAACACGTCGCATTACTTTTAGTTTTATTATTAATGATGGAGCTATAGTTCATGTTATTTATACGGGTGTATTTTTAACCCTATCGTGTCAAATCTGTTCTGGGAGCAGATATCCGAAAGCGTTCAGCACACGACCTGCCGTCTCCGTACCACATTCGGTGTGAAACAGGATTGATACTTGACCTTTTTCAGAAGAAAACATGTTGAACCACTAACCCTGACCCTGAGTTAGCAGAAAATGTAGCAAAAACTAATTCTAAAATGGGATCCAGAATTCCACGGCCTGCAAGAGACTCAAAGAATGTCTCAAAGGAAACGGGAATCTTACTTTTCTTGGGTCTCGCTCTCAACTTCCTGGACTTTCTCTCAGAGGAGGCGTGAAAGTGTGTAGTGTACTGCCTCGTTGACTGACATGCGTGGCGGTGAGTACGTCACGTTGTTGTCCAATAGCATGAGGAGACCGTTTGAAGATCCCGCCCCACGACTGAGCTCTCTCTGTGGATCATGGCCAGACTACATATACATAGGATGGCTTGTCAGGCTACATACATGTTGCAGGATTACCATAAAGGTGTCGTGTTGTAAATAACTGTTTCCAATAAATAAATTAGCATATTTTGTCATACTGTTGCGTCTCCAACAGCTCCGCTCCAGCGAGATCCTGCAGCCAGTTTCAAAGCTACAAGTGTATAAAATTACCATTGATAGTTTGACAAACAGAAAGTGGAATTTTACTTCCAACATAGTTATCAGTTATTAACTAAAGGATGGTGCAGCTCAGGTCCCATTTCCATGCCAATGGATTTCTTTTCCCGGTTTTCAGATTTGCTCTTTGCTTCTTTATGTTTGTCCCTTTTCAGTCAATTTAAAGCCTGGTTCACACGGCAGGATTTTAAAACCTTTTTAAAAGTTTTGGTCCTACTGTGTGTGGCCACAAGGCAAATACCTAACCCTAACCCACACAAGCTGGTTTCACACATGAATGTTCTCCGGAAACTCTCTGGAGATCAAAGGTGACTTTGAAGGAAACAAACATGTCGAAGGAGGAGGAATGTGCTTCCATCACCTCACTTCCTGATTGGCTACACGTCACATTCAGCACGCTCATTAGCCCTCAAAGTTGGACCAAGACAATCCAACATGTTGAATATCTCCGATTTTAGATCCAAGCTGACCAGGCTGCTCTTAACACACCACACACGGCAGGAATATCAGGTAGAGTTAGAGCCATGGTGGTGATCGAGAGCTTCCTTAAGAATTTCATAGAATCCGGTCAAAATTATCCGAACTCTTTAACTGCAAATGGAGAGGAAGTTTTATCTCCCATAACTTTACGGAAGCTTGAATTGAACTTAACTGGAGGAAATAAAATACTAAACAATAAATAAATGAGGTGTTTGAATGTAAAAGTGAAACACGAATAACGAATAATAATTTTATCTTTTTCTTGCTGCTAAAGGGTTAAATGGTCAGTCGCAAAAACTGGATTAAAAAGCAAGAAAAGTCTAAAGAAAAACGGTTAATGGAGCCCATACGAACACGAGGAGTGGTTTACAACACTTTGTGTTGAAGGGTTGAATTGTTAATTGCTGCTTTTGCAGGATTCATTTGCTTCTGCATTAAATATAAAGTCAGCAGATGATAAACACTTCCTGTTTAGAATCACTTAGCAGACAAAACTCGATAATAACGCTTTTGGGAAGGATGCATTCCTCGCGTATTAGACGCCCGCTGAACCGATCCAGTAAGAGTTGAACCAGCAGCTCATCGGGAGCGTTTCATGTAACTTCATAATGTTTAAAAGAAAAGCCAGACTTGCATATTTCATGTTCTTGAACGTCACAACTTTGTCACAATAAGCTGAAGATGATCCCACTTTGTAACCAGAAGGTTGCTGCAGCCGTGCTCGTCTCCCGTAAATTAATTAGTCCCTCCTCCTGATTGCAGCCTCTCGGTGAGACGGCGATTTTAATGCACTTCCCTTTTTGCTCCTTGTCAAAACTCTTCCTCCACCTGCCACGGTGTGCAAGTTCAGCACCCCCCCCCCCCCAATATTCCACCCCCTCCTTCCCCGTCACCCACCTCCTCCCCCTGCTGCCAGTTTTTAACTACACTCCACTCTGGCCTCTGCTCTACTTGTTACAGCCCCAACACGAGTGCAAACAATCAAAGTCTTTGGGAACGCTAAAATATGCATGGCTATCCGTGACAGACAGATAAAGCAGGGCAATTAGCCACGTAATCCTAGAGCATCGTACAGAACAGTCCGCCTCAGCTGTCCTCACCCCCCCATCCGCCTTCCCTTTACTCTCTTGGTCTCCATTAGTTAAATGTACTCTGTGTGTCGGCTCCCCATCAAATCAAGTAACACTTCCCCTAATTGGCTCATAAATAATACAGCAGGGCCTACATTATAATTTCATCAGTGGTAAACATCGCGGGGGCAGTTGGTAAAGAACCTATCCCTCATTAATTTCTTAATTTGGGTGGATGGAATGAAGGGGAAGTGGAGGAATGAAAGGTGGAGAAAGAGAGAGACGGGCAGATCGGATGAACGGAGGGAGTCGTATCACCTCAGGCGGAGGAGGAGGAGGGAGAAAACAAGGGAGGAAGATGCCTGAGCCGCTGCTTTTGTTAAGAGATGTCAGGTATTCAGTCCTTTAAGGGGGGGGTGTTGTCAGTACTCCTGTGCAAAAGGTGACGAAGGCCCCGCCGCCCCCATTTTACAGACAAATACACACAAGTAAACACTCCTGCCGTCCCCATCCTCTGTCTTTTTTTAACCTGATGAATATTTCATAACGAGCGACATAAATATTCATTCTAACGGGTTTTTTGCACATTACCGGCATCCCTTTATTCTTTCTTTTTTTAAATGAAAACAAAAATATTCATTAGGAATTCTGCATAAAGCCGTGCAGGCCCAGAAATAAGTCCTCACTCCCACGGAGACGGGAAATTATCCGGATCAACCGCTCTGGCAGCAGCTCGGATTTAAGGTGGAAGGAGTTTTTTAGGGGGGGGGGGGGCTCAAGTTCATTTCTAATTTCTATCATCAGCTGCAATCGGAAGACAAAACAGAAAAAAAGGCAAGGAATCACAGAGCAGCATGATGAAATCCCTTTTGTAAAAGGCAATAGGTCTGTAATGGCCTTCCTCACTTTGGCAGAGGAGTGTCACCCAAACCTGCTGTTTTATTGCATAATGCACTTTTAAGGGAACCTTACATCGTCTGTGATAGATGCTGTGAGAGATGAGGTGTGAGGATGTGACATCCTCTGATCTCTGAGAGACAAGATATTAAAGCAAACTCTCAAATGAGCCCCCGTCCCACATCTCAACCCCCCCATCTCCTCTTCCAGATGAAATCTGAAAAATAAACGGCGCCGAGAGCCCTCCAGCCATCAAAAGAAAGTTAAGCGCTCCACTTTCTCAGAGAGGCTTTCTGAAAGTGGATCCACCTGAAGGCAATCTGTCTCGGCTGGAACCTGACGTGTCACCGTCTCCTCACAGAGAGCTGTCACTTCGGCGCTGATGGAGACAGACAGCCGTCATCCAGACGCGTTCACGTGCACGCCGAGGCGTCCTGCAGGCCTCCGCCGAGCAGCGTTCCCACCTAAGATCTGCTGCAGGGAGGGCCGTTTCATCACTCACGCTGTCATCTTGGAGCATGAAAGGAAAACACGGGCGAAGAAAACAGCTGTCCATCAATCAGAGCTGCAAAACGCACAGATCTCATAATTAAATCCTCCACTTTAGAAGCACCAATGAGTCAGAATTAGAATTTAAACGGTGAAATTCGTGTGTCAAGAGACCTGTTTTGTGGTTTGAAGTTCCTGTTATTGGATGGTTTTAAAAATAGAGACGGCATTGAGCCACGAGGGAGGCAGAAAATCAGGGTTTTAGCAAATAAAAATGGTTAAAATGATGTCCGGCTGCTGATTTATAATTAAAGTGTAAAAATTTAAGGCTGTTTTCAAGCTCAAAATCTAAGTAATTGAAGCCACTTCACAGAAAAATAAAAGCTGAGTTTTTATGTTGGAGTTAAATCCTGACTGGTTCGAGTCAGCCGGGGTGGTGGCAGATTTTAGTTTCAGTTCTTAAAAGAAAACACAGTTTAGTCTTTTACCGTCTTCCGTCCCTGGATGTTTTCAGAATTAAAAGTCTGCACAATGAGAAAATAGTGACCTGGGAATAAAGATACAGTCACTCTGATGGTGGAGCAGCTGGTAGTGCCGTTCCTGCTCAGAGTTAGCATGTTCTTCATGCAGGCGTGGGTTTCTCCGACAGACACAAAAACATGCATGTTAGGGTTAGGCTCGGTTTGAATGGCAGGATAATTGTTCTGATTTTTCACCCGATTCTCCCCTTCTGACGATTTGATGGACGTGCCTGATTACCATAATGGCTCTAAAGATGATATTCCTGCCATGTGTGGTGTGTTGCGAGCGCTCTGGTCTGCTTGGAAGCATGTCGGGACTGCTTGGGATCACATAGGGGAGATAGGGTGAGAAGCGCTGTCATCTGGGAGGGGCTGGGAGTAGATCTGTTGCTCCTCCACATCAAGAGGAGCCAGTTAAGGTGGCTCGATCTAGTTAGGATGTCTCCTGGACGCCTCCCTGGTGAGGTTTTCTGGGCATGATCAACTGGAAGGAGACCCAAAGGAAGACCCAGGACACGCTGGAGGGACTATGTTCCTCATCTGGCCAAGGAACGCCTTGGGATTCCCCCAGAGGAGCTGGCCCAAGTAGCTGGAGAGAGGGAAGTCTGGGCCTCTCTGCCTAGGCTGCTGCCCCCGTAACCCGACCCCGGATAAGCGGAAGACAAGGATGGATGGACATTTGTAATTCCACACCAGCAGGCGAAAAGCTCCAGAGTTGTTTAAAGAACTGAAGCCAGAAAACAGGAGCGACCCAGAAGTTATTTCTTGTACCCCTAAGAAGCCACGGCATCTTTTTGTTTTACTCTAATATCTGGTGAAGAAAGCTAGAGGCTAACATTGAGCTAACAAAACTAACGGTGAATTAGAAGCAAATAGTCGGCTCTAAAAATATCTCAAGCTACTTTTTCAATCACCAACAACTGAATATTACAGTGAGATGTTCGTGTGACGTGAATAATGAGTCAGTCGTGGTGTTTTACTTCCTTTAATGAGTCGTTCAGAACTATAGCAGCAAAACAACCACGCTACCTCTAATCCTGGAGATGTTACCGTAATAAGTGTAGTAAGTGCTCCATACCGTAAAACACCCAAGAGTGCTAACACCAGACATGACAACGTATTTATCTACTTATCAACTTACTGTGTCTGACTCGTCTTAGCTTGTCATCTAGAACCGTAACTGGCAACAGCATCAAACTGACTGAACGGGAGTGAGAAAGTTACTTTTTGTTTATAAAAACGGACTGCAGTAACCAAATTTGACCACAGGGTGTCATTCTTACTCTTATTGCAACTTTAAAGTAAAGTGGTGCAAAATCAGACCAGGCTGCAGCTTCAAATGATAAATGTAGAAACCTTGAAGCTAAAAATGTAAACCCCCCCCCCCCCCCCCGTGTTTATCTAAACAACCAGTTAAATCTTCTTTAACCCAATAATCAAATAAATGGTGAAAACATTTGTGAAAGGTGAGTTTTTTTCCACCTCTGAGCGAAAAGAAGAACAATGCAGCCCCCCCCCCACGGTTACAGCAGGACCAGAGGGTGGGTGGGCCGGCGTGGGGGTGGGGGGTGCATGAGCTTAATTAATGTAGCAGTAAAAAGCGTCCCTCCCCTGCATGTCCGTCCTGCTCGGCATTAGTTCCTCCCCAGCGCTCTGAAAGGCAGGAACAAATTGTGACTCTAATGATGGACATCTCACCCCCCCACCCCCTCTGTAACAGGGCCTTTCCAACGGTCTCGGGTCACTGCCTCCCTACCCTCTTCCCTCCCCCCGGGGGGGTAGCGTGGACGGGTTTGACAGCCATGTTCGCCCCATCAGAGGAGACAACGTTGCGTGCTGACTTCATTAACGCTGACAAGTTCTGGGAGGATGCAGCTCAATTTAGACGACTTTAGAGAGCGGAGAACGAGGCCTCGTGGGGGCGTGAAGGGAGGCAGACGAAACTCCGGCTTGTTTCTGTGCCAAAGTGATTATCGTAGCGTATTTCTGAGCTCAAACTTTACAGACAGACGTGTTTACAGATGAGGGAAGAGCTGCTTCCTGACTGGAAGCAGATGGAGCAACTTTTTGTTGAGGATCTGTAATCAGATAATGACATCTCACCTGAACTCAGACAACTCCTCGGGTTTAAACAGGTGAAGGTTTCAGAATTAGCGCTTAACTTTGAAAACCCTTTTTGTAATTTCTCGTGTTTCCTGTTTTGTTATTATAACATCCTAAAAATGCACCGACGGCAGTTTTACAAACCTCTGATTAGATTTTTCTGTAAGAACGGGATCTGATGAAGTACTCTGTGTTTCAGTTGAGCCTGTTCTTTTCACGAGTTGGAGAGTTCTCTCGCTCTTTGTCAGTAGAAACGGTAGAATGTAAACTTTCTTTAAAGAAGCTTTTGTAGAAATGGAGACAAACCAGCAACAACGACCCTGATTATATTTCTATCAAAGACACAACTCAAACCTATGGAGTCCCTAAGGGGACAACAAAAAATATTCTCATGCAACTGGTGTTTTTATTTTAGTTTCTCTACAAAGCATCTTTAAGAAAAACATGTTTAAATTTTAATAATCATTACAAAAAAACTTTGTACCAAATCTATTGTACGTGTGTAATGAATTTTTGCAAATATCATCCATAATTATCGGAACATTGACACAATTCTAACATTCTTGGCTCTATACGCCACCACGATGGAGTTGAAATGAAACAAACATGATGTGCTCTAACTGCATTTGAGGGTTTTTACATCCAGGAATTACAACAGTTTGCATCTGTGCCTCCCACTTGTTAAGGGACCAAAGGTAATGGGACAGGAAAATAATCATAAGTCAAACCTTTACTTTTTAATACTTGGTTGCAAATTCTTTGCAGTCAGTAACAAGCTGAAGTCTGGAACCAGATGCTGGGTTTCATCCCTGATGATGCTCTGCCAGGCCTCTACTGCTGCTCTCTTCAGTTCCTGCTTGTTCTTGGAGCATTTTCCCTTCAGTTTTATCTTCAGCAGGTGACGTGCTGCTCAATCGGATTCAGGTCAGGTGACTGACTTGGCCGTTGCATAACATTCCACTTCTTTGCCTTAAAAAACTCTTTGTTTGCTTTTGCAGTATGCTTTGGGCCATTGTCCATGTCCAAAGAGTCCTGAAGCATTTGGCTGAATATGAGCAGTATTCAGTCGGTAAGTAGACTTTTAAGGTCCATCCACGACGCTGTGGTATCTGAAGTTGCATTATTGATCCTGATGATGGTTCCATTTAGACGATGCCCATAAATACTTGAAACCAGTACACAGAAGACAAGTTGTTAAGTGGTTTCCATCTTTGAGCTGTGGTTTTCTTCATTGCGTTTAATCCTGATTCTACAGTTTTCCTCCGTATGTAATAGTAATGAGTCATCATGGATCCCAGGGGAGAGGGACACCACCTAAATCAGTAATACAGCAAAGTACTTTAACCCAGAGGTTCTGAACCCGGGACATTCCCATGCAACTGAGTCTCAGGGGAACATAACGAGCAAAAAGGATCTGATGTGGCGCCCATTTTTAAATAATTAGTGTCACATAAGCTCGATGACAAAATTTCATACGTATATATCGATGGTTGGGTTTTTACAGGCTCTCTCAACATTATGTGTTTTATTTTGAAAAATGACTTTTAAGTGTCTGTTAGAGTGACGGCAGTAAAACAAAATGAACAATAATAATAATTTTTTTTGTACAAAAACAAACAAAATGAGTCCATGATAAATAAAAGAAGAAGCTGCTAACGAAGTTACAAACAGGTCATTTTTGGTTCCTCTCACTGATGCTAGTAACTGACTTCTCTGATGAAAATCAGCCGATTCTGGTCAGCTGGAGAGCAATCGGTACATTTTTAGCCACACAGGCTAATTTTCAACCATGATGGTACAAAAGATGATAAAAAACGCAAATAAGTAAGAAAACCACACAGATCAGACCAGGGGCGCCTCCAGAAAACTTTGAGAAGGGTGGCCAGAACATTTTGGGGTGGCACACCAAAATGGTCCTTGTGGTAACTCTGGGAGAGTTTAGCTTGTGGAGATGCGTTGCATGCTCCTTTATTAAAAACAATATTCATCCAAAACACTTAACTCAAATTTGAAAAACACAAAAATTTTAGAAAAATACATTTGAGTTATTTGAAATGTTATTTCAAAATCTATTTTAGAATTTTTTTAGTTTAATTCGCCTGTTGCTGTTTTCACAAAAACTGTGGAGTTATAAACTTTTTTTTAAATAGTGAGCAGCAGAAACATATAAAATATTTAAAAATTCTGATTATTTATTTACTTATTAATTGTATATTTTTTTAATTGGTTTTTACATCTATGTCTCGAATAAATAAGATAAATTTATGTTTTGAGTGAACATTTAAATGATTTATCAACACTGGTCTTCCCTGGGGGCGGGGCAATAATTTTCTAGGGGTGGTCAAGGCCACCCCTGGCCACCCCTTGGGGGCACCACTGGATCAGACCCTGTGAACGTAAACTATTATTGATAAATGCTGCAGAAAAGTCGTATTTCAGCCCGATTCTGAACATTCCTCCAAAAGAATTCAAAAACAACCAACAGGAGATCGGTGGAGCATCTCTACCTGTCGGCTGCGGACGCGGCATCTGCTCCGTTTCCAAATTGAAATATTCTGAAGCAACAAAACGAAGTGATCCCCTCAAGAGAATACAATGGGACACATCATGTTCAAAATCCAGTCTAAACAAAACAAAAGGAATATCACATGAAATTAAGGTGTGAAAAGGTGCCATAAATGTTTCATGTCTTCCAGCCACTGACATAAAGGATATAAATATTGTATGCAAAGAGAAAAATCTCCCGTTTGAAGTGTTGAGAGCAAAGACAGTGGGAGAGAAAAAGGGAGGGGAAGCAGGTAATTACCAGTGGAGATGCTCTCTGACGGATTATGATATTAAAGCAGGAGGAGGATCAACCAAACACAGCTAACCTGGAACAGTGCTGGTCTCCACCTAGCAGTGACAGGAACATTACAACCTGAGGAGCCACTTCCAGTTGACAAACAACAGCCCGAATCCCCGGGCTGGAGCAAAAATACGAGCTGACAGCAAGCGAGGCTCGGCACGCTGCAGCACAGCTAATGACAACAGGCCTGCAACCCGGCAGAGAGGAAATCTGGCAAAAACAGCTGCATTTCATTCACATTTCTGAAATAACGACGGGTTTCTGACCGTATTTAGATCCTTTTGGCTCTAATAATGTTTTTTGTATTTATTCAAAGTGGTCTGCAGGTGTCATGGAGGAACTAAGAAAACTCGAGCTGCTGAAATTCCTGAAAAATAACCTAAAACTTTACAGATCTGATCAGTTCAACAGCTGCTTTTAGGACAATAAGACATGCATAAATATGTCGGGCAGCTCGGTGTTCAGGAAGAAAACTTTCAGAATAAATTCATTTTGTGACTAAACTTTGGTTTCCTGCAGATTTTCAGATTAAAAATGCTCCAGATCGGTTCAGACTCTGATTTCTGGAACAATGTGACGTTTAAGACAGAAAGTTTACGACACAGGTTCACACAGCGCCCCGATACGCTCCGACCACTATACAAAGGGTTTGTTTTCATCTGTAAGCATTTTATAGTTTAAAAAAGGAGAAAAACATTTTTATTTATTAAAGATAAAAGGTTTTAGACAAATAAAATGAAAACCAGGTTTCTTGGAAGTCTAGAACAGATAAAACAATCAGGATGAGGCCAGTTTGACTTTGGGGAGTGCACAAAGTAAAAAAATTGCCGCTGAGATTAACGCCACCATCTTTTATAAAGCAATACCTGTGGCAGTGGTTTTCAAAGTAAAGGTTGGGGTCCCACTGTGGGTCATGAAGCACTATGGTAGTTTTTAAATGAACTCCAGGAAACAACAACCACAGAAAATGAATTCCTAATGTCAGTTATTTTCAGTAATTGTTTTATCTTGTTCAACTGCATGGTACAAATTGTGCAAATCTCACCATATGCATCGTTTTGTGTTGCCATACTGGTCTTTACTGCCTCTAGAAACACTTCAAATGGGAAAAAATGTCTAACCTCCATCTTTTGTCAGATTTTGTTTTCAGGAATCAAGTTTCTACGAGTCGTCTCAAAATGTCCCATATTGTGATGTCACAATAAGGGACATTAGAATAGAACACACACACACACACCTTTCAATGATTACAAAGACTTCCTCTCTGGGCGCGGAACAGCAGCGGCTCTACCCCAAGGTCCTCCCAGATATCCAAGCTCCTCACCTCATTGCAGCCAATCAGGTGATGAATGGGCGTGGCCAGCAACAGCTTATTTGCATTAAAGTGACAGAACCCAACATGTTTTGTATTAAAAAAACTTTAATGTCACCCCTAATTTAAAAAAAATACTTGTTTGTGTGTGTGTGTGTGTGTATATATATATATATATATTTATATAAATATATATATATATATATATATATATTTATCGCAGGGTGTTTCAATAACAAATTAGACATTATGACATATTATTAAATTAATATTATTACATTCGATTTTAATGCTAATTGTCCCGAATAAAGATACGAATTTTTCTTTAATTGTTGTGGAAAATAAAGAGTTAACATATATATATTTTTTTACTTTTTTACCAGAATTACTTTGAGTCACAAATCTAATTTATTATGAGTCAAAAGCTGCGTCTGCAGGTTTTTAAGTCAGGAACTCAAAAACCAAAAAGACGAAATTAAAAATAAAGCTTCATGTGAATAACTAAACATGTCTAATAAATACGACCAATAGGGAATATTTACTTTTACTTTGTTAGATTATAAGTCTGAAAATGCACTTCATCTACTCTCACACACACACACACACACACACACACACACACACACACACACACACACACACACAGGTGTGTGCTTCCATAAACATGGAGAATATTTCCTGTAAACTGAGTTTTATCCAACTTTTTGACCTACTTAATCCTCACACTCATCCTGTCAGACTCATTATAAAACTTTTCCACTCCAGATTCCGATTACGGCTGTTCTTGTTCCTGTGTTTTGTTGGTTCTCGTAGTTTTCCTGCGTCGGGAACATCCTCGTTTATAATTTTAGTGCCTGAGCCGAGGATGGAGAGACGACGCAGATGGAAAATGTTTCTTGCATCGTAACTGGGATGAGCTCCTTAAACTACTCGTATAAGAATTTTTACTTTCTTCTAATAAATGAAGAAAGAAGCCGAGGCCAACGAATGCCACCACGGCAGCCTGAAACGTGAGTTTTAGAAACTAAAGTTTCCTTTTTTCTGCAGCTCTTGGTGCTTCCTCTCTTCTCGCCTCGGGGTTGGCTATCATCTCTCCGGTGACTCCGGCCCTCGCCCCCTCCCCCCCCTACACCTCTGGTAGCTGGTAGGTGCCACCAGGAGGGGCCGGCTCTCGCAGGTCCAGCTGGCGCTTTGATCAGCGGCCGCTGACCTCCCGTGAAAACACGAAGCGGGATCCGAGGGGAGGCCTGGAGAACACGCTGCTGAGCCTGTAACCCCCTCCCTGCAGCCCTTGTTCCCTCCTAACAGGAAAAAAGGGTTAATTGTATTTAACAATACGCTCTCTAACCACCCCCCCACGCCTCCTCTACGGCTCCCCTCCTTGATTAGAATTAGAATCACATCTGGCTCCGTGTTCTGTCCCTCATTACTGCTGAATCTCATTACGCGCCGCTCCCGCGGGAGGAGCGCAGCGGCTTTTTAAGCACACTTTTCTTTCTCTTCCTGCCTCTTGCTCATTTCATCTGCCTCGCCGCTTCGTCTCTTCTGCGTTTACATTAGCGGAAGTCCTCATCTGAGAGAATGACTGAGCACCACCACGCTCTTCCTCCCCCTCCTCCTCCTCGCAGGGCCTGGAAATTGTTTTACAGTGCCAATTAAAGTAGGTATGTTGAGTTTTTTCCAGACTATGTATTATTCACACTGTATTATTTGTTGCGCTCAAACACACAAAAAGAGAACTAAAATAGGACTTGCAGAGTAAGTTCCACTTACTTGCAATAAAAACTACACCAAAGGTTTTGAGCTCTAGTCAACACGAGGAAAACGAGGAGCTTATTTATGGCGCCCTGAAGTCCGACGGAATAATAAAAAGCTCCACTTTTTTAAAAAAAAACTTGGATTCTGTGCAAACACGGGCTGGGAATTAATTTCAGGAGGAGAAATAATAAAGAACCTGTAAAGTTTGACTGAGGTGAAGCGGTTTTCTCTAAATAAGAGCAGCAGCTGATAATCAAACAAAGTGTTTTTATTGGTGCTTTATAAAAGAGACAAACACAAACGACACACGTGAGTGAAGCGGGCCCTGCAGAGGTTTTCCTGATCGCTTCAGATCAGCGGCGAGTCGCAGAGCGAGCAGGGTGCCTGCAGGATCTTCTTTATCCAGTCTGGGTCTGGACACAAACAAAACAAGTCACAAGTAAAACCTCTTTATTTTTAATATTAGTGAGCAAAACAACACATTTTCTTTGCAGATTAGGTCGAAACGTGTGTAAAAAGCAGCATAAATGTGTAAAAAGCACCGTAAAAATCCTGTTTTGGACAGTGTGGTGGAATGGTAATGATTGTGACAGATGCCCCCAAAAAGCAGCACAGAGCTGTCAACCTTTCGCTCAGATAGGCTGGAATGACCAGCAGGGCTGAGCCTCGGGGCGCTCAGACAAGAAGGAGGAAGATCTGAGGGGCAGGCAGCAACCGCATGAAGCCGATCCGGAAATACCAGGAGGAAAACAATCCTCCAAACCAGAGATAAAACCCCCAAAACCAGCCACACCTGGTTTTTCAGCCCGTTATACTGCTTTTTTAGACAATTCTGGTTCAAATTCAAATCAAAACAAGTTTGAAACGTTTTATGATCCAACAGGAAAAGTCGGCTGAATGCAAACAGGATCCATCAGAGTGGGAAATGATAGGATCTGGAAAAAAAACTATTGTTTGTTAAGAAATGGATTAAATATTATAGAAAAGCAAATGTCTGTAAATGTTTTGATTATTAACCTGACCTGTCTGGAGTTTATTTATGACCTCGGACACATTCGGACCCTGAAAGGTTATTTTCTGTTTGAATTAAAGTCTAAATCAGAAAATATATCAATAAGTTCTGATGATATCTTTAAATAAAGAATAAAAAAATAAAGTTTACAGATAAATTGACCCTTTTCTGTGGGTCAAACTGAATTTGCACCAGTTCAAAGTTTAATTTAAACACATTAAATCTTCTGTTCTCTGAGCTACAATATGTGAAATTAAACAAAAAAAATAATCTAAATTTAGATTCTTATTTAAAGAAAACGGCAAAAACCGAGGGTGAAAAAAATAATAAATTCAGTTAATTTCCAGAACGGTCCCTACTTATTAGGTATTAAGTTTTCAAGCGGGTGGAAATCCGACATGTCGAGCGGGGATCTGAGCAGCCGGAGCGCGGCTGAAGGCTGACGTTGAGGGTGACAGGAACGGATGGCTGATGGAGCGCGTGGCTCTGGAACGGAGGAGGAGGAGGAGGATGGAAAGTGGCGCTTACCCTCAGGCTCTGGCAGTCTGGCTATGCTATCGTGCAGCAGGCAGCATCTGAACGTCATCGTCTGGCAGGCCTGGTATGACAACACACACCTGGAGGAGACCGCGACAAATACATTAGGAAGCTGGATGGCAGACACACACACACACACACACACACACACACACACACACACACACACACACACACACACACACACACACACACAGGGTAGAAAAGTTTGGCGGAAACAGCGCTGATGTGCAAACTGATGGGAATCTGTGCCCAGCAGAGGCGCCACCAGCTAGCTGGAGGTGTTTGACAGATGATGTTTATGAGAGGATGAGAGCGGTGCTTGGGTAAATATCAGAAGCTGGCCGGCTTCATTACGGCTCTGAGGATAAATAACGCTCAGCTTGACGGTTGAGCCGACCTGTGCCACATGTGTCCGTTTTCACAGACGGCCCGTTCGTGGTCCGTAAAGGGCAACACGGCCCGGCAGAGGCTGCAGCGCTCCAAGAACGTCTGCTTGTTCATTTTGTTCCTGATGTGGCCGATCAGGACCTGGAAACAGAGACGAGGGTGAGGAGAGGTTCTGTTCAGGGTGATTCAACCATCATCCCAGGTTCGCTGGGATCCACGGGCTTCAGAAACAGGAATGCTTTGTTTCACCTGGACGTCTGGCTTCAGTACGATCTCACAGAAATTAAATGTCATCATTAAAAATGTAAAACTCGAACCTCCCTAAATTAAGACAACAGGTCAGAAAAACAACATGTTATGATTAAAGGCAGGGTCCTGGAGGTTACGACTGATCCGTCACAGATCATCGTCGGCTAATATCGAATATGACAAATCGGTTTTTCCTCTTTTAATGACGCAACGTTTACATTCCACACATATTATGAATCAAACTGTTCAGCTACTTCTCTCGCTCAAAATGTCAACAGAGGTTTAGTTTCTGAGATATTTTTGTTTGTTTGGCACAACTGGTCAAACGTAAATTAAAATATTTTCATATTTAGCAGTTTAAGTACATTATGAGTATATAGTTGAGTATACAGGAGATATGTGCTGCTAGTTCCCTAAAATGATGTCGTTCTCAGTTATTTGTTCTGTTTTTAGAGAGGGGGACCTGCATATGTTATATAACATTAAGAGGTGCATGACGTATGGGTGACGTCCTGTGGTCAAAATTGGGTACTGCAGCCCATATTTCAAAACAAACGAGTCTCTGAGCTGCTGCTGCCACATACGGATCTGACGGACCTAGATGACGAGCAGACACGTCCTACACAGTAATCCCTCCCCAATAGCCTTTTCTGTTACTTGAGTTTAAGGTGGAAGTAATTAATAATTAATAAATAAATAGCTAAATAATTTGGTAAATAATGATAACTATTTCACCAGGAACGTCACGAGGAGTCTGCATTTTGCTGACTGCAGTTCCTCTAACGGCCACAAGGCGTGCTCTCTGCAGCCTTCTCTGGAAAATAAGGACCCATTCATTTGTAAAAAAAATTAGTTAAAGCAAATTACAAATCTGGTGTGCAAAATATCAACATCATAAAAAATAAAATAACATAACAGATTGTTTTATTTCCAGTGCTAATTTGCATGTTTGATTAACTTTCCAGGCTCCTGATTACGGAAGAAGATTAGGGCCACTGGAAAGAAGAAAAAAAGAATTCTGAGATTAAAGTCAAAATTATTTTTTTCTTTTGAGTGGCCCGAATCCTCTTCCGTAATTTTCATCGTATCTAACAGTAAATATTAATTTTTCTAACACCCTCATCGTGGAACGGTTACTTTCTAAAGCGCCTTGAGACGACTCTTGTGATTTGGCTCTATATAAATAAACTGAATTGAATTAAATCGTCGATTCTTCTCTGGTTTTCTAATAAAATATTCAGCTGCTGCTTTAGATCAGAAATAAAAAATCTACTCATAAGACCCCGATAAATGATGGAAAGAGTTATGACGTTACCTCTGAAGATCTGTCGTTGGAATCCTTGGACAGGTAATCCATCAGGCCACAGGTGGGAATGCTGATGTTCTTGGCGATCCAGGTGTTTAGGTAAACCACCCCCAACACCTTCTTCATATTTGTCCTCATCAGATGGGTCTCCATAGTTCTGATCAGAGACTGAACCTCCGCCTGGCGCTCCTCTTTTTCCTGTTTGCCTCTGTCCGGCACCCCTTCCTCCTCCTCGGCAGCCTTCTCCCCCTCCTCCCTGACAGACTCCTTCTCCACGGGCGTGGGTATCCGGCAGCGGTCCATTAGAGGAGTCTGTAGCGACCGGTGGAGAATTCTCCACAAAAACAGCTTGAAGCGCCACAAGTAGGGCGTGTCTAGTTCCTGGATTTTCCGTTCGAGCTCTTCCTGCAGCGGCGCTGGGATGCACTTGTTTTTTAAAACGTTCCACCTCACCAGGTCGAGCAGGTCCACCGTTCTATACAGACTCTGTGTGGGGGAGCTAAGCACGTCCGCCGCTGCGGTTTCAGGTGCTTTCAGTGCCAAAAAGTGAACCTGATAAGTTCTGCGAAAAGGGTGGATGGCCCCGACTAAACCCTGCGTGTTGGCCAGGGCGATGTACGCCCCGTTGTGGCTCACAGAGATACCGTGGATCCTACTTCCTGTGAGGGCCTCGGGCTGCAGCAACTTATCTACTGTAAAAATCAGAGAGTTCTCGGTAAACTTTGGCGTCAGCTTCGTAACCCACCCGTCTGTGGAACACGTGTAGAACGTAACACTGTGCCGGCTGACTGCCAGGGAGACCACAGGAAGCGAATGCAGCCCAGCTAAGTGGGAATTGTGCACATTGAGTCCAGCGGGTGAGACCATGAGCAAACACCAGAAGATGTAGCAGCCACGCGAGGCAACGATGAGGCTGCAGCTGGTTTTAAGGATGGGGTGGATCAGCGGGACGCATTTGATGTTTGCAACGGGAATCTCATCACACTCCTTCCACAGGATGATGGGCTGCCGGAGAGTGGAGTAGCCTTTCACTTTGGACAGGTTGACCGGCATGATCTTCACAGGTCCCACCTCGCTGCCGATGATGAGGCCGCTCATCCGTCGATCCTCGTGTTCGTACTCCCACCAGGCCAGGTCACTGGGTCGAGTCACGCCGGACTCGAACAAGTCGTAAAACTCCACGTCTTCACCTTTCGTAAACGGCAACAGGAACTTCCACAAAACGAGGTCACCGTTTTCCATCAGAACAGCGAGGAGGACCATGTCCACGTTCACACAGGAGTTGTCCTGCTGAACGTGTCTCATCGAGTAAATGCTCGACCACCTCATCCTCAGAGGCGTCTGCATACGGAAGCGCCGCTGCAGCTCATCAAAGTCCAGCAGGTTCGCCTCCGGAGGTTTGTTGTCCTTTTTCGCGTAGCCTCGCTCCATCAGCCTCTCGCTGTACTTCTGGGAGAGATCAACCATCGTGGTCCACTCCAGGTGCTTGCGGCTCCTGTGAACGGTGAGTCTGTTGTCGAGCGTCAGACAAGCCAGCAGACAGCGTCCGGCGGAGTCGCAGCCCAACGGCGACCAGCTGGAGTATTTCACTCCTCTGGGTGCACCGACGGATGGGTTGATCACAACGTCTGCCAGAAATTCCTGCCTCACCGTGGGATCTGGGTGGGTGGAAAACCTCTCCATCGCTTCAGCCACCTCTGCTGGTGACCCCACCTTTAAAAATAATACACAAGTAAAGAAATCGTCCACTCTAAATGAAACGTATTTACAAATAGGTTTTACAACATAATAAAGTCACAATTAAAGACAAACGAACATGGTACTATATATGTGGGATAGCTTTATTCAGTTATTAGTAAGAAGACGCAGGATAAACACCTCTTTAACTGTTCTGATCAGCCAACTTGTCACATTCCTTGCATAAAAATTTTAATTCAAATGGACCAAAACTTTCAGTTTGTTTTTCATCTAATCTTCTTCACCATCCATACATTTTCCTCCACTTATCCAGGGTCGGGTCGTGGGGGCAGCAGCCTAAGCAGAGAGACCCAGACTTCCCTCTCCCCAGCCACGTGGGCCAGCTCCTCCGGGGGAATCCCAAGGCGTTCCCTGGCCAGCTGAGATACATAACCCCTCCAGCGTGTCCTGGTCTTCCTTTAGGTCTCCTCCCGGTTGGACGTGCCTGGAAAACCTCACCAGGGAGGCGTCCAGGAGGCATCTTGACCAGATACCCGAGCCACCTCAACTGGCTCCTCTCGGTGTGGAGGAGCAGCAGATCTACTCAGGGCCCCTCCCGGATGACCGAGCTTCTCACCCTATCTCTAATCTTCCTTTTCACAGCATCAAAGTAACTTTGCAGAAGCTCAACCCAAAAACTGTGACTTCCTGTTGGTTTAAGCAGGAGAAAGGAAGTAGAGACAACAGATTGGTCCACATGATAGTTTTGACTAATCTCTTGGCACTTTAATATAAATAACAGCTTTCTGAATGAATCACAAAGCCATAGCAAACAGGAAGAGCATGGCCTTGGGTATAAAAGACATGGCATGATAGTTCAACAATGTACTTCATTCACATCAACTTTCTGCTGAATATCCGTAAATGCCACTGAGTTTCAGGTACTTTGTGTTTGATAAAGTACGTTGGCCTGAATGCTGCTGCCTCCAGAAGACAATCAGCTGTAGAACTTGTACATCTGGTGATAAATATACATTTGCTGGTTCATGAAATATCAGAATCAGAGGTTTTTGCCAAACAAAACAAAAACACACAGAAAATGTATTTCTGGTTATTTGCAGCTCTGGAGAACAATTAGATATACAGATGCTGGTTGAAGACGAGGGGATAGAGATTTTATTCTGGCACAAGCGTCCGCTGTATATTAGGCTGTCCTGTTCTGTGATGGTTTTTAAAGAGCAGGCTCACTGAGAAATAAGTTTTACTTGTTATTTTTGAAAATGATCAGTAACTCCGAGTTTAACATGCAGGCTGAACATGGAAATAGTCTCCTGCATTAGCTTCTGATAGAAAATAAATGGGGAATCACTTGGTTCAGAAAAGCCTGAGTCGTGTTGCTGTTAGCCAATCAGAGGAGAGATGTTCAAACATCAGGAAACAAGACTCCAAATCCTGTCGTCTGAAGCTACTTTCTCCTCCAGCTGACTTCTACGTCCTCAAACAGGTGCACCGGAGCTTTTTTTCCCCCAAGAGAACAACTTACAAGGCATTCATTCCTACTAGAGACCACTGCAAATGCATTAAAATATGAGTAAAGTTGACCTTTAAATGAAGGCTGAAGACCTGTTTTTATTCTCTGGCTTTTAATTCTGTGGGATGACGAACATTGTTGCTGTTTTTATCTTCTTGGTTCTGTTTTTACTGGATTTTGTTGGCAAAGATTTGTCTCAAAAGTGCTAAATAAATAAAGGTGGAGTCGATAAACAAACACGCAGACAGACAAAATATTGTGCTACATTACAGAAAAAGGTTTGAAACATAAGAGTCTAATCAGTCCAGTTTAACCCATTCACTGATTTCAAACTGATACTAGATTTCAGAGCTGGCTTTTGATTATTTTTAATACATATTATTTTAGTAACAACCTTTTAGATAAGAAGTTGAAGCACCTGTGATTAGGTGATTTTTTTCTTTTTCTTATAATAAACAAAAATGTTGGCAATGGTTTAATTTGTTTCAAAACCCGAGGAAAGAGTTCTGTGTTTTACTGATTTCAGCAAAGCTAATAATCGAGTTCGTTTACCGGAATCTTGTGCGCTTCCCTCGGCACAGGGATGGAGGTCCGGTGCAGCGTCAGGTCCTGCTTGCTGCTGTGGATGTCGCAGACCAGCTCCAGCAGCGTCAGGGAGCCGGAGGTACACACGGCCAGGCGGTGGTCCTCGGACCAGGAGAGCGGCTGGAGTCCGCTCACCGGGGACAACAGAGGCACGACCGGGTCGCGTAGGACCGGAACATCCCGCGAACCAGACAGCATGTCGTTATCTTCACGTTCGGGCTTGTTTTTGTTAATATTATTGTTCGGGGCCGATTCGCAAGCACTGGCGGCCGCCATCTTTACCGGAAATGGGAAGTGACGTCGGTAGATGCGCGTGTGAGCGAGAGGAGGGGCTCCTCCGCTGAGTTAAATAGTTCCCAATCCTTCTTTTACTCCTTAGATTCAGTTAAATGCTGAGATGTTTTATAATGATATGTTTCATTAACTGATTAGTTACAAGTAGAGACGATAAAAACAACAGTGTGTTGCAGTTAATGCGTTATGGGTTAGAATAGAAAAGTCCTTTATTTTCCCTCACTGGGGAAATCAATAATAATCATTATTTATTCTTCTGAAAGTTTTCTGTGTTTTCTCGATTTTTCACACCTGCCTGAAAAGCTCCTTTAGGCTTGGTCCAGTGTCTATCTGTGTATTTATTTAAAGGTGCATCTCATACATTTATTTCCATTCCTTCAGATCCAATTAATCTGAAAAAAATAAATACATTTTGAGTTCTTCGATTTACTAATTTATGCAATAAATAAAACATTGAAAACAAAAATAGGAATATTAACCAAATATATATAATTTCCTCTGTAATTTATTCTGCTCTTGTGTGTTGAGTTTGGTGTGAAATAACATTTTTCATACCAAACTACTGTGATGCTTTTGGTGCAGTTTGAGAAATGTTCAAAGCAGTTTAGAAAATCTGTGCAGAAATTATTACCAAGTTAACTTTATTTCTATAGCACGTTGCAACAGCGTCAAAGCTGACCAAAGTGAATGGTAAATGATTGCCAAGATGTTGTCAGTGCATTTAATACAGCATCAAGTATTTTATTACCTTACATAAATATTTTTTTCTAATCCTATTACAAAACAGAAAGGTTTATTTGCCTTAAATTTATGTATAGAATTCTGTTTATTTAAGCTTTTATGCACGGCTCTGAAGATGATTTCTGTAATGAAATCCGCTGGGGAATGATGTCATCAGTGATGCATCCATTCAGAATTAGTGCTGAAGCAGCACTGTCACTCTGAAATGTTCAGAAACGAGCCCAATCAGTGGCAGCAGACGCAACATCAGTCATTTCATTTGTCTGAGCTCACCTGTCACCAGGAAAGATCATTACTGTCATTAATTCATAAGAACGATCCCGCTCACTGTCGGCGATACATCAGCCCGCTTCGTGCGACGAGTCACCAGACGCGTCTGGACCGGTCAAAGGTCAAGCTGCTGCAGTCGGCCGCGGAGCTGCAGAGACTCGGGCAGACGGTGATTTGTTACAGCCCCTCACATGAAAGCTCTGCTCGCAGTAGCTGCCTGACTCGCAGCAAGATGACAGCGGGATTTCAACAGGCAGAGTTATTTGTCACAAAACAAATTGTTACAAATCTGCGAGACAAATACAGAATAGCACACCCACCGTGTTTTAATCTCTCATTTTTCTGTCTTTTGTTTCGATAATCGAAATAAATAAATGAACGGGGACGGTGGTATGTTTCATTCTTAATGAAGCGTGTAGCGGATGAATATTTTACACACCTGCTGTGTGTCTTTGGTGGGTTTTGACTTGGGACTCAATCCCAGCCTGGGAAGCATGAATGTTGGATTAAACATTCATCAAATGCTGTCACAAAAACTTTATCCTCTCCTGTCAACCACTCATAAAGATGGAAACACTTCTCAGCGCGGGCCAAAGAAGCCCAGTCAGGGTTTGAACTCAGCCCTTATTGTGTGCTGGTGGAATTATTTAGGCTGCTCTGCACTGGTGTCAGAAGGTATACAGGTGATGTAGTTGGGTTTATGGATATGGATGGGGTCAGCTCGGGTCAATCCTTTGCATCTCTAAAATCCACCTCCTGTCTTGTTATTGCCTGCAGGTTCCTCCTCAGCCTTTCAACCCTCTGCAGACCTCATCCTCTGCTGTTTTCTGGCTGCGAGTGTCGGTGCAGCCGCTTACATGTTTCCTGCGAGGAGGCCCGCAGGGACGTTTTGATGCATGGTTCACCGTACATGTTTTAATCATTCAGTTCTTCAGACACCTCCCAGGAGGTGGCTGCTGCAGCACATTACCAAGTACACACAATTAGTGATATAATCATGATGTTGATAATGAAATGTATTTAGAGCATATTCGCTGTGTTTAGGGAGACATTAACAGGACTGCAGCCCCGGAAAAAGCTCCGGTGCTCGGGCTCCACGGCGCGCTCCCTCTGGAGACCAGCGGCGCCCAGCAGGTCGCCACGCTGGAGATTAGCAGTCATCTCAGCCGGCCTTTCTGCGCCATCAACTGCAAAAAGTCTCACCTGACAGGTGCTGCTCTCAATCATTGCTCCTCTGCACCCCCAGGGTGGGAGGGAATCAGCAAGTCACCCCTTCACCGTTATGCATTTTGACAGCCTTTAGCTGGCGTTGTTCAGAGAAGCATTGAGCCTTATGCACTGGAAAGGCGCCGGCATCCTCCTTCTCAATGAAAAACCATTGATATCGCTTCAGTAACATCAGTGGGGAACAGGGAGGTGGCCTTTTACTTAGCTCCCCTCTGGGATGTTCAGTCTTGTGTAAAAGGTCAAGGTGACAGAGAGACAGCGCTTCAGTGCAGGAATAACAAATACGAGCGATGAGCCCAGAACACAACCAGCGGTCACAAACACAACACATGGTGTTGAATTGTTCGTTTTTTCATTTGCATCTAATAAAAACTCACCTGAGTGCTCCATCCTGCCTGCTTCATATTTTATTGTCCATCAGCTGCACAGCAAATTTAAAAGTGTTGATTTTGGGGTGTTGGTCCAATTCTAAGCAAGTGTAGAGTTAATTTAACACTAAAAAGAGTTATGTAGTTGATATGTGTGCGATGGTGGCAGAGGGGTTAAGTGGCCGCCTTGCAATTGGAAGGTCGTAGGTTCGCGTCCCGCTCCGTCTGTCGCTGTCGTCGTGTCCTTGGGCAAGACACTTAACCCACGTTGCCTGCTGTCAAATACAAAAAGACATTTGGACGTAGAAAACAGTGACTGGTGTTTAGCGCTCTAAAGAGAAAACGTTACCTAAGAAATAATAAAACATAAATACCAAGAACACAGGAGTTGCACTCGATAGGCGTCTTCAGTTGTTCTCTGCATGGGGAGTAGAGTACTCATATGCAACAGTCACAGGAAATAGTACCTTGATAGGACGTCTGCAAACAAACACAGGGTAGGTGTTAATGTTTATGCAGGGGTGTCCAATACATGCTGGACAATCACGAAACATAAATCTCATTTGGCTTTAGTCGCACCATCAGGAGAAAGATACAAGCTGGTGTCAGACTCAAACCCCGCAGCTGTTCAAACTTTTATTTTGGCAAGATTGTTGGTCTGCAAGAGTTTAAAATACCAGAAATTAGCCTCTGATTTGTTAGCATTTTGGCTAGCCTAGAACGTTGTGCCCATAGATATATATATCACTAGACAGCGTCCCTACACGGTGGCCATCTTACCTCGGACAGCTTACGTTCCGTTCTCAATGGTAGCAGATAGAAGGTGAGTGAACAACTTAAACAAAAACACTCTTAACTCGATTAAATATTAACAGATTTACAAGCCGGTTGCATTATTACAAACCTTATAGCACATAGGCTTGATAGGTCATACTTTAACATTTTTAAAATAATGGGCCAAATCCATCGTATTTCACAGCCACACCTCTGGCGTTTATAACAAACCAAACCGTTTGAAATTCGGTTGAAAATTGAGCAAGGTAGAGTTATTTAAATAGTACATGCACCATTGACACCAATGTTACGAAAGGGGGCAGCTGTCTGAGGTAAGATGGCCGCCGCATAGGGACGTTTGTCCAATCGACGAAGAGCGTGGGTAAGGCATCTATGATATATATGATATCTATGGTTGTGCCAGTAGGAGGACTTCTTCCTGTTTCTAGAGACTCCGCCTACTTTGAGCGACCTCACCTCCAGGTAGGGACCTTACTGTAGAAAAAACGGATAAAACACCATTTCCAAATGATCAAAAAGTCTCTAAATGTTTTGTGGAAAAATAAAGTTTATTCACATCAAACTAATGTTATGTAGCTTTAGTGAGGCTTTACTCCCCTGATGAGCTGGTTAGTCTGTAAGGGTAAACTCTGCCTCGATACTTTCAGGCCCAGCTATAGGCTCTAATCTGTGGCTCATCAAGGGAAACATGATAACTGAACGGGTGGAACTCCTGAGAAAATCCAGCCCTTCTATTTATTCCGAGGGATAACGGCTGAATTATTCATCCCGTGTGATGATTAATTAAAAGAGGCCCCAGGTCCTTTGGCAGGTACAGGCTGCCGGGGCACATACTGACATTCCCATGTGATGTTCCGGTTCCTCTCCTGGTTTTCCTCTGGTGTCCTAGCACGTGTTACAACCCTCAGAACCGACGTTTTAACCCAACTCACTGATACACCAGTCAGAGAATCACACGTAAGTCACAGTCAGGGTCAAGCAACCGTGTTTTACATGTGTTTTTATATATATATATATATATATATATATATATATATATATATATATATATATATATATAATAATCACCTATAAATGACAACAAGTCCTTGTTTTTTCTCATAGATTTACATGCAAATAACATGTATATTAGAACATTTTCATATTTATTTATTATCTTTTTACAAATCATATGAACAACCTCAGATTACTTAGCGGGAAATGCAGTTTTGGCTTGCTTTTAGCACCACCTAGTGTTCTTTAGTGAAAGCAAAGGTGAAACTTATCTCCTGGCTGTGCGTTGGTCTTTTTAACACCTTAATCTAACAGCTGAAACGTCTCCTCAGCCTTCATTAGTGTCTACAGGAGCGGTTCATCACTAAATCAAACACATCAGCTGTGTTCATGATCTAAAACATGCAGGAAACATGCTGGAAGCAGACTGCAGCACCAGGCATGTCAGCTCCACTTTACTAAGTCCATCAGGGACCGGACCGCCACTCTGAAGTTGCAAGTGTGGTATTCTGACCACTGAGGGCGGTGGGGGTCTGAGTGACATTTCAATAACCCTGTAAAGGTCATTTTAGCACAAACTGGCTCAAGAACATGATTTAAATATATGAAAAAGTTGCATAGTTTGGCTTTAAGAAGAGTGTCTACACAAATACAAAAAGAATCAAAAGTATGTGGGTCTGACAGGAACAGCGTAGTTCCGTCTGAGCATTAGTTCTTCTACTCTGACCCACGCAGTGCGCCCCTACTGGGAATCACGTTAGTAAAAAATTTGTTCATATTTTTTTATCCAGTTTTTTACTTTCAAACGTCATCCAACGGTCTGCCGGTGGGCTGGGTTTGGCCCTAGAGCCGTATGTTTGAGACCCTGCTCTTGATTTTTATGTGCTAAACCTTAACATGCTTTTGGCCCATTGATGAATTCCTTTTTCATTTTCTAGTGAAATCTTTCATCCACAGAAACACAAAGTTTGTAACCAGCAGCTGGTTGCTGCCAGACTCATGTAGGCAGCGGCTCTGGTGTCGTCTGACCCAGCGTGGGCAGCTGGCAGCGGGAGGACATGCCCTGTGGCAGTGCCAGGGGAGTGCCAGGAGGGTTGGGGTCCAGGCCTCCTCTCGTTGATGCACAGGCCCTGCTAATGGACCGGGGCTGGGGTGCCCATATGGCACTCATGATAACAACTGGGGGCTCCTGAGGTTGGCACCAGGCAGTCTCCCGTTAGCTATTGAACAGGACAAGGCCAGACCCATGTGATCACCCCACGGCCATCAGGAATTCTGGATGTGCTTCCAGATGGAGATGGAGACACATCTGCCCCAGATTATGCTTGTTTATGGGTTATTTAGTTGATTATGACTTGAACTGTTGAATCAAGCTCTCCTCAAATGTGGCAACTTTCTAGTTCCTGAAACAGGCGCACCGGAGCTTTGTTCCCCCAGAGTATGACTTACAAGGCATTCGTTCCTACTAGAGACCACTGCAGATGTGTGGATTAAAAGAGTGTTCCACACCTTTAAAATGCTTCCTTTAAAGGGTTAAAGCTTGTACCGAACCAACCACTAGAGGGGACGGTCGTTCCTTTCATGAGTCTTTATTACAAACTTTGTGGGAGAAACCGAAAACTTAAAGTGACAATGTGTCGTTTTTACCATGAATCTCTGGAAATCGAAATGTTTTTGAAAATGAAAAAAATGCTGTCCAGTCGTAAACTATTGACGGCTTCGTAACATAAAACCATTAAAATTGGGTTTAAAATACATAGGGCGCAGGTCTAAATCTCTGGAGGACGCCATTTTAGACGCCATGCTTCCTTCTACGTGAGCCGGCTGGGGGTCCTGCACCTGCCGATGACATCACACTAGATGATTGGCTGGACGTACGACTTCCAGAAGTTTCGTTACCACAGTCGAAGACATTTAGACGGTAAGAAACAGGAATTTAATAACAAAACTCTTTCCAAAACCTATGTGAAAGAACAGAATCAAAAAGCGATGCACTATATTTTGGCCAAGTGGTATTGCCGTAGTGTGATGTCATCAGCAGGCGCAGAACCCCGAGCAGATCCGGAACCTACCCCGCCAGAAAACTAGCATCAGCATTGCGTTCTCTCCATGGAATTAACTGAAGGACTATCAGAGTCTGAGGAGTCACGCCAAGGTCGCATCCCAGCCAGCACACATAGGTGGGCCCCATATGGGATCTATATGGGCAAGCCGTATGGGTCCCAACAGGGTTTGTCCGCGGTTTCTATGGTGGCCCTACAGGGGTTTACCAGTGTTTGAGTCAACCCCTCTGAAAACCCATTTAGGGCCCGTTAAAATCTATGTGGGCAAAAATATTTCTGGTTCAATCCCCATGGGGCCAGCATGGAAACTGCAGACAAACCCTGTTGGGACCCAAATGGCTTGCCCATATAGATCCCGTATAGGGCCCACCTATGTGTGCTGGCTGGGATGATTTCTACTCGACAGGTAAGATTTACCGTAATGTTTTTTTTTAAACTAGCGCCCCCTATCGCCAGGAAACTACACACTGTCACTTTAAGAGCACTTATGTTTAACGGGATGCAAACCGGAACCTCAGCAGAACCCGAGACAAAAAGAAAGGCCAACAGTATGAGAGTAAAGTCAGAAACGACTCTAAAAAGGCTCATCCACAGAAAAAAACCAACCCAGCGTGACATCACAGGAAGTCTGAGAACGTCCTCCAGATCCAGGTCAAGGAAAAGCTGATTTTTTCTTCCCCAGGATGTTTGCGTTGCCCTGCGACAGAAGCTGGTTTGAATGGACTCCGTGTTGGAAATGAGCTGGACCCGCTCTGGCACCGGACCGACCTGGTCCCTCTCTGGGCCGCGTGGGACCGCAGGAAGCAGAGTCACATGGGAAGTTTCCTGCTGCAGTTGAAACAAATGTGCTCATGAACAGGATGTACCGGGATAATGCTCACCCTCTGGAACAGCTGACTGTACCACACAGGCCGATGCAAATGGAACTAAAATTACCTCTTCAGGATGACACCGGTAATTTGTACTGCAGACCTAAAAAGAAGTAGCGAGGGTAATTAGAGTCAGCGGAAAACTAGTGCCCTGGTTTCCCAGCTAATACTCCATTAGAAAGTGAGGCCAGACTTTTAAAACAGGTCACTCCTGCTAACCCTCCCTCCCTTCTCTGTCTTCTTCCTCCTTTCTCCTCCGCCGTGTCTTCTTCATCCTCCTCCTCCTCCCACCACCCACCTTCCTGGATCTGAAACAAAAGCCACCTCCGCTCCCCTCCCCGGCTCCGGCTTTTCTATTTCATCGGTGACAGCTGCCGTGAAACAGACTCGCGGAGCGAGAGAAATGATGTGTCAGTGGAAGGTCCTTTAGCCCGCGCTGCTAATCTGTCACACGCCGTTTGTTGTTTACCGTTCCTTCCTGCTCGCCGACTGGCCGGCACTGTTCACCCCGCGGTAATGGCGACAGATGCTGACCCGCAGAAGTGTGAATCTTGCCGATTTCTCCCCGCTGTCAACCCGTAAATTACAACTATCTGGAGTAATTAGACCCGATAAAACCCTTCCAAGCTTCACCCCCCTCCCTTTGAGACACACACACACACACACAGATTTGGCCTGCCGGTGACCTGGGCGTGTGCCATTTGGAAAGCTCCAGATCCTAACTGCTCAAACTTCAATGTCTCAAGTTATTAATTCTAAGAATAAATGAAGTTTGAAATGTTTTTTTATGGACACTCGTCGGTTTTATCTCGTTTTTAGGTCAAATCTGGCGCACACACACGCACTTCATGACTTTGAGGACTGTAAGACGGATTTTGGCAGCAGCTCTGACGCTGCAGAGGTGAATCTTGGATGCATCTGCAGACGTTGCCGGTCGTCCTCTACTTATCCTCGTGGAGATTTTTGCACGGACGACGGGGTTCCACGCTGGACCGAAGAAGTCAGCGTCGAGGCCACCTCTTCTTGACCTGGCATCCGTGTTTGGTCCGCCGCCACCGCGGCCGCCACCGCTGTCTAGCATGCTCTTAAAAGCAGGACCTCTGCTCCTTTAGGTAAACCGTACGGTAGGAAAGGTCACTCAGCCGATGCTTGTCATCCTCTCCTTCTCTCTCTAATCTCCTCCTCCTTCTCCAGCACCTCAGTGCCCACTTCCTGACCATCAGAGCCAATCGCTTTCCACCCCACACCTCCTCCGCCGCCAATGCCGAGCGGCAATCTGTCACCAGGGCTCTGGGAGATGCCACCCCGCCGTCCGCCTTCCGTACACCGCGGTAATAGCTTCTGGCAGCTCTAAACGATAAGTAACCGGCAAAAAGGCAGGACCGTGGGATGGACAGGGTGTGAGGACTGATGACCAGAGGACTTTTTCTCACACTCCACAATCTCGCTGCTGTCCGACCCACCTACCCGCCCCACTCCCACCCCCCACCCCCCCGTCGCCTCACCCCGCTTTGGCCCGGTCGCTTTGCACGATACTTCAGTGAATAAATGAGTCGTTTTAATCCGACTGACAAGCTGGCATTGCCCATCCCTGCCCTCCATCTGTACTGGTCGGCCAGCGCAGCAGCAGGCCCCAGGCAGCCCGATGTGCCAATCCAACACGCAGCTTATCCTGGCTGTAGCTTCAGGGACAGAAGGGTTAGAGCTCCATGCGGCAGCTACCTTCCTCACCAAACGAGCTATTTATATAAGAAAGGGATTAGCTGGAGGCTTTGATGCACCCGAAACATGCAGAATTCTGCCCTGGTGTTTTATTTTATAGGTTTTAGCTTTGCACTGCGATTAAATAATAGATTACACCTGACTGATGAATTACGTTCAACATTTTCGAGGCTGCTTCTTACCTTTTTCTGCACATACTTTATCATTGATAATTCTGCAAGTGCACTTGTCAATGCGTCAAGTTTAAAACTGAAAGCAAATCTAGGCTGGGAGATTTGGGGCATTTTGGAGTTATAGAAGGTTATAGATCACTTCCTGAACTGCATCTAGTGCCAGAGGCGTGTCTTTTAAGACAGATGAGCTAACAAGTGTGTTTCTGTTGTCTTGAATCAGATCAAATCTCCAAGAATTTCATTTTAAAGGTTTTACGTCACCACCAGTTTTGCATTATTTCAGTAAAAATGTAAAACATGATCTCGCCGGACGCCTAGAGGCTCTACAAGTGCTACACTCTGCTGCTGGTGTAGATATTTTTATTATTATGTATTTGGGGAAACTGTCAGGGTTAGATCCCTAAAGGGAAAACGATGAGGGTACATGGACAGTAAAAAAATAATAAAAACACAATCCAGATAGTATAAATGCTGTAATAAAATCACAAAATATTAAATAAATAACCGCGTTTACGTTACATAAAACAGTATCACTAAAAAATGAACATCAACTGGCCACTGAACTCCATTACGGCGGCGAGTCCCTACCCACCTGGAGCGTTTCAGATGTGAAACGCCAGCGATCGTCTCAGCTGGTCCAGCGAAGTCCTGAAATCACTGGAGAATTGCGTGATTTCAAGAGTTCATGCGATAACAACCCAGAAGAAAGATGGCAGGATGTAGCCAGAATGTCCTCTTCTGCCACGATGGTGCCACAGGTACTAACAATGTTTTTCTATATAGTTAAACAACTGGAAATCTGCAAGTTTATTTTATTTTGAAAGTTTACAGGTGTTTTACACTGAGTTTTGTTTGATTTCCTGTCTGGCCTGATTTTCTTTTGATTTTTGCGTCCAGGAGAGAGCAGAGCACGTCTCGTCCAGTAGAAGCTAACCGTTAGCATTAGCAACTTCACAACAGGCTTGTGTAATTAGTGGAGATAAAACATCAACGTTGCATGTTTTACCCAAGAAAGAGGAGCAAAAGAAGGCAGCGGAAGAGTGGTGTTGCTGTTAGCCAATCAGAAGCGAGCTGTTTGCATATCATGAATATTAATGAGTAAGACCTGTAATCCTGTCTTTTTCCACCCCCCCACTCCTCCAATAAACTTCTACCCCATGAAACAGGAGCGCCAGAGCTTTTTACACAGAAAACAACTCACAAGGGGTTCATTCATACTAGAGACAACTGATCTGTTGAAAAACAAGTGAATGAGACATTTAAAGGTGTGGTTCACTGAAAAACATTTTTAATGATTATTTCTGATTCTAACGGGTCACTCTGAGTGTTTCATGCAGGCTAAACATGAAAATAGTCTCCTCCACCTACCTCCTGCATTAGCCTCTGATAGAAAACAGACTCTAGGTGAAACTCTAGGATTAGAAAATCCTGACAGATCTACGTCACACTGTCACTGAACATTCATGGACTCACCCATCTTGACTCCCGACGGGGAAGGCTGTTGTTGGTTTAGCGTCCAGGAAACAGCAGAGAACGTCTGGGCTAGTAGAAGCTAACCGTTAGCATTAGCAACTCCACCACACAACAGAACTCCTCCAGGCTTGTGTTATTGGTGGAGATAAAACATCAACGTTGCAGAGCAAACAGAGTCAGTGGTAGAGTCGTGTTGCTGTTAGCCAATCAGAGGAGAGACGTCCACATATCAGGAAGTAAGACTCCAAATCCTGCCTTCTGATGCTCAGAAGTGGTGTGGGTAACTTTTAGGTCTGAGAAATGGTGCACCGGTGTATTTTTTCCCCCAAGAACTGTTCCACTCCTTTAAGGACTTTTAACTTGAGGATTTTGGCCCTTGTCTTGAAAAGTTTGGATTCCCCTGATGTAAATTGTTTCTCCAAGCAGCACTAACACATTAAAAAGTATTACACTTCAAAACAGCTGAATAATCCCTTTCATGCAGTGAATCGGTGAGGGGTTACTTTTGCACCGTCATTCCTGGCACAGTGTGGAAGCAAATGCACCATCACTCCCGACCCAAAAACCCAGAAGGAGAAAACACACACACACACACACACTTGGACACAGGAGGTGCTAAACCCTCTGCTCCATTTCCTTTCTCCACAAGCTCCCGTGCACTCCCTCTCTTGGCCACGCGTCCCCTCCAAGTCGTTTGGGAAGGGACCTGGTAACATTTGAGTGCCCAATTAAGCGCAGGGGCTCGGTCCACGGCCCCCCTCTGGGCTCCGTTCAGGCACGTCACCGATGATCCACGCACACACTCACTAGAAACACACACTCCTCCCACCCCCTCATTCTTTTTCATGCTTACTTCCCCCGTCTGTTCTGTCTCTTTTCCACACAAACACCCTCCTCTCTGGTTAAAGATCCCCCGCTGATCTGATTGCAGCTTATCTTTGGAACAGGAGGTTACGACTGTTTGATCCATGGCTGCCGGACCCGTTGCCAGTTATACACACGGGCCTGGATGCTGTTTATTAACCGCAGAGGTTCTCCCGCTGCGGCGCCGAGGATCCAAAGACCCAATGTTTTGCTACTTTTTGATGAAAGATTAAGCACTGTTTTCTTAAATTAGCCTGGAAAACATGAAGCGTGGAGATAAAAGGAGCTTTACTTTATCCACAAGGTCAACACGGCGCTCATTATCACCAAGATTGAATAATTAGAGAACTTAAGAAGTGTGAAAAAATAAAGCTGCAGCTCGGAGTTTGCACAGCCGAACCTTTTTGAAGTGTTAAAGGACTGCTTATTCCCTTAACTGGAGTGAAAGAGCATCGCTGGATAATTTAGGTTACAGGCTCGGCAGTGACAGCTGGGCAGCATTGAAAGCCAACCAAATCGACATAAATCACTGCCTTTTTTTTCAATAAGTAGGTTAATATCTCAGAATGGTGTTTAATGTTTTATTCAGCGCTCAGACGGAGACAGTGTAAAGGGACGGAAAGTGTTTTTCAATGCAGATGGGAGGTGGAGGGCTGGGCAGAGTTTGGCATGTCCCCACGGCCGCCTCCGAGCACGCCGGCCCTGTAAAGAGAGAGAGTGCAGGAGCGATGCTCGCCCTTTTCATATTAAACAAGTGCTTTGTAAGTGTGCCGTCACAACTATTCATCACAAATAAACACCAGAGTCCTGAGAGCTTAGCACCCTGCTGCCGTACAGTTATCTGTTTTTCTGTCACGTGATCGTCCTTTGTGTGCCTCCTCCCCTCCTTTTCCCGTCCGTGGCTTCCTGTTGCAGTGCCCTTCAGCTCACGTATGTGCTGGGAGCGAGCTGGTGGCTACTGTCCACGTGCCAAACCTCCCTGCCTGGTGTTCCATAACCTGCCCTCATGCACCTAAAGCCTGGTCCCAACAGGGCTGCAGGGCCAGAGGTTGTGTGGAGCCCAAGACGATGCCCTCTTCTGTTCTGCACAAACAAACAAACACCCATAAGTTCAAACACTCCTGCACCAGAATCAGGGGGCAAAAGTCCGCCGCAGTCCGTCCTCTACGGCTGGTTTTTGGAAGGTGATCCAAAGCTTTTTTCCTCTGCCACGGCGCTTGGCGGGCTGGCTGGCGCCGGTGCAACGCTGCGTGCGCTGGCGTGGAGGCTGAGGCTGGATCAGTTTGCTCAGAAGCTGATGAATTGCAGGCGAGATGCGGAGCGGCAGCCAGCGAGGCGCTCCGGCAAGCGGCCGTCACGCGCTATCACCGTCTCCTCGTGTGATGGGGGAAATCAGAGAGACAGCGCTGACAACTTAATTTAGCACCAGATCTGGAGGAAGCCACTTCGTTCTGGATAATTGATAACTCTGCCACCCCACCACACCTTGCTTGACCTCGTGCTCGCCACTTCTCGGCTCAACGTCGACACAAATCACCGGTGGACCGAACCGTCAACAGCTGCGTTGAGCCAGTGATACCGCTGAAGCACACTGATGAGCTTTTTGACTTATTTCTTCAAAAACAGCACTTCTGAGTTTTTCTTCAACCATCTTTCAGTTGTAGCACGGTGACGCTAGCATCCACACAAGATAAAATCAAAGCTAAATTTTGACTTTGAGTCGCTGATCAAAGAAACTGTTGCTTGATAGTTTTCCATAATTTGTGCAAGAGAAAGCAGTCCTGGAAACTGTTCTGAGACCAGGCCTCGGCTCCAGGCTTTTCATGCTTTATGCTGAACGCTCCCTTCGGTAAACAGTGTCTGCAGTCGAGAGCAGCCGCAGCGCTGAAACCTCTCCTCGTGCAGCGGCGCCGTGGCGCTGCAGGGGGATTGTGCTGCCTGGATCCCCTTCACAGGCTCCCGAGCAGGAGCCCGGTCGACTGGTAATGCCTATTAATTACTAATACAAACTGCTAATTAGCAGACCAAACACTGGCATCTGCACAGTTGGTTTTCCCTGCAGCGATGATATTGAGCTCTAACACAAAGAGGCAGTAAACCTGAGCCGCCTGATGTGCAGCAGAATCAGAGAGGGACTTGCTGCTAAACACGTCTGATGCCAGGATCAGCAGTGGTCGAATAAAGGGGGAGCGTTCAACTCAACGAGAGGTTACGCTACTGTTTGTTTCAGCTGGAAAGTTCAGAAGTGGAGCTTTAGTTTGTATTTTCATTTAGGTCGCACTGCTGGAGTTTAATTTCTGCTTTTATGCAAGAGACACGGCCTTTACTCCACATCATTTACCAGGTTTCTGCCACGATTTACACTAAATGATCCGTCCAGGAAACAGATTCTGCTCAGGGTTGATTCCAAAACGGGAAGACGATTGGTAAATTTGGAGTTTAATGATAAGCAGTCACTGGGTGGGAGGTGGGGACACCATGGACAGCACTCACTCACTCACTCACTCACTCACTGACTCACTGACTGACTGACTCACTGACTCACTGACTCACTCACTGACTCACTAATTCAGTGACTCAATCACTGACTCACTCAATCACTGACTGACTCACTCACTGACTCACTGACTCACTCACTGACTCACTGACTCACTCACTGACTCACTCACTCACTGACTCACTCACTGACTCACTTATTCAGTGACTCAATCACTGACTCACTCACTCACTGACTCACTCACTCACTCACTCACTCACTCACTGACTCACTCACAGACTCACTCAATCACTGACTGACTCACTGACTGACAGATTTCCCTCTGGGCCACTTGGGATCACAGTCCTGAGCCTCCTTGGTAAAGTCTATTCAGGGGTTCTGGAGAGGAGGGTCCACCGGATTGTCGAACCTCGGATTCAGGAGGAGCAATGTGGTTTTCATCCTGGCTGTGGAACACTGGATACAAGTTGATACAATAATACAATAGCGTGTAATTATATGATGATGATATTATATTATCCATCAATCCGTCTATCATCATCTGCTTATCCAGGGTCGGGTCACAGGGGCAGCAGCCTAAGCAGAGAGGTCCAAACTTCCCTCTCCTCAGCGACTTGGGCCAGCTCCTCCGGGGGAATCCCAAGGCGTTCCCTGGCCAGCCGAGAGACATAGTCCCTCCAGCGTGTCCTGGGTCTTCCTTTGGGTCTCCTCCCAGTTGGACGTGCCCGGAAAACCTCACCAGAGAGGCGTCCAGGAGGCATCCTAACCAGATTGAGCCACCTCAACTGGCTCCTCTTGATGTGGAGGAGCAGCAGATCTACTTCAAGTCCCTCCCGGATGACCGAGCTTCTCACCCTAGGGAGAGCCCAGACACCCTGCGGAGAAAACTCATTTCCGCCGCTTGGATATGCAATCTCATTCTTTTGGTCACTACCCAAAGCTCGTGACCATAGGTGAGGGTAGGAACGTAGATCCTTCCGGCTCAACTCTCTTCACCACGACAGACCGGATATTATAATAATATAACATCTACTAAAAAAGCTTTAAATGAGTCAAACATGTGGCACAAGAACAGGTTCCACTGTTCAAACCCGGTTTATAGGCAGATCTAGAACATCTTGACCTCTCAGTATCTTGTTTTCAGGTTGATTCACAGTTTTGTTTTGTGTGATTTTGCATCAGAGGAAAAAATAAACTTTACCAGATGAAAATGATCTTGACCAAAGACAAGCATCAAACCGTTCTCCACACTAATAAATGGTGCTCCAGGCGCAGGGTTGTGAATGATTCCACTCGGCTGGCCCCGAGGCCCCACCCAACTCTTCCCCGGCCAAGTCAAGATGCCACTCCACCCTGCCACCGCAGCCTCTCACACACACAAAAGGAAAGGAGCACTCAGCCACAAAGTGTCAGCCAGCCCTAATCCCCTTTTAATTTCCTTGCGGGGCCTGCGCCAGGACTCTGGCTGCACCGGGAAGCTGGCCGCCGGTGGCAGGATGGCCGCGGTGACAGGATGGCCGCGGTGACAGGCAGGCAGCGCAGGCCTCGGGTCTTTACTGGGATCCAAGCAAAGAAAATACAATAACCACACACTGCCACCACTGTTTGCCTTACACTTGAGCAGGATTTAGGTCCCCCAGCACTCTGTCGAAAGTGTGTGTGCACAACAGCACACACACACCACTGCTATGCAGCCAGATTGCACCCAGGACATATGCATGCTCTTTTTCACTCCCTGCATGAGCGTACACACACTCAAACACACACCTACATCCATATATTAAACGTGCTGGAGCACTCAAGCACACCCCTGGTAATACGACACTAGATGAGGCTATTTTTATCTTAATTTATACAGCCTGGACTCGGCGTAGGGGTTGGTGCCGCGCAGCTGCCCAATCCCCAGCAATCCCACAATGCCAAGAGTGTTATCTCCTTTTGAACAGCAATTTATTTCCTCCCCTCTCCTCGGTTATTCAGAAGTAAAGGTCCCGTCATTAAAATGTATGCTTTCTCAATGCAGCTGCAGAAAGAAAAGGGCAGCCGGTGAACGGCATTCACTTCCCGTTCACGTAATGAAAGGCGTGAAGAACGGAACGAGGCTCGGGCGGAGGAGACGTCTCCGAGAGGTGGGCTCAGCGGAACAAAATGGTGAAGGTTAACGCTATTCTGGCAGATGAGGGAGGTTTTCTTTTCATGACATTTGCACACAGCGGGGGATTTTCTCCCTGAGAGCGCACTCATAACACCGGCAGTATAGGAACAGTGGCATATGCATTAAATGTACAAAATATTAAAAGTGTCTGTGAGTTGTGGAGGAGGTGCAAACAGCTATAAAAGGTTTTATTAGTGTTACGCTGGTGCCAGTCAGAGGGAAGAGACGTGACTTCACCAATGGGAATAAAAGTTTTAGACTCAGACTCTTTATGTCAGCGACAAGTAACCAGCTGCTGGTTTCTGTTGATTCAGAAAATCTAACGGACCACCTTCTCTAGGTGTTTTGTTTTATTTTTAAAAAAGATGAGGGTTTATCCACTTTAAATGATGATTTTAAAACAAGAATTCAATGCTTCAGCTTGGGTTTCGTGCATCTAGATCTTTTTTACACAACCTGAAAGCAGCAGTTTTTAAAACTCTTCTCAATTTTCTAAAGTTTTGTTGCCAACACACTTTTTTGCATGATTTTATTTTAACTTTCACATGTAATGATTTTTGTTTTTTTCATGAATGATTCCAAGCAAATAAATAGAGGAGGAGGCCTCAGGTTTCAACTTTCCAGCACCAAATTCCACCAAATTCCAAAACAGTTTCAGTCTAGGTCACACCCTCCTGCATCTAATCAACATGACTCCCGCACGATAGAGGCTAACGATGCAAACGACTCGTCAGGAGGTAGAGAGGAGGGGTATTCATAGGCAGTTTCGGCTAGTTTAGCAACAACAGACAGCTAGAGTTTATAAGCATGACCCTCCCATATTCAGAACTGACGAAGCTCCTCAGATGAGAAGCAAAACGTCTTCAAGAAACCAAAGAAGTCCAGTTCATTCGAACCCAATATGGATTCCAAGCATCATTTTCCACATTTTAAATGATTTTTATTACAAATAGGTCAAAAATAAAGCTGGAATGTTTCATTCATCTCTGTTAGTGAACCCAAATGATGTCAGAGTTCAGCAAAAACAACATTTTTAAATTAGCCTTGTTAGCTAGTTTTGCAAAGATCTGCAGCTTCTCTAGTAGAAAAGTGTTACTGGTAGAAAACGGTCAAAAAGAATGAATTTTGTATCCTAAGAGCGTCCGAAGAAGGCAAAAACTTTGAAAAGCAACAAACACTAAAATAACGTGACCGCATAATTAAAATACACAAATTAATTTCAGATTTAAGAATCAGAAAAAAGTGAGCAGTTACAGTGCAGAAGGTGCAGCATTCAGAATCAGAGTACTTTATTTATCCCGGAGGAAATTATGGAAGAGTAGTTGCTCCAGATAATAGGATAACAGTATTAAAAAATAATCATAACAATAAAAATAGTAAGATAAAAACAGTTAAAACAGTTAAACCAGTCCCCAACCTGTTACCAATGCAAAAAAATTACAATACAGCCCATAATCTAAAAAATATCCTACTCCATATACTGGAATAGTGCAAAAAAAAGTTACTGGGCACATTTAAAAGCCTTCTCTTTAAGCATTTAGGATGACTTTACTGATCGAAAACCTTCATAATCTCAGCCTAACTCTTCTTAACTACAGATATAGATTTGTTTTTGTTTTTTGAAGAGTTGAACGTGGAAGTTAAGAAAAACTTGATCCATCACACACGCTCTGGAGAGGCCGTCTCCCTCGGTACGTCTCTGAGGTCCTTCTAGACCCGTCAGCTTGCACCAAAAGTGCTCCATGTGTGCTAATTAGGCGTAAACTTGGCCTCACAAGGATTTAAGCCCGCTGCAGACCATATCCTGACGTCCCGCAGGGCCTCAGCCCACATGCTAAAAGCTGGAAGGTTTAAAAACGGTTTAGATCAAGAAGCAACAGAAACTTTCTACGGTGCAAAGATCTGCAGCAGATCAGTAAGTGTGAGCTTGTAAAGCTGCCGGTCATTGTTAATTTTGCATGAGCTAAAAATATTTTAAAGCACTTGTTTTGTTTTGAACCAAAACAGGATTATAACAGAGGTGTGATCTGATTATTGCCAATAGCGTTTCTGCAAAATCACGTTACCTCGACTGACTGACGTGTTAGCAACGTTAGCAGGTAACTGTCCACAGCTTCCAGTTTACTATGATCTTCTTTCTTTAGAATAACAAAACATTCCTTAAAGACATATGTTTGGAAAGTCTTGTGCACGATATATCGGCGTCAATATCGATATCGGTCCGATGAGTAAAACTGGGCCGATATTAACAACTGATATTTGTTCTGTCTTGTTTTCGCTTGTGTCTGTTTCAGAGGGTGAGGGGGGGGGGGGTGATGTGTAATTGTTTAGTCATGTGACAACGATCATCTCAGAGGTGTAAATGTGTGTGGTGTGATATCAGTTATCGGCAATAACAGCGATGTTAATATCAGATATCGGTGCATCCCTACTCAGAATCTATTTATTAAGGTTTTGCTTGTTTAGTTTAATCTCAGTAAATAAAGGAAACGGAATAATCTGGTGGATCTGAAACAACCTCCTTTGTTTTGTTTTACATCATTTTTCAGGATTAAAAAACATAATCATGTCACCTTGAGTCGTGGAAACGTTTGAAATGAAATATCCTCAAATTTCAGACGTCTGAAACATCAAATGATTGATGATTTCCTCCCATTTCCTCCTCTTAAATTTATATCAGAGCATCTGCTGCGTGTGATTAAAAATAAAAGGAGTAGAGGAGAATATTGCCACTCCAGAGGTCTTTAGGGCAACACGAGGGGTTAGCCTGGATTTCCAGTCCGGACTCATTTAAGGCTAATTCCTGTGTGGCTCTGCGTGTTTGATCCCGTTGCCCATCTGAAGTAATTAAAGGGTTATTAGTAAACAGATATTCACGCTCGCTCACTCTTGCCAACTGTTTCATGCCATCTGCCGCCGGCGCACGTGCGCTCTGACATTGGAAATATGTTGCTGAACTGACACTCGATGCTCAGGGAGCGAACCCAGCCCTCACCGTGGTGTGTGTGTGTGTGTGTGTGTGTGTGTGTGTGTGTGTGTGTGTGTGTGTGTGTGTGTGTGTGTGTGTGTGTCAGGGAATTGAAGGAAATTATAAGCCTGGTGTGCTATTTAAAACCTGCTTGTTAATTTCAATCCCTTTTAACTGGATCCACTTCTGATAGCAACCGACCGCTACTGTTCTTACATCTCATCTCTGCAGCCCCCTCTTCTTCCTCCTCTTCCTCGCCTCCCTCTCCCTCCTCCGGCAGCAGCTCTGCCCTCCTGTCTGTTTTTATCCTCTTTTTATTTTCAGTAATATAGAAGGGATTAACCCTGCTGGCCCCTCGGTGGTTACTGTTTCATTTTATTCTTATTAAAATCTTAAGAACCTGCTTTATTATTCCTGTTTGATACTACCTCAATAATCCTCTGCCTGCCTGAGCGTGTGTGTGTGTGTGTGTGTGTGTGTGTGTGTGTGTGTGTGTGTGTGTGTGGCATGCAGCCACAGACCCATAGGTGCGCTCTGTGATGGATGTGCACGCTCATGTTTGGACGGGCAGGAAGACACTTTATAGAAATTTTAATCATCTGCAACATATAGATGCACAAATAATCCCAAACAGGGACTGAAACCCTGCAGCTCCTCTACATTAAAGACCTTTAATATAAGAAAGGAAGCACAATAATAAAAAAAGACACTTCAACTGATTGTCTCGTGTGTGTTTTTCTGCAAACGCCTGACAGATGTGTTTTTTGCGGCGTGCACGTGGAGGTGGCTATTACGGCTGATGGGTCTCTGGTGTTCGCTGTGATCCTTCTTGCAGCGAGCGGCATTGATTTTGTGAAACCTCTGATAAATCTCAGACAGGAACTAGACAGGAGTGTTGTCACAGCAAAGCTTCAGTGAGTTCTCCTGCAGTTTTCGTTGACCTGCTGAGGTTTATTTAGAGAAGCGGAGCAGCACTCCTGCTCTGTTAGTGTTCCGCTTTTTTCTACATCTGCTGCTGATAATTCCTCACTTTTTATTGATTACTTTCATCTGAAGCCCGTTTTTGTTAATATTTAGAGCCCTGCAGCGCTCTTGCTCCGTGTGTTTCTATATATAAGCAGGCAAGTGGTGGAAAAGATGATTTCAGGCAAGCTAATGTAATATTAACCTATCATTTAGTATGCTTTTGGAGAGCATCTGTCCAAGTCCAGCTGTAAGCTCCGCAGCCTGGAGACTGATCATCTCTTCATTAAAAGTGTTATCCTGTTGAAGCGTCTCTGCAGGCAGCCGCAGCGAGCGGGATTATCTGATCGACTTAGCCAAAGGTCAACATTGTTTGATTTCCTCAAAGGTTACTATTTATACCTTTTTATCGACTGTCGTAACATATCTGATCGTATAATTCATTTTCTTTCCTTCGCCCTGGTGTTTGAGATCATCTGCAGAAGTGCGTGCATGCTAATTTCTCATTTACGATGCATTAAACCGAGACGAGGGGGAGGATTGTTGGGGACAAAGCTGATCACGCTGCGAGAGATGAGTCAGGAACCGAACCAGAGTGTTTCATTAAGAGGTGCTGGCTGGCTGCTGAAGCAGCGCGGGGTATAATCTCTCGTCTTCGCTCCCTTCTTCCTCCTCTTTATCAGTCATTGTTGCATGTTTTTGTCTTTGCAGGCACTTACCTCCACCTTCCTGCCTTCTCCTCTCGTTTCCTTTCCTCTGAAGGCTTCTGGGAGCCCCTCCTCCATGCAAACAGACATAACCAAACCCTACACACACCCGAGCGCCGGGGTCACGCCATCAAAATGACTCTTTTTATTACAGTTCATAAACAGCCGCTCCCCCCGGAGGCCCGGGGAAATTTCACATAAACTTTGATCAAACACGCGTTAGCCCCGCAGGTCCTCCGCCACCTCCTGGCGTGGAAATAGCTCTGCTCAATCACAGGCAGAGAAAACACACGGAAAACAGCGCAAATAGCAAGGCAGCCGCTAATATATCAAGTCATTATTGACCAGAACACCCAGGGAATAGATCTCATAAAAACAATAAGTTACTCTTTGCCTTCCCCGCCTCCCCCTTCCCACCCTTTTAGCCTCCTCTCTTCTAACGGAGGAAGTAAACTTTGCGGCTTGTGTTTAATAGCTTTGAGGGGAACTCGGGTGATAAAAGCAACCGGAATAAAATCCAGACGATGATTTTGCCGAGGCGCGGGGAACCTGGAAAGTTGTCATCCTCTCCGTCTCATTTAGCAGAGCTGTCAGATCAGCTGTTCTCAGCGTCGAGGCTCCCTGCTGGAGACGGCGTGCGTAATAGCAAAAGATGCACGGTTTTGTTGTTAAGACTGGTTTCAGGATGGAGTTTGTCTACACAACACGGCTTCCTCTTAGTTGGAGTTGCACGGGAAGCAGCGGCGTTGAAGGAATTGTGTTTCTGCAAAAAGGCTCATATTAGAAACCTTCCTGAAAGTCAACATTTTAGCTAACGGCTAGCATGAGGGCAGCCAAGGCATGCATTTATAAATCATGACATCTTTTTTGCATTAGAAGCATAAATATCACCACCAGCAGAAACAGGTAGCCTTTGCAGGTCATCCAGGGGTCAAATCTTGTAGAAATGTCTTAAAGACCAAGTTCGCTTGTTTTTGCAACACATCTGCAGTGGTCTCTAGTCTAAATGAATGCCTTGTGAGTCGATCTCTGTGCTACAAAAGCTCTGGCGCTCCTGTTTCAGGAACTAAAATTTAACCAGTGCAGAGGTGAGCAGCAGACGACAGGATCTGGAGTCTTACTTCCTGATATGTGGACATCTCTCCTCTGATTGGCTAACAGCAACACGACTTTACCACTGACTCTGTTTGCTCTGCAACGTTGATGTTTTATCTCCACAAATAACACAAGCCTGGAGGAGTTCTGCTGTGTGGTGGAGTAGCTAATGCTAACGGTTAGCTTCTACTAGCCGAGACACCCTAAATCAACAACATCGTCTTTCCGTCACGAGCCAAGATGGTTGAGTTTGTGAAAGCTAATTTTCAGTGTGACGTAGATCTGAGTGGCTTTTCTAATCCGAGTGTTTCACCATTCAATTCAATTCAGTTTATTTCTATAGCGCCAAATCACAAAGAGTCGTCTCAAGGCTCTTCACAAAGTAAACATTCCAGTACAGTTCAGTTCATTAAGCCAATCAGTAAAAAAGTTTCCTATGTAAGGAACCCAGCAGATTGCATCAAGACACTGACTGTGTGTTGGTACAATCCTCATACTAAGCAAGCATGTAGCGACAGTGGGAAGGAAAACTCCCTTTTAACAGGAAGAAACCTCCAGAGGATCCTGGCTCAGTATGAGCAGCCATCCGCTACGACTCACTGGGGATTGAGAAGACAGAGCAGACACACACACACACACACACACACACACACACACACACACACACACACACACACACACTCACACACACACACCCCACACACACACACACACACACACCATATAGATCAAGTAGTGTTTCTATGGCTACTCTGTGATTTCTTAGTAGAAGTTCTATTTAGTAAGAGAAACTTTATTGTCTTTATCTGAGTGAATCTATAATTAATTCAATAGGTGAACTA
>SSNS01000017.1:884151-924151 GCA_006937985.1 Aphyosemion australe
CAGATTTTTATGTCTTCAAGACAAGCCTGTAGTCTACCTAACTGATTAGGTTCATCAGGGTTTATGGATAAATATAACTGAGTATCATCAGCATAACAGTGGAAGTTTATCCCATGTTGTCTAATGATTTTACCAATTGGAAGCATATATATAGTGAAAAGAATTGGTCCAAGTACTGAACCCTGTGGTACTCCACAAGTAACTCTAGAGTATGAAGAAGATTTCTCATGTACATGAACAAACTGAAATCTGTCAGATAAATAAGATTTAAACCAGCCTAGCGCTGTTCCTTTGATCCCTACAACATGTTCAAGCCTTTCTAAGAGAATATTGTGATCGACTGTGTCAAAAGCAGCACTGAGGTCCAACAAGACCAGAACAGACACAAGATTCTTATCTGAGGCCGTGAGAATATCATTTGTAACTTTCACTAATGCGGTTTCAGTGCTGTGATGCTCTCTAAAACCTGACTGAAATTCCTCAAACAGATCATTAGTGTTTAGATGCTCACATACTCCATTGGCCACAATTTTCTCAAGGACTTTAGATAAAAATGGGAGATTAGATATTGGTCTATAATTCATTAGGTCATCTGGATCCAGAGAAGGTTTCTTAAGTAGAGGTTTAATTACAGCAACCTTAAAATCTAATGCCACACGTAAACAGGAAGTAACACTATGAACTAGACCATCAATTAGTGAAGGGCTAGAAATGAAATAGTTGCCCTCTGCTAAGTTCCTCTGAGATTCTGAAGACAGTAAAGATGGAACAGTANGCTTTAAAGTTTGCTACAGCGTTATCAGATAAAGATCGACTATAGTGGAATTTACTTTCATGTCTGGAGAACTCGGTTATAATAAACTCAAAAGTTATCAAAAAATGGTCCGACAAGACAGGATTGTGTGGAAATACTGTTATCTCCTCACACTCTATACCATATGTCAGCACAAGGTCTAATGTATGATGACAGGAGTGGGTGGAGCTATGGATTGTTTGAGTAAAACCAATTGAGTCTAAGATATTACTAAAGGCTACGTTGAGAGGATCACTTTCAATGTCAACATGAATGTTAAAATCCCCCGCCACAATGACCTTATCAGTATTTAACACCAAATCAGACAAGAAATCTGAGATCTGATCCAAAAATTGAGAGTAGGGGCCTGGTGGACGATACAAGACTACAAACAAAAGTGGTTTTAGAGCTTTGCAATCCGGATTAGGCAAACTAAGAATTAGATGTTCAAAAGAACTGTAGCTATTCTTTGGTAGGGGACTGATTAATAAATCTGAATGAAAGATGGTTGCTACTCCTCCTCCTCGCCCTGTACTACGAGCAATATGATGATTTAAATAATTAGAAGGAGTCGACTCATTTAAACTAACATAGTCCTCTTGCTGCAGCCAGGATTCTGTGAGACAAAACAGAGAAATCTGATTATCACAAATCAAATCATTAACTAATAAAGTCTTTGAAGAGATAGATCTAATGTTCAATAAACCACACTTAATTGTTCTAGTTTTCTGTTCAGTAGAGTTTGTTTTTATTTTCATGAGATTTTCATGATTTGCTCTATTAAGCCTGATTTTTAATCTGTTTGATTCTGGCCGTGGGCAGGACACTGTCTGGATGGGGGAGTGGGTGGGTAACAGTACAGAAGCTGCAGAGGGGAGGGTTAAACTACGACTCTGCTTCCTGCTCTGGACCCTGGGTTGTCAGGGAGGACTAATAAAATTGGCCATATTCCTAGAAAGAAGAGCTGCACCATCCAAAGTGGGATGGATGCCGTCTCTTCGGATCAGACCAGGTTTTCCCCAAAATGTTTTCCAATTATCAATGTAGCCCACGTTGTTTTCGGGACACCACCTAGACAACCAGCGGTTGAAGGACAGCATGCGGCTAAACATGTCGTCACTGGCCCGATCAGGCAGGGGGCCAGAGAAAAATTATGGAGTCCGACATTGTTTTGGCACTATCTATTTTATATTCGGGGCAAATGCAGGAAATACCATACCAGTTATTTGGTTAGGAGCATTTACAAATGACATTCGAGTCGACCAAAGCGCCGTACAAACAGAAATCACATAAAAGCAATGCACCAATAAAATCAATAATAGGTGTTTAGCCTGCATGTTAAACTCAGACTGAGCGATCATATTTAAAAAAGTAAAAGAAAGCTTCCCAGTGAACTTGCTCTTTAAAAGTTCCTTTATAACACAACATTTGCGTAAACTGATGTGAAATTTGGGAAACTGAAGCTGTTTCATGTTTTAGAGCTGGGGTTTAAGGCCCAGGGGTTTAAACTGGGGAGCTGAGAGGAAACTGAACAAAATTACAGAAATAATAAGAAATTCTTGTCAAGCTTGACCCTTGGATGACCTGGAAGTGCTACATGTTGTTTTCATTCCACAGAATCACACGTTAACCCTTTACCTGGCAGGTCAAATGCTTGTATTAGTCCCAGATCTTACTGAAACAACTGGACTCATTTTTTGTGTATTTTTGAGATTAAGAGTTATTTTAATCTGTTTTTATTCTTCTTCTATCAGAAAAAAAACATATTACACATAGCACACGCACACACACACGTGCATGCACACGTGCATGCATGCACACACACGTGCATGCACACACACGTGCATGCACACACACACAAACACACACACACACACAAACACACACACACATGTGCGTGCACACACACAGACACACACAAACACACACACACACACGTGCCACACACACAGACACACACAAACACACACACGTGCGTGCACACACACAGACACACACACACACACACACACACATGAGTGCAAACACACACACACAAACACACACACACAAACACACACACACAAACACACACACACACGTGAGTGCAATCAAACACACGTGCGTGCACACACACACAAACACACACACACGTGCGTGCACACACACAGACACACACACACACAATAACACACACGTGAGTGCAAACACACACACACACACACACACACTTAAACACACACACACCATTTATATAAATGTGCAGAAAGGAAAGAAAAAGCACAAAAACAACAGAGACAGTTTGATTAAGTTCTTTTAAACATCAGGGTTTGAGTGGAAGCGTTGGGTTATATGACTTCATTAGTACCTTCAAAATAAATAAATAACATTAGAAAAAACTCAGGTGAGTTTCTTCATTTTTACAAAACAGCTTAAGATACAAGCCTCCCCAATAAGATGAAGTCAGTCATACATGTTTGTTCATTTCTTTTTACATTGATAAAAACATTTTTTTAATTATGAATATCTGCCTAAAGCAGGTGTAGTGGAGGACAAACGATGCAACTCATTGGATAATGTGCAGGATTCATGATTTTCTCATGTTTCTAATAAGGATGACACCACTTTTAGGAAGTTCTTCAATCTAAAAGTTTAAAGCAGAAACTTGGACCCAGCCTGTTCCTCTGCAGTCTCGGTAACTCCTGAGTCCCTTTTTTTAAGTTTCACTACTTTAAATTGCAAGTGCATGTTCCTTCTCATCACTCTGGACCTTCACATGAACCGATGTCTCCTCCTCACCTTTAACACTCGGCTCCTTCACGTCTCCTCCCTGCCTTCACCTCCGAGGCCTAATTGAAGGGGACGGCAGCTCTGTCGGGTCGCACGCCAACGCGGTTACAGACTGACAGATCTCCTTACCCCCCTCAGGTTGCCATATATACACGCAGGTGCTGTTTTCCTTTTTTCCCTCTCTATGCAAGCCTTTTCCCCATCTCTACCAATTCTCTCGTTTCCTTTCCTGAGGGTCAGAATGCAACCTGGAGCCAGAAGCAGGCTACAAATTGTCAGAGAGAAGCCCAGAAGAAGAAACGGAGGCTCTGTGCCTCTAGTTCATTATGACTCGGGATGTGCAGCAGAATGTGTTGACAATGTCATAGTTATCAGGGGAACATGTGTGTGTGTGCAGCCTGTCAGAGCTGTGTGTGTGTGTGTGTGTGTGTGTGTGTGTGTGTGAGTATGAATATACATACTGCAGACGCACATGCTCCTGTGTGTTTTCTTTCTGTTTTTCATGTGTCCATGTGGAGGATGATGCTTCCAGGGTTTGGATGGCGGTGTCTTGGCTGAAACCTGCCTCTGCTCAGGATCAAGGGTTCTCGGAGGCGGCCCGCCGCTCCCAGCCAGGCTGACTGAACGCCAGCTGCAGTCCCCTCTTCCCTCCGCCACATGCCTGGCAGCCCCGCCCCCCCCCCCCTCAGCTCTTGTTTTCTGGTGAGTTTATCAAAAGTGCGTAAGCATCCAAGCACCTTCTGTATAGAACTCTGTCATGAATGTTGGTCTAGTTTTACACCACATAGCTTTGAAAAAACATGCAAATTAACGTGCAGGTAAATCTGGAAGAGCGGGCTACGATTTCTGGTAGCATGTGACGTAAACACAATTAGCTCAAAAATCACAAGAAGTTTCCCTAAAGACAAAGCTGGATTTTGCATGGCTAAATTTGGGTTTTTCCAGGTTTTTTATGCAGTCACAGATTTAAACCCTTAAAAAATATCATCAAAACTTTGTCTCAAACCCCTTCTGGTCTTAAAGTCCAAGTTCACTAAACAAATCATTTTTCACTTGTTATTTTAGAAATATGATGAATTTCGCATGCAGGCTGAATGTGAAAATAGTCTTCTACCCCTATTTCCTGCATTAGCTGTCGCTAGAGAATAGACGAGGAAAAGCTCGAATTAGAAAAGCCTGACAGATCTACGTCACACTGTCACTTCATGGACTCACCCATCTTGACTCACGACGGGGAAGGCTGTTGTTGGTTTAGCGTCCAGGAAACAGCAGAGAACGTCTGGGCTAGTAGAAGCTAACCGTTAGCATTAGCAACTCCACCACACAGCAGAACTCCTCCAGGCTTGTGTTATTGGTGGAGATAAAACATCAACGTTGCAGAGCAAACAGAGTCAGTGGTAGAGTCGTGTTGCTGTTAGCCAATCAGAGGAGAGATGTCCACATATCAGGAAGTAAGACTCCTGTCGTGTGCTGCTCCTCTGGCTCACTTCTAGTTCCTGAAACAGAAACACGAGAAATTTTCTCCCACAGAGATCGACTCACAAGGTGTTCATTTGTACTAAAGACCACTGTAGATGTGTTGAAAAAAGGAGTGAACTTGTTCTCTAAATTATCCAGATGGAGCATCAGGATTAGTACCTTCATCAGAAACCTTCCATATCCAGTCCTTTACATGCTGCCCCCTGGTGGAGGATCTACAGGTGGTGAAGGGCACTTTCATTTCTTTAATACTGTTACATTGGTTTACATAATAAAGTAAAACTGATAATTATATAGTTGTAACAATAGATCGTTCAGTTTTGAAAACTGAATTTATTAAGGGCAGCAGTAGCTCAGGAGGTAGAGCGGGTTGTCCAGTAATCGGAAGGTTGCAGGTTCGATCCCGGCTCCGGCCAGAGAATGCTGCTGTGTGTCCTTGGGCAAGACACTTAACCCGCCTTGCCTGCTGGTGGTGGTCGGAGGGACTGGTGGCGCCAGTGCTCGGCAGCCTCGCCTCTGTCAGTGCGCCCCAGGGCAGCTGTGGCTACATCGTAGCTCATCCCCACCAGCGTGTGAATGGGTGAATTGAGTTGATTGTGTTGTGAAGCGCCTTCGGGGGTTGTAGAACCCTAAGAAGGCGCTATACAAATACAGACCATTTACCATTTACCATTTATTGTTAGAAGTGTTGCATATTGCACTGGACTCCAGCTGAGTCTCGGCCACACCTCCACCTGGCTCGGCCACTCGTCTGCCGATATGACACGTTAGGGCTCGGAGCCGCTCGCCTTCTTAAAAAACGCTCTCCTCCCCCCTTTCTTCTAGTGGACAGGAAATCTTCCAGCATGCTGCCTTTTTTGTGTTTGCTTGTTCTCCTGAGCGGTGAGTCTGCTGTGTGTGTGTGCTCGTGTGCACATGTGAGTGATCGCATACTTGTTAACGACAATGGAGCAAAGTGTAAAACGACTGAGAAACTCAGAGAGTGTGCGGGGAGGTTGAGGGGGGTGCTGTCAATCACTGCCTCAGTGCCTTTCTCTCTGTCCACCAGGCGACACCTCCTTTAGGAGCATTTTTCTAACAGGAAGTGTGGGTGAATTAAGGCTCCACCCATGGTGTGACTACCCTTTAAGAGGCATGAAAAAATGTTTTAAGCTCATTTGTTTTGTAGCTTTAGTAACACAGAGCAGTTTCCTGCTCCTCCGCCCTAGTGGTTGAAAGTGGAATTACAGCTGTTGTAAACAACCCTGCTGCAGCCTGCTGTAGCTAGCGCTAACAACGAGCTAACGCTAACATGAGCCAAGTCTTATTAAATGAGCCACAAATCAAAAAGATCCACACTTACAAGTCCAGTAGCAACAAAGCCAGGTCACCATCAGTCCGTGATTTCATAGCCTTTCTCAGCTTCTTCAAACTAGCGTAGGCCGCGCCGATGTTTACTCCGGTTTTAGCTCTTTGCTTCACCTCCAAAGACATTACTCTGTTACTTTTACTTCCAGGCTCTGCCATGATGCCAACAGAAAAGCAAACTTCTTTTTTCTTTTTCTTGGGCTTTTTATTGATGATCAGCAAACTGAAAAAGCTAACTGCACAGAAAATAGCTAACAGTCGTAAAGCAGGTATAAGAGCGCCCCCTAGAACACCTACCCTCTCCACAAAACTGTTCAGTGCAGTATCTGGCCAGCAGAGGGCAGCAGAGTGGTGTCAAATATGAAACTGGTCAAGTTTCTAACCCAACAATCACTGAGATCAATGTTAAAGCTCTAGCTTAATGTATAAAACACTATTTAGCGTTAACAGTGACTAAAATATGGCTTGTTGAAAACCCCCCATTCTCAAATTTTAGAAACTGTTTGAATTTTCTTATTTTTGTTTTTTTGTTTTGTTTTTTACTTGGAACCAAACTTAGGAGAAAATCTAGTCCAGGATTTCTCCACTTTCTGGTATTTTTGGATATTTTGCAGATGTCTTAAATGGGTCAGAATCTATTAAAATGAGATGTGCTCATGCTCAGTCCTGTCAGGATGGACAGCGTGGCATATTTTATTAAAATTCAGCCAGTCTGCTGCAATCACACCCTTCAAAACTTCCTCACAAATTTCCCATTTCCACTTCCTAAACCCGCTCTGTATCATTTGGGATTTGTGGAATAAATGGAAACAGTTTTATATAGCTTGGCACAAAAATGAGCAACGATTTAAAAATCTGCTAAAATCCTGTTTTTGCAAGATATAAAAATACAAAACCCAACAGGCCCAGATGGAGTTATAAATTGTTCTGCAGAGCTTTGTGGAGAATCGTCTGATGGTTTTTATGGGGACCCGTTTCATCGTTTGTGCTTCTGTCAGTGTTTACAAATACCATGAATTATTTGTTGCATCGTGTTTGTCCTTTACCGTCTGTAAGAGGATGTTGATATTCTTGGGAAAGAGAGTTACGAGAGCCGTCAGGAAAAGTTGATTCCCATAAACAGGCTAAGTTGAGACATCTGCTGCCAGAAGCACTTGAATCGCTATCTGCACATTTCTGCTGCACATCACAACCTGTTTGTTTTTTTGTTGTTTTCTTGTTTATTCTCAGGCAAGTGGGAGAATTTGTTGTGTTTTTTTGGTGTTGTTATAGTTGAGTTTGGGTATTGTCAAAGGGGACGCGGCGCCGCTCAGTTAAACTGGGACTCTCAGTACCCATCAGGCCGCTGTGAGTCTTTGTGAAGACGACACCACAGAAGGCGCCTTCCAGAGAAAGCGTCACATCCAGTTAGCAGACACCCGGCGTGCTAAAGAGGTTAAACTGCTGCGCCTGGCACAGCCAATTGTATTGATAACCGTTTGAAGCTGGTTTTCTCTCCTTCCTTGCATCACGCTTCACACGCTTTATTCGAGTTGCCACTCCTGACAAACTTCAAACCGAGGAGGAGTGTGTTTTCCAGGTGTATACAGGTGTGGGTGTCTGTGTTTATGAGTGTGTGTGTTTGCAGCTCCAGGGGCCTTTGCTGTTGTTTGTTTGTGCTGCCTTCTTCCTATAAACCAGGCTTCTGATCTTCCAGCCAACCTGCCTCCAAATTCCTCTGCTGTTCCCTCTCCATGTAAATATATCGGTGTCAGTTTGTCTGATGATGAAATGAGCATTACGATCCAGAGCAAGGCAGGGGGAAACCACGCCGCTTCTTTCATGATTAAAGCCGTCCTCTCTCTCTCTCTCTGCTGTGTGAGATCTCCGGCTTCCGCGAGCGGTGGAGAAGAAAGTTTCTGTCGGGAGGAAAGTGTCTGAGCGCATCTGCGTTTCCTCTTGACTCCTCGGCCGATTCCTACATTTGTTCTACCGCTCTCCGCTGTCTCCCCCTCTCACGCTCCACCAGGCTCTTCGTTATCGCCTTGTTAGCCCCGAGGTCCTCGCCCCAGCCTGGAGTTATGGCCCTGTCGGGCAGCTGCTCGGCCGGCCGCGGGGGTCCTCGGAGCCAAATGGCATGTCAAGATGTGGTCACTGAGGTAGATTGTCTTCCATGCCATCAGTCCCACCGCCACCAGTCTCACTTGTCCAATTAGAGGCTTTTTGGCCCCGCTTTAAGGCTCCGGCTCGTCAGCTTTTGACTGATTCTCAGACATCTTTGGCCCTGAGACGAGCACACCTGACACCCCGAATCAGCTCAGGTACACGTGTGTCTGAGACACGTATCTGTGCTTGGTTATGAGCCGCAGATGCACTTATATGAAATTACAAATGAAATATCCTGTTAATATTTAAGTCATTTAATATCTTAGAAAGTGTTAACCCTTTACATGGTGAGTGGCCATATTTGATCATTTTTAGTCCTAACTTGCAGCCAAAACCATCAACTTTTTTATAAATTACAAAAAAGTCTAAAAAATTTATAAAAATAAAATAAAATCGAGAAAATTATAAAAACTTAAATAACTGAAATAGTAAAAAAATAAATAAAAAACACATCAAAACCATCATCTTCATTGCTCCCAAATGAGCCCCTTTTCTCTCCAGAACACATCAACATGGTGAAAAGTCACAAAGAAAAATCTTAAGGTTGGCAAAATTCTTCACAAGTCAGTAGATTTTATAGAAATTATCAAAAATTCTTTGCTAAGCACAAGTGGGGGCGATGGTGGCAGAGGAGTTAAGTGCCCGCCCCGCAATCGGAAGGTTGCAGGTTCGCGTCTCGCTCAGTCTGTCATCATTGTGTCCTTGGGCAAGGCACTTAACCCACATTGCCTGCCGGTGGTGATCAGAGGGACAGTGGCGCCAGTGTACGGCAGCCTCGCTTCCATCATTGTGCCCCAGGGCAGCTGTAGCTATGATGTAGCTCGTCACCACCAGGGTGTGAATGTGTGCGTGAATGTGTGAATGACTGATTGTGTTGTAAAGTGCCTTGGGGGGTTCTATGACTCTGGAAGGCGCTATATCAAATACAGGCCATTTTACCATTTACAAGATGTCATGGCTGATCGAGCCCAGATGAAAAAATGACAAGTAACCCAGTGGGAACCATCATGCTGTCACCTTGTGGAACAGGACAATTAAAGGTGAGGGACAGCGTTGTAAGGCAAGATATTGCTTATAAAACACATTTCATACACAGAAGCAATTCAACGTGCTTTTCAGGTGCACGAACGACCAGTGACGACATAAAACACGACTTTAAAATCAAATTTAAAATGCAGAAATAAAATTAGATTAGTTAAACGTCTGAGCACTTACAGTGCAGAAGGTGCAGCAAAAGAAGTTAAAGACAGACAAAAACACATTTGAGGTCATGAGGAAGCTGATTCCATCTGAGTGCAGCATAGTAGCTGAAAGCAGCTTCACCTTGTTTGGTTCTGACCCGGGGTTCTACCAGCTGACTGCTTCCTAACATGACTTCCCACCGGGTGGGTAAGAGTCGCGTAACGTATGCATAGTGCAATAAGCCTCCAATAGCCGCCATTCAAATCAATGGGTTTGTTTCCACCGGGCATTTACTGTGCCAAAATGCGAGTTCAGAACATCGAGGCTTTCCTGATAAATCCCTGGTTGACATTGCGCTCCCCTTCCCTGCAGGTTTTGCCGAGCTCACCAACAATTCTCAGGTGGATTCAATCCCATATAATTCAATCAAGGAGCGGCAATTGAGGCTCACGCACTTACACAGGCAGCCCCTGTTAATCGATGCTAGATAAATGAGAACGGAAGGAAAAGTACCTCGTTCTTCTCCCAGACAGAGCAAGAATTATTCATTCATGCCTACGAGGACTACAAAGATATAAGACATCAGTTAAGCGAAACACTCCTGGCTGCAAATGACGATTAAATACAAAAATGTTAAGTTGTAAATCCAATTAGAACGCAATTTTAAAAGTTTAAACTCCACATTTATTAATAATGTAGCCATCAATAACAAAGCTGCAGCTGCTGCTACCGCTGTGGGGCAGCGGTGTCGCTAATTCACCACTTTATTGTTGCCAGCCACTGACAAGAACAAGCCTCGTCCAATCATATTCACAAAGCTTCAGTAGCTGCTAGCCTGCCATGGAGCAGGTTTGTTCTCCAGCATGTGTTACCATGGTGAATGGGAGGGGTTTCAGGCTAGCCATGTTGGTAAAACCCATTTTGGGGCAGTTAAACTGGGAACTGGTTTTTTAGATTAGCTCGCTTTCTGGTGCAACCCCCGGTCATGGATTCCATAGACATGTATATAAACACACATATCTGACCCCCTTAGACATTAATCTGAAGCCAATTGTCTATGGTGTGAAGATACGAGATGTGCAGCACCTGAAACTACGGATACTGGAAGCCTGTGCTGGCATTTCTCCTGCGGTGTTTCTATCAGTGTGTGAAGAGTGGGAGAAGCATTGACAATCCAACACAATGGGCAGCACATCGAACACATTTTATAAGTGGTCAGAAACTTGTAAATAACTCATGAAAAAATAAAGTTACATTAAAACCAAGCACACCATTGTTTTTCATGTGACATTACCAATAAGTGTGATGTGTCACATGACCCTCTTCCTATTGAAAAAACAAAAGTTGGATCCAAGATGGCTGACTTCAAAATGGCCACCATGGTCATGGAAAAGTTTGCCCCCTCACATATACTAATGTGCCACAAACAGGACGTTAATATCACCATTCCCCTTTTATTAAGGTGTATCCATATAAATGGCCCACCCTGTATTTATTAACTGCATTATCTTTAGTTTTAGTTAAATAAATCTGTTTGTTAAATCCCCACTCCTCTGTTTGGTCTCCAGCCTTATTACAGCCCCAACACTCCTAAATTGGGTTGTAATAATCGGGGGCTCGTCCGGGATCTCTCGCATAGTTTCTGTGGATTCATTGTTAATTTTGGTTTCAGTACTTTCAGGTGTTCTGCAGACTGATGGATGGAGCGCTGCCTGGTTGGAGTCCTGAGGATCTATTTGGAAGGAGCGTGTCTGTATTAGGTCTGTAACAATATTGGCAATATCGCAATATATCGTCGTAGTAAAATGACCACAATATCGCTGGGGCTGGACAGGAGCTAGAGCCTTCTACGTTTGCTGATTTTGTGTCTGAGGGCACTGTCTCTGGTAAGAATCGTAAGAGACACTGGGGCTTGCCATTCTATTATCTTGATTTCTGCTCTGCCCTTTTCTAACCAGAGTCATACAGGAGAAAGTATTTTGGTAAGAGGAATGAACCTGACTGTTTTAACTGTACCAGTTCATAAGTTAAAGTGGACCTGTAGTTTAGTGCAGGGAGAAGTATCTATGGGGGTACGTCCTGCTTTACCTGTTCATGGTGTTCATGTCATTTTAGGAAATGACCTAGCTGGGGGCAAAGTTTGGGCTGGTGGTTCTCCATGTTCTGTTGTAACCTCTTCTCCCCCTTGTGTAGAAACTGAGAGTGCACACTGGTGAACCATCATGTTTGTGTGGTGACAAGATCACAGACTCGTGGACATGACTCTCAGAAGGAGCTGGGTGACACAGTAAAAAATGAGGGTAACAGTGTCCTTTCCAGGCTCCCGTTTGTCTGTTTCTACTGATGACATGGTTTGTGAGCAACAAGCTGATCCAACGCTGTGTGAGTTGTACTGTATAACAGTGCACATTCAGTGGATACGGTGGACATATGGTAACTGGTTATGTGCTGAAAGATGGTTTGTTGGTGAGGAAGTGGTGTTCCTCTAGTGGGCGCTTTTTTGGGGGGTCCTGTTTTTCAGATCGTGGTTCTCAAGAAGTTCTGTGAAGTGGTGTTGAGAACCTCTCACTATCAATCCGGACATCTTGGAGTACGAAAAACCTATGACTACATTCTTAGGTACTTATTTTGGCCTTGGTTAAAACGAAACGTGGCTAGTTGGATCTGGACGTGTTACACATGCCAGGTGATGGGTAAATCCCAGACCATTCCACAGACCAATCATTGATTGTGTTGGTCTTTTGCCACGGTCGAAGTTTGGGTGTACTTATCTACTGACCATAATGTGTCAGAGTACTCGGTATCCAGCTGCTTACCCACTTCATACCATAACGGCGAAATCCATAGTGAAGGCTTTGACCCAGTTCATATCCATCTTTGAGATACCTAAAGTGATCCAAAGAGATCAGGGGTCTAACTTTGCCTCTCATTTGTTTTCTCAGGTCTTGCAACAACTTGGGGTGAAAAAAGATATGGTTTCTGCGTATCATCCGCAAAGTCAAGGGGCCCTGGAGAGGTTCCACCAGACTTTAAAGTCATTACTCCAGAGTTACTGTACTGAGCTGCGCCTGGATTGGGAGGAGGGTCTGCCATGGTTGCTGTTGGCAGCATGTGAGGTGGTACAGGACAGTACTGGCTTTAGTCCCAATGAACTAGTATTTGGTCATTCTGTGAGAGGACCATTGGCATTGTTGTATGATCCTCTTGTGCCTCCTAAAAACTTGATTGACTATGTAAACAGTTTTCGTTACAGATTGTACATGGCTGGGGTGAGGGCCAAGGAGAACTTGGCAGCCACCCAGAATAAAATGAAAAGGCTATATGATAGCAGCACTGAGAGCTGTGGATTTAGTCCCAGGGATCAGGTTCTTGCTATTCCATCCATCCATTTTCTTCCGCTTATCCGGAGTCGGGTCACGAGGGCAGCAGCCTAAAGAGGGAGGCCCAGACTTCCCTCTCCCCAGCCACTTGGGCCAGCTCCTCCGGGGGAATCCCAAGGCGTTCCCAGGCCAGCTGAGAGACATAGTTCCTCCAGCGTGTCCTGGGTCTTCCTTTGGGTCTCCTCCCGGTTGGACGTGCTCAGAAAACCTCACCAGGGAGGCATCCAGGAGGCATCCTAACCAGATGCCCGAGCCACCTCAACTGGCTCCTTTCGATGTGGAGGAGCAGCGGGTCTACTCTGAGCCCCTCCTGGATGACCGAGCTTCTCACCCTATCTCTAAGGGAGAGTCCAGACACCCTGCGAAGAAAACTCATTTCGGCCGCTTGTATCCGTGATCTCGTTCTTTCGGTCACTACCCAAAGCTCGTGACCATAGGTGAGGGTAGGAACGTAGGTCGACTGATAAATCAAGAACTTCGCCTTTCGGCTCAGCTCTCTCTTCACCAGGACAGACCGGTACAACGCCCCCATCACTGCAGACGCAGCACCAATCCGCCTATCGATCTCACGCTCCACCCTTCCCTCACTCGTGAACAAGACCCCGATATACTTGAACTCCTCCACTTGGGGCAGGACCTCGTACCTGACCTGCAGAAGGCATTCTACCCTTTCCCGACTCAAGAGAATCTTGCTATTCTTTGTTCACCTTTTCAGGCAAAGTTCAGTGTCGGACCTCTTGGCTGGAGCACAACATAGATGTGGGAGATGCTAAACCCATCAGCCAACAGCTTTACAGAGTCAGGGTTTTTGGCCCTTAGGTTGTTCTACCATCTGATGCACCATGTTTGGTGTTCTTTTCCCTGCTTGTGCCCTTAAATGATGGCTTTTCCAGATGCCAGGGATTGCTGGTGTTCGGATTAGGGTTGGGGGACATTGACGGTGGTTAGAACATGCAGCAGCCTATGGGTAAAGAATGTGGGTTTTTTTCCCATGTTCTCTTTTATTTTTACTGCATTATCTTTAGTTTTTGTTAAATAAATATGTTTGTTAAAGGTGTCATCACCTATAATACCATGGATATCTATGTCCTATTATAGTCTTTTAGACCATTAAAATAAATTGTATTGGAAAAATAAATTAAAAATGTGATTTTTTTAATCCTTTATTGTGAAGGGCATATTTTCTTGCGAGATCACACGCAATATTTCGGCTGTCATAGACATGTATATAAACACCAGATGGCAGGAGTCGAGGGCATAGCTAAACGACGGCCATCTTACTTCAGACGCTCCGCTCTCAATGGTAGCAGATGGAAGGTGAGTGAACAAAACACTCTTAACACAATGAAATATTAACAGATTTACAAGCAGTTTCCATTATTACAAACCTTATAACACATAGGCTTGAGACGACATACTTGCACATTTTTAAACTAACGGGCCAAATCTGTCATGTGGTGGTTGTTGTAGGACCCAAAATGTAGGTGAACAGGAGGCAGACTGGCAGGCAAAAGAACTGTTTAATATGAATAATGGTAGGTAGCGATACAACAGGTAGACAAGACGAGGATCTGACACAGACCAGGACAAACAGAGGGATTAAATACATGAGGGTAATCAGGAATCAGGTGGGTAGGATAACAAGGGGCAGGTGAGTCCAATAAACACTTAACGAGGGGAGACAGGACAACACATCTGAGGGAGAAGGAGCAGATCCTGACAGACCCCCCCAGCCCCCCCCCCCCCCTCTTAAGGGCGGCTCCTGACACCCAAAACAGGATTCAACTAAAAGAGGGGAGGACCAGGAAAACCCAGGACACTGGAGCTCCTCAGAGGGAAGTTGGAACCACAGAGACCTCATGGCAGAGCCCACAGGACCTGGCAACAAGCTGGGGCCTCTTGGTAGGCAGCACGGCTGAAGCCAGGGAAAGCCTCGGAGGTTCAGGGAATGGCTGGATCTCGGAGATGGAGACGTTGAAGACGGCTGGAGCGGAGCGTGGACCAGGGATCATCGGAGGGTACTCAACGAGGACCTCAGGGACCAACAGCAGGTGCTCATGAAGGTGAGCAGCAGAGGAGCGGGGAAAAGTGTCCAACCACCCGGGAACAGCTAGGGTGCGTTGGTGCCAACCCCTCCACAAAATCTCCTTGGTTCTGCTGCTACAGTAGAGAAATAAAATGTTCCTCCTGAAAGTTGGCTCACCGCTGGGTCCATGTTGGTCATATCCTTCTGTCATGTGGTGGTTGTTGTAGGACCCAAATGCAGGTGAACAGGAGGCAGACTGGCAGGCGAAAGAACTGTTTATTATGAATAATGGTAGGTGGTGATACAACAGGTAGACAAGACGAGGATCTGACACAGACCAGGACAAACAGAGGGTTTGAATACATGAGAGTAATCAGGAATCAGGTGGGTAGGATAACAAGAGGCAGGTGAGTCCAATAAACACTTAACGAGGAGAGACAGGACAACACATCTGAGGGAGAAGGAGCAGATCCTGACAAAATCCATCATATTTCACAGCCACATCTCTGGCGTTTATAACAAATCAAACCGTTTGAAAATTGGTTGAAAATTGAGCAAGTTAGAGTTGTTTAAGTAGTACATGCACCATTGACACCAATGTTACAAAAGGGGGCGGCTGTCTGAAGTAAGATGGCCTCCATGTTGCTACGTTGCACTCTATTGGTGAACAGCAATGCGTCAACACGCGCCACGTATTCACCCACCACGTCATCATGCGCCACGTCATCACAAGACGCTTAATCATGCAAAGGGTCATCACGCACCATGTCTTCTCCCACCAAATTATCACCCGCCACGTCATCATGCTCCACGCCACAGCTTATCAAGTCCAAATGTCTCACAATTGTTCTGACAACGAGGGCTACAGACTTTACAGTTTTGTTCCTCATCTTTGTTTGTTGGTCTGTCTGGTTCAGCCCTCACATGGATGAGTTCCTACCTGTCTGACAGGTATGTAACTGTTAAGATTGGTAACTTCTGCTCGAGTGATGCGCTTCTGAAATATGGAGTTCCACAGGGCTCTGTACTTGGTCCTCTGCTTTTTAATTTGTACCTGCTCCCACTTGGGGCCATTTTTAGGAAATATGGGCTTGACTTTCATTTCTATGCTGATGACTGTCAGGTTTATGCTCCTATTAAAGCTAAGGAATTAGCTTTGAGTTGTCTTCGTGATGTTAATGATTGGATGGGGTGTAATTTTCTCCAGATTAACGAGTCTAAGACTGAGTTGATTATGTTTGCACCGAGTGGTGCTCCTGTAGATACTCAGTCGTTGTTGCATGGCTTTTCCTATGATGCGAAAGATGTTGTTTCTAATTTGGGTGTCAAGATAGATTCTCAGCTTAATTTTGATGTTCAAGTCAATAATGTGGTTCGAGTTTGTTTTTTTCACATTAGGAAGCTTTATAAGGTTAAATCCTTTTTAATTAGGAGTGACTTCGAGAAGCTTATCCATGCTTTTATAACATCTCGTTTAGACTATTGTAATAGTCTTTTTTTGGGTATTAATCATGGATGTGTTGCTAGGTTGCAGCTGGTACAAAATGCTGCAGCTCATCTTTTGACGGGCACATGTAGATTTGACCATATTACTCCTGTTCTTGCCTCTCTGCATTGGATCCCAGTTAAGTTCCGTGTGCAGTTTAAGGTTTTGGTTCTCACCTACAAATGTTTGAATGGGCTAGCCCCTACCTATTTATTGGAACTTCTCATGCCGTATGTTCCTTCTCGTGGACTGCGGTCGGCTGACCAACATAGGTTAATTGTACCTAGGGCAAAACTTCAGAAAAGGGGTTTTAGGTCTTTTTCTGTGGCAGCTCCAACTCTATGGAATATGTTGCCCATCCCCACAGGCAAGCATCATCTGTTGCCATTTTTAAAAAGCTACTTAAGACTTACTTTTACTCAACAGCTTTTTCTACTTTTAGTTGACTTGGTAGTCCCCTTCTTTTTAATCAACTTGTGTGTTTTATCTTTTTATCTATTGATTTTATGTTTTATCGTGTTTTTACTTGACTTTTTTAATGTTTTTTATTTTGTCTGTTCAGCACTTTGGGTGACATTGTTGCATTGAAATGTGCTATATAAATAAATCTGATTTGATTTGATCTTTAAATGTTTGGACACCCTTTCCCAAGAGGTTATTGTCACAGACTCCCATCAACCAAATTCAGGCCTTAAAAGAGATATCCGTTTTCTCTCAGAGGGCTCCATTTGGGGGCTAACAAATCTACTGCACCTTAAGCTTCTCTCACTACTTGCACCATTACAGATGGAAGCCATGTTTCTCATTTGTGAGTGCGCACCTCTAGTCGCGTAACAGGTACGGGCTTTATGGGAGGGGGGACAGGCTTAGCAAATAAAAAAAATACAAATTGCCTCCATCATATCACAGAAAAGGGTCAGACTATCACTTTTATGGATTTCTAAAAAAAATTCAAACATAGTTCCTGAAAGGGGGAAAACTCTGGATTTAATCTTTAAATCATCCAGGTGGAGCATCAGAATTAGTACCTTCTTCAGAAACCTGCCATAATCCAGTCCTATACATGTCTGCTGCCCTCTGGTGGAGAATCTACAGTTGGTGAGAGCCAATTTTATTTCTTTATCACTGTTATATTGTTAAATAATTTCATAATAAAATAAAACCTATTATATGGTTGTTAAATCTGGCCGGTTTACATAAATTATGTCGTATTTCAGACTTCAAAGGGTTGAACTTCCTAATAAAGAAACTAGAACTTCTACATTTTTAGCCATTTATGACCAAAGTTTTTATTTGTTATCACAAAATCTTTACGTTTGAGTTTGAGTGTTTAGTAGTTTCACTTTCCCATGTTCTCTCCGCATCCTCTGTTCCACTGCTCTTCATCTGTGAAGAAGTTTTATTTTACTGCTGGAGATCACCTCAGGACCCTCTTTGGGGCCTTGATGCCAACTGTCAGACGCACCGGTCTGTGTAACGAGGAGGGAATGAATTCTTCCAGAATCGTTTTGATTATTTTATGCAGGTTTGTATAAATGTTGTTGCTCGGATCTTGGTAACCTGTGGCTTCTCACGCTTTGATAATGACAAAAATTCAGCAAACTCTCTTACATGTAAATCAAACTGAAACTGCGCTTCCTTCCTTATTTCCTTGTTTCCTTCTTTCCTTCCTTCCTTCCTTCCCTTCCTCGACTGAATCGATTGTTGTGTGCCTGCTCGCTTCCCTGCAGGCTACAAGCAACATCAATCATTTCTTTTATCAGAGAAGCCCGTGTTGCTCCTTCTCTCCCTCTGTGTGTGTGTGTGTGTGTGTGTGTGTGTGTGTGTGTGTGTGTGTGTGTGTGTGTGTGTCCAACCTTCCCATAATTCATCCTGAGCTGAGGCTCCAAATGCTAAAATGAAAATCCGTTTGTTTGCTTTCTGTTCTGATGACGGTGACGGCGTGTAAAACATCACGGGGTTCATTCTGGACCTATTTTCCATTTAACCGTCCCACATCTGAATTTAAAGAGACTTTGTGAGATTCTTTATTAAAACACAAATTTTCCCAACTCTAAAAGGAGAGTTTCAGTGTTTAATCAATAAAGCTGTGATCCTGATAGGAAAACGTTCCTGGATCCAGAACTTGTTTTCTGACCAAACTGCAACAGGATGAGAGGAAGGCCTTATTTAAAAATAAATAATAATAAAAAAGCCCAGAATATCATGCTCTGCTCTCTGGCCTCGACCAGGAGATGAGTGTGAGCGAGCTTCCAGACATCAGACACAAGCACGGTTAAAAATACATGTATACCAGTCCTCATCACTTATTGATGACCTCTCCTCCCTTTATGTTGATGAGGTGAGAAGCCTCCCCGTGGCCTCCTACGGTGACCCCGAGAATCCGCCGAGGTGTCCGAGGAGCTGCCTGCACCTTATAATTGAGCCCACCTTCAAATAAATAAATAAATACAAAAAGAACACAAACTAGTTGTGCACTGATAAAAAAAAAAGTACATTTTTGAAGTGGTTAAGAATAAAATCTTCTTTATCAGAGTGTAAATAAACAAACTGAGATAAGGATTTCCCTTAATGATGAAAGCAACTTTTTAGTTTACATGTAAAAAAAAATAAATATAAAAAAAACATTGTTATTTAGCTCACTGGTTTCCAAAAGTTTTAGCTTCTCAAATACAAAATAACTAGAGGAGGCATGTTTTAAGCTGTTTTCTACCAAAGAGCAATACATACACAAACTATCTCTTTAGCTACATTATAATAAATAATGAGTTCATTTTGTTTATACTTTACATTTTTAATTTGAATGTCGCTGTGATTTTACAATATAATATATGTATACTAGTAACATATTCTTCTCTTTATAATTAATAATTTCACTCGGAGTGGAAACATAAATATGTATAATATAATATAAATAGTATATTTATTATATAAAATGATTTCCTTTATTTTTAAGAACACAATATTTACACCTCTTTAAAGCACAGAGATCATGTTTTTTCATTTAAATATTGGGTCTATTTGATAATTATCTAATTTTATACTGAAAATATATTAGATCATTTATTTAGTGGAGTTACCAAAAATTTATAATTTATAAGATTTTTGCTGAATTTTCTCTTCGAATTTGTAAGTTTTATATATAAAAAAAAAAAACAATCTCCAAATGTCATTAATTTGGTTTAATGCTCATTAATATTCACCATATATCCCATAATTTATGACTATAGTCAGTCTTATTTTTACTGATTTTACAAGCTCCATTTCTTCTGCATATGTATATTAAGTACAACATTTAACTTTAGTGTTGTGTAAATAAAAAGCCACCTCTAAACACCAGTAATTTAGTTTTATTTTCATTAATTCAGATTAATTCAGATAATTCATAGACTAATTGGTTTTACAATTGTCTCTTTTGAATCCATCCCTGAGATGAATAAATGTATCATCTGCAAACATGATGATAGGTAAATGGTAGTTAAAATAAAATAAGTATAATAGTAACTAAAAATGTATATATATTTTCTTCAATTTTAGCACCATCAAACTTAAGTGGTAAACCATAAACCATAAGGAAGTTCGATTTAATTTTTAGAAAATGAGTAACTGTAGTTTTTTGGCCCATATGCACCATTTATAGCCACTATTGCTGCTTTTGATTGATTGTTTTATGTCCACCCCTGAGCTAAATACAGTTGTATCGTCTGCAAATATGATGAGACGAATATAGTTTAAACATAATTACAGCATGAACTTTATCTATTTTATAAGTCATGCAACATTGCACTTTAGTATTGTGTTGATCAACAAAAATGATAAATTTTGATTTAGTTTCCTCTTTGGAAAGGATCAAATCATCTTTTGACAGGATTCTTTTATCTTTGACTTATTTTACCAAGTAGTGTATAAAGATCTACCCCTGAGCTAAAGAAGTGTGTGTCATCTGCAGACATGATTGTAGCTACATGGCAGTTTAATTCAAATTTCAAATGCAATATAAACAAATAGATTAATAACTGGTGTCCCATTACTGAACCTTGTGGAACACCACAAGTTATTCTCTTCAGCTGTTCCATTATAATATTGCTTGTTACCATATCTGTTTTTACCTGTGTGACAAATATGGCCAAAATGATCCTATATGCAGCATTTTTTCAGTTAGATTCCTGAAGGTCATCTGAACCCAACATTTTTGGAACTAATCTTAAACCTGGCTTGTGAATTTGTGTCTCTCCATTGCACGGTGTTTGTCCTCCTCCTTCCTTTTTTAGCTGTCTTTGCCATCTTCCTGAATGGTTTCGTCTGGCAGTCATGCACCCATCATTGTTGGATTTACTCATTGCTTGAGGTATCCGTCAGGTCCCAGAGGCATTTGCAGGGCTGGTTTGGCCGGTGGGTGTCAGGGCCTCGGGCTGTTTTTTTATTTCCTCTGACCAAAGTGGCTGCTGAGAGAGCAGTGTGGCAGGGGGTGAAGATTTCTGAAGCACAACGAGGTATTGATTGAGTAATCTGTGTCATCTGATAGTAATATGTCTCAGACCGGCCCCCTGCCGAGCCGCTCAGGCCTCTGTGCTCTCTGGGAAATGCAGAATCAGCTTAAGAGGAAATAAATGTTGTGACTTCTTAGAAACAGGCTCGGTGGGATTATCTGATTGTGTTTTTGTGGGATTTCATTGAGAAAATTTTTAATTCGTGTGCAGACTCAACGTAACTGGAAGCAACAGACTGTTTGTTAACCAGTTGATTGGATCTGACTCCAGCTAATCAGATCCCTGAACAGTTAAAACTAGCTTCACAGTTTGTGATGGAAAAGCCTTGGATTTCCTCTTATGAAGTCAACACTTTTGACTCTGAGTAAAAACGGGCTGATTGGTCTGAGCATCGGCCACAAACGTGTATCTGGAAACCTGTCAAATCTGATTTGGTGAGGTAGCAATAATGAGGCTGTTTGTGTAAGCGTTCACCTTTATGCACGGAGATCCTGCAGTGGGAGGACATCAGCTGCTTCGGTGCAACATCAGTCTACAACTGCAGGATTGTTAGGCTGCATAAAGTGGTGGTGACAGCTAAGTGGAGGCCTGTTGGATTAATAAAGCAGAGCTGAAGTCAAAGCCTTCAGCTGAAAGTCAACCCATCAGTCAGGCTGTTAGAGCGGCCCTATTGTTTCTGGAAAACAGATCAGTGTGTGTGTGTGTGTGTGTGTGTGTGTGTGTGTGTGTGTGTGTGTGTGTGTGTGTGTGTGTGTGTGTGTGTGTGTGTGTGTGTGTGTGTGTGTGTGTGTGTGTGTCCATCTCCAGCCGTCCTCTCTAACCCTCTTTGTGATCTGAGAGGAAAGCTTTCATTATTTGCTGAGATTGGGATGTCAATCCCGGCGCCCCTGACCCAAGTTTGTAGTCCCCCCCCCACCTCCCTCATATTGGGGGAAATGATTAGTGGGGTTATCTCCCCTCCCCTCCCTTCCTCCAGCCTTTCATTCCTCCTCACAGCCCTCCTGTACCTCCAGGCGAGGAGTGGATCTCCTCTTCCTTGTTTTTTCTGAATTCCAGCTCTCACACTTGCTAATTCATCACAAACTGAACAACACGGCTCATCAGTCAGACTCATGTCAACTCTTTTGCTCTTTCTCCTCCACGAGGAGGCAGGAGTTTCTTTTAAGAATCACAAATTAGATTTCTGCAACTTCCTGCTTAATATTTCCTTGAATGCAACACAAACATGTTATTAAATTTCATCTAAATGTAAAAAAAAAACATATAAAAGACATTTAAAATTTTGTCCTGTGGTGCAAAAATCAAGCCTTTTTTTTACATTTTTCATTGTTTTGCTGCACTTTAAGGCTTCTAAAGTTACTCCATAATTACACAAATGCATGCAGCACGGGTTATGCAGATGAATAAATTCATTTAAGAATAAATTCTGTTGTTTCTCATCTGGATTAAAGCAGATTTAATCACATAATTTAAAACACTTTTGGCTGGTCTGAGCACCAAATGAGATGTTTTGTGACTGAGGCAAAAATAGGCCATGTGATTCTAGAATCTATTATTCTTCCTCCCTGGTGGATTTTTTTATAAACAAAACAAAAGAGCGCCTCGCTGGTCAATTTAAAGCTGCACAAAAAAACGCTCTTTGATTTTCATCGAAATATTCCTTTTCTTGTTTTATTTTTTCCTCTTTATTATTATTATTATTATTATTATTATTATTATTATTATTATTATTATTATTATTATTATTATTATTATTGTTATTATTGTTATTATTGTTATTATTATTATCATCAGGAGTCTGTGGGATTAGGAACAGCCACTGATCCTCAGCCTCTAAGCCTTTTTTCTTTCTCTTTTTTAGTCTTTCGGGATCTTAACTGCACTCCATCCGCACTTCATTAACCCTGAGCCGGGGACAATCCGCGGTCAGAGCCGGGGGATTTACCACCAGCACCCTTTCACATGGAAATAAAAACAGACTGAGTCATGAAGCTAAACCGCGTTGCGCCTTTTTGCTTTATTCTAATCAGTTTGCGTCGTTATCCGAATCGGTCACGGATCCATGATGGGACTCTAATGATCTTTCTGGAGCAGTTTGGGAGTTTTTTTGTTCCTTTTTTCTCCTCTTTAACCTCCAAGTCTCCAAAAACCCGCTCGGCTCGCTTCGCTGTGTTTTAATGCAATTTTCCGCATCATAAAGGCGCAAGTTGTCGGGCCGTCAGTCTGATGTTTCACGGCCACAGAGAGGGGGTGTGGGGGTGGATAACAGGTGTCATGCGCGGAGGACAGCAGGGGGAGCTGGCTATCAAACCCATTATCGACTTTCAATTAAAACCTATTAAAGTCTTTTGTCTAATCGTTAACATCCAACACGCAGAGGCTTGTCCGTCAGCCCGGACGCCTTTAACCCCCAACGCGCCGCAGACGCACGGCCCGGATCCACGGCGGAGGGGGGAGAGAAGGAGGGATGGGTGAGATGTGTATAGAGGATGAAGGCAGGGGGAGGGGGGTGTGGTGGAGCCGCTGACCAGCTGTCCCCACGCTGATCCCCGGTCTGCAGTCAGCTCCAGCCCGGTCACCAGCTGTTAGAGCCGTTTGGCACAGGAGCGCGCATCCAGCACCCTCAAGGAGAAGAAGGATGGAAACAATCAATTTCCAAAATGGAGAACATTTAAGGCACTTAAACAATTGCGTGACATTAATATTTCATGTCTGCATTGTTTATGGGGTTTGGTGCTTTTAATTTGAAAAGAATGATGATAATAAAGGAGGGAGGAGGAGCATCACCCACCTCCTCCAAAACCAAATCTGATCAGAAAACTCAAGCTATTTTGGAATAATTGGTGTAAATTATTAATATTTTAAATAATTCAACTCGTCCAGATGTCTGTCGCAGCGGCGCTCCTGCTTTTTGGAGAAAACGCGCGGAAAGGAGCGCTTTTATTAACAGTTTTCCTCCTTAAGCTCAACATGGAACAAATTAAATAAGCCAAACTAAACCAAACACGCGGGAAGAGGAAGACAAATTCACTCAAACACGGTTTTCCTCAAACTATTCTTGGCTGCGTGGAGACAAGATGTTTCAATTAAAAATGCCAGGACGCATCTGCGTCTCCTGGTAGATTTTAAAGAGGTAAATAGAACCTGGAGCTTTATTTAGGGCTTTATTCTAGGATCGGGAAAGAATCTGATTTTTGTTGATTTTCACGCGTAATGCTTTTGGCTGAAATGTGAAACCAACAAATCCGAGCTCCTCCTCTGGTTCTGGCTGCATTTCCTCTCCTCTGTTTCTAAATCTTAGAATTCAGACAATAAAGTCAAATCCACGTGTTGATTCGCGTGACGTCATTTCCCACAAAACTCAAAGCAGAATAAAGCAAAGACTTTTTTATTTCCACATTTATAAAAGTAATTTCTCTTTTACATCAAATCCCCCTCTCCTCTCCTCTTATATACCCCCCCCCCCCTGCTCACCCCCCATTAGCTGAACTTCGTCCCTCTGGTGGGTGGAGAGGGCTAAAATTCTGAGAGGAACGACATTTTTTTTAGAAATAAAAATGTAATCAAATAAAAATATTTTAAAAAACAATCCAGGAAATATACGAAAACCACTCCACAAGTTTGATATCTGCAATATACATTTTCACCAAAGGAGAGTTAGAACAATTATCACAGCTTCATATGAAGTAACAGAAGTATGCACGACGTCTGCTCAAATACAACAACCCAGCAGGAGGTCACACCTGTGTGGACCCGAGTCCCAGAAAAGAATCAGATCAAATCATAAAAACCAGATGAACCATCACCGGGGCGGCTGCCTTCAGGCTGCTTCTGACGTAAATGACTTAAAAACATAAAGTAACAGAGAAAATCTCATATAGATCTGCTTCTGTCCTTTTGTGTTCCTCGTGTTTCCACACAGGTCCATCCGTTCCTCTCACGGTAGATTTGATTTATTATTCTTTTCTGGATTTAACATAATCTGTTCAAACTTGATCACTGTCTGAAAAAAAGACACGAAAGTTTCTTTAAAATCAGTCTCTTCCGGGTTAAAAATCAAAATATTCTTATTTACAGGTTTACGGCTGCTGCTGATCACGTGGAGGCAAAAAAATGTTTCGATAAATTTTAAAAAATATTTGTGTCAAATCTAAATGATATGTAAGCTTTATCGTTAATAATAATAATAATAATAATAATAATAATAATAATAATAATAATAATAATTGGCTTTATAGGTCAAAAGTGCCACCAACAATTTGGAGTCTGTTGGAAAAATACTGAAACTGGGTTTGAATAAATACTAGATGCTTTAATTCGTCTCCAAAAATAAATAAATAATAAATAAATAAAGGTTTTTTTTGACGAATTAAAAAAAGCAAATAAAAAATCCAGAAGTCTTTTCGGATCTGAGTCACAAACCTCCGTCCTTATTTCATAATCGGCCGATTTTCGTCCCATAAAGGCCCAAAATGTTTGTTTCTTCGTTTGTAGTTTTTTTTTTTGTTCTTCGTTCTAACGGCTCCGGGACTTTTAACGGAGTCGGTCCAGCGGCTCACCGCTGCTGAGGCCGGGGAAGCACGCCGGACATGGGGGGCAGAGGAGGCGGCGGGGGCGGCGGCTCGCTGCCTCCCTGCAGGCCGTGCAGCAGGATCCGCGGGACCAGGGGTCTCTGTAGGGCCGGCGGGGGCGCCGAGGGGCCCCTGTAGAGGTACAGCGCCGCCCCGGGGTCCAGGTTCGACACCAGGCTCTGCGGGTAGAAGTAGGGGGACGGGAACATCCTCTGCAGGGCGGAGTAGTTCCCAGCCTCCGCCAGCAGCTCCAGCCCCACCGCGGTCTGCCGCTTCCACTTCGTCCTGGAACGAATCAAACATCCGGTTTTAGTTTGGAAAGATTCCCAGTCTGTTAACCTGGGATGCTGTTACATGTCAGGAATGTTTTCTTTACTTTTTCTCTCCTCAAAATAAATAAATAAATAAAAAACACCTATAAAATCACCCAAATCTCCATCCTGCACCACTCCTCACACCCTCCTCCTCCTCCTCCTTCTGCTCCTCCTGCTGCTGCTGCACTCCGCGCAGGTGAATAATTCATAATAAAGATAATTGAGTGGATATAGTCGTTTCTTTGAATTATTAATATGCACACATGCAACGATGCATTATTCATGAGATACTGCAACTCAAATTGTGTTTTTATATTTATTTATGTCATTTAGCTGCAGAAACGTACAAACAAACAGACGAGTTCGTTTAGAGCAGAAACAGGTTTGTTTAAGGGCGGCTTCGACTTTACCTGACTTTATTAAATCATCAGAAAGTTTTCTGCTTGTTATGAAAACTTGAATCTAAAATACAGGAAGGACCAATTTTTTATTTAAAATGAAACAAATTATCATCAAATACAAAATAAACTCATAATGCAGTCATTTGGTAAATAATCCTGTAAACTGTGTGTTTGGATTGAAATTTGTAGCTGAAATTAATCGAAAAGTTTTATTTTATTGTAGAAAATTATAAATATGTTTATAGATAATAATGATAAATAATAATATATTTTATCTGTAAGGTCACCTGACAGATTATAAAAACAAGAATTACAAATTACAGGTAAAAGAAAAATACAAAAGTAAAATCAACCTAAAAAATGAGGCTTAAAGTTTTATTTCTGGATGTTTTAGTTTGGAAAAAAGTTTTCGATATTTTTCTTTAAAAAAGAAAATAAATAAAAAAAATTAATCAATAATAAATCTGATTTTGTGATCCTGCCATGAATCTTTTTCCTCCTGAGTGATGCTGAAAAGAAAACAGAGCGTCCCTCTGGTCACGAGTGAGAAACTAGATTATCCTCCTCCCTCCTCCCTCCCTCCCCCACCTCCTCCCCTAAACGCGCGGCTCACCTCCGGTTCTGGTACCAGGTCTTGACCTGCGTGTCCGTGAGGTTGAGGGAGGCCGCCAGCTCCATGCGGTCCTGGACGCTCAGGTACTTCTGCCGCTCGAAGCTGCGCTCCAGCTGCGCCAGCTGGTGGTCCGTGAAGGCGGTCCGGGCCTTCCGGGGCTTCTTCAGCCGCACCTGAGGACTGTCCCTGCTGCTGGAGATCTCCCTGTCCCCCTCCTCTTTCACTGTTCAGAACACCAAGATAAAAAATATAAAAGGACAAAATAATTAGTAAATAACGTGAAACTTCTGCAAGCGACATAAACGAAAATCCTAAAATGAATTCATCTTTAAACATATTTTATTTATTTTATTGTTGCAGAAATTTTACTTTTTTGTTTTTTCTGTGTTTTTATTAAGTGGGACACATTCTGACCTGACCCCATAAATAATACATTCAAATCACCTGTTTTTTATGTTCAAAACAAACCTTTATATTATTTATTTGTAATATTTTACATTAAACTGAACTCCTGGTGGTTCTGGAAACGAATAAAATCCTTTTTTATCTGAATAGAATTGTATTTAAAATATTTGCCTATTTATTTCCAGCCAAGTTGACTCGATCCTGTGTGAAAGTTTGGTTTAATCTGCTGGTTTTGAGGCTAAAAGCTGTTTGATTTGACGCTAAGTTGCTCTGAAAAGCTTCTCCAATAATCTGACTTCTTCCCCGTCAGCAAAGCCGCAACCTTTGTTCTCTTTGACTCGTTTCAATGTTCTACTTATCATCGAATCTGAGAGGAAAGAGAAAAAAGCAGAAACGAGCAGAGAAGGTCTTGAATTAGTTGAGTCGTCTGGAGGAGCAGCACAATAATAATCCGCCTAATTGAGCCACCAGGGACCGGACCGGCCTTTCAACCGGGACCGGCAGAACTTCACAGAACCGTGGAAGCGAGCAGGGGGCGTTGGGGGGCGGAATCACGAGCCGGTGCGGGAACAAATGTGATTAACACCGGGGACAAATTACATCAAATCCGTGAGGCGTTCAGGGCGGCGGCTGTGTGGGAAATCAAAGCTACAGCGACGTGTGCGCCCCGCGGCTGCCCCGATCAATCAATTACTTGATTAATCAATCAGTTCATGATCATTTCCGTCTGCTAAAAGCTCAGGATTTTCTCAGGTTGTTAAAATTTGAACTAAAATTGCATATAGGTTTAATTTAACCCAATAAAAGCGAAACGTTTTTAGTAATTAAAGGAAATTTGGAGCTTAATGATGGGATTTTTGTTCGTGTATCGCCTCCAGCGGCCGCTTCCCTTCCAGCCACCGCTTCATTAAACTGTCAGTGGAGGTGACATGTCTGTTTACGGCTGACATGATTGGAAACACACACACACACACACACACACACACACACACACACACACACACACACACACACACTCCTGATGGCATTTATCTGCAGGCGAGTCTGTCATCTCTCCCGTTTCCTGCCTTTTCCTGACATCAGCTGACGCTTTCAGGATCTTCTGCTGATGCTCAGCTGCAAACTTTCGTTTAAAACAATAAAACTTTAGTAAATGATCAGATCATCCCAGCATAAACCAGCTTTGTTGTCATTTGTTTTGAAGATTTATTCCCCTACAATCAAATGTTGATTTAATATTTTTATTTATTTTTTAAAACATCAGATTTAATTATACGTGCCAAAAATAAAACAAACATTTAGATTTAAAATATAAAAACGTTAAATTGTTTTAAATTATTTTAAATTATTTTCGATTAAATAAACACAATTTAAATTGCATTTTCAATTTTTATCAGTGAATCACAAATCATTTCATGTATTATTTATTTTATTTTTGATTCATCTTTAACCTAAAATCTGTTTTATTTTGGAATCTTTAAAACTTTTTTTAAAATTCTAAATTCCTAACGATTAATTCTGGTCTGGATTTAGGAACATTTGGGATATCTGAGCCTGGATCCGCGAGGTTTCCTCCTCTCCCTACCTTTATATTCGCTGTCTGATGATGAGTTGCTGTGGATCTTTTCGATGAACTCGTCCGCTATCTTGGCCGCCAGCCTCCCCGCCTCCTGGGTCGGTTGTCCGTTGCTGGAGTAAGGTGCGCAGGCGGCCAGAGGCTTACAGTCCGCCAGAATGTCTCTGATCAGGAACGACGAGGTCACGGTCCGCTGCTGCGACCCCGCGGAGATCTGCGCGTGCTGGAGGTGCGGCGGCAGCACCGCGCCGTGACCCTGCCTCTGGGCCACCTCGTCCACGCATTCCCTCCGGGGCGACGGCGGCGACGAGCAGCCGCTCTCCACGTCTGATCTGGGGCTGAACTCCAGAGGCGAGCGGCACTCCCCCACCAGGCCGTCCCCCTTGGAAACCGGACTTCCGGGCCGGTGCGACAGCAGCGAGTCGATGCCAAAACTGGACCCGTTGGCGGACGCCTCCATCGTCTTAATGCGGCTTCTCTTAGACGACCATTTGGTTTCTGGTACAAGTTTGATTTCAGGGAGGAAAGTTGGGTTTGGTTTAATCCTGCAGAGGAGAATCGAGCCTCCACTCCTCCTCCCAGCACCAAAAAGATCAAAATAAACCAGAAAAGGCTTCTGAAGTCGCTAAAATGAAGATTTCTCCTCAGCTGCTTCCAGTTCCTCCTCTGGATCTTGGTTGAAGAATATTTCCAGGTTAAATTCAGTCATGAGGAGAAGAGATCGACCGAGTCGCAATCGATTCTTTCTGCTTCCTGCAGGAAGCTCAGGCTTCAGAAGTCCTCAGCAGGAAGTAGAGCTTCTCAGCCTCACCTGCAGATCAGGAAAAAGACCCAACACCTGGAGGTGCAGCAGCACCGGCGGAGTCTTCAGCGGAATGCGCTTCGGAACCGGACAGGTAGGCGCGCGCGCGTCAGACCCCAGAGCCGACCGGAGGAAGACTTTCAGCTCCTCGTGTGGCCATTCATGAAAACTGTTCCTCAGAGGAGAGAGCGGCTTTTAAAACACTCGGAGTAAATGAGAAGGGTCCACGAGCTGCGGAGGGAAAGAAGAAGAAGCGAAGGATGATGAGAGGCAGCAATTAGAGAGAGAGGAAGACAAAAAGGAGAGAGGGGGAGAGAGAGAGGGAGAGAGAGAGGGGTTAAAGAGTGACAACTGGTGAGTAAAGGGACGGGATGAGACTGGGTGGGAGGGAATCCCAAAATATTGAACTTGAGGAAAAGTCAGGAGCTAGGTTTTAAGAGCGCCTCGTCCACGTGAGTCCCCTGTGACGCGCCTTGATTGGCTGAGGGGGGCCGGACCTCCCCTCCCCCCTTTCCTCCCTCTCCTTCCATCCTCTCCTCTCTGGCTCATCCTCACTTTGATAAAAGAGACACTGAATTCATCAGGAGACTCAGATCCAACTGTTTACAGGCAATTTTCACACTGTTTGCTTTCATTACATCATTGATGAGGCTTATAATGGGGTTATTATGGAGCGGCGCGCGCTGCTCCTTCTTCTTCTACGCTCCTTTCTCCTTCACCGGATTTGTTTCCAAGATCCCTGTTGGACAGAATTCCTGTTTATTTATCAAGGTTTCAGTTTGTTGACAATTTACAATTTTTTAAATCTAAAATATATTTTTATTTATTTGAAAGTTTTAAATTAATAAACCATTAAATTATTATTTTTACTGTTATAAATTTATTATTATTATTATTATCATTATTATTATTATTATAAATTATTATTATTATATTAATAATAATATATTTTATGTTGATTTCTATATGTTTGACAATTTCTCAGTATAAAATAATTTTAATTTTCTTTTTTAAAATTCGGTTTGAAATTCCAGCAATTTCAATTTTTTGTTCTTAGATTTTTTTTCCTATTTTTCAACCAAAAATGTGTTCAAGTTTATTTTTACAAATCTAATCTTTAAAACTAATGTTATCATGTTTTAAAATAAAATAGTTTTTTGTTTCCTCCTCTGTTTGTGGCAGAAATCACTGATATTTATTAGAGAAAACGAGTCTTTAATAGTTCTTGGTAATTCGTGAACAAAAGTCTAAAAGACTTGATTCAAAACTTCAATGCGCGTCAAGCGCCATTTTGCGCCATTTTGACCCTAATGTGCGTGAAATGCCATTGTGCCCACTCCTGCACAACAGTTTGCCCCTCGCCTCGGCCTCGACAGCCCCTAATAATCTAACTACCCCCCTCGCATTATCACCGACACCCCCATCATCACCAGCACACACACACACAAACACACTCCTCCCCCTCCTCCACCCCATGTGACCACCAGATTGGAGGCGCGCGTCGGTCTCACAGACACCGGCAGGTTAGTGAATCCGCTCCCCGCTCCCATGGGGTCCCATCACGGCTGCAAGCTGTCACATGCGAGGCGGGGACAACACAGATATAAGGCAGCACACACCCACCCTGACTTGGCTGTTTCTTTCTCCTCTGCTGGTGCATGAAAAAGGAGCAGTGTTTTGATGCTTCCTCTCCTCTCACAGCCTGTTTTTGTCTCCCTCTCTTTATCCCCGCGTCCACCAGCTCCACTAAAGTTGTGCTGAATTAATCATGAGGCAGTTCAACCGACTTCTTCCTCTTTGTGATCATCATATGGCCTCTCAAACTTGGAGATGCCCCAAAGTCCTGCTTAATTGGATTTTACTTACAGTTTGCACCAAGAGCCAGTCTCCATGTGGATGTTAGATGATGAATTCTGTTGATTTTGGTTTGAATCACTCAGGTGGGATCTTTTATCCAAACTAAAATACGGTTTTAGATTTTTTTAATTTAAAAAAGTGATTTTAACTCAGGTGTCAGAGTGTAAAAGTAAAGATTAGAAGATATGTAAAAGTTAGAATATGAAACTAAGTTACTTTCTAAAAATTTAAGACAAATTCAAAATTAAATAGAAAATCCTGTAAAGATTTAAATTCTTTTAGTGTGTGTGTGTGTGTGTGTGTGTGTGTGTGTGTGCACGGTGTGTGTGTGTGTGTGTGTGTGTGTGTGTGTGTGTGTGTGCACGGTGTGTGTGTGAACTTTGTGTGTGTGTGTGTGTGTGTGTGTGCACGGTGTGTGTGTGAACTTTGTGTGTGTGTGTGTGCACAGTGTGTATGTGTGTGCTTGCAGTGTGTTTGTGTGCGGTGTGTGTGTGTGGGGGGTATGTGGTGTGTGTATGTATGTGTGTGTGTGTGTGTGTGTGTGTGTGTGTGCACGGTGTGTGTGCGTGTGTGTGTGTGTGTGTGTGTGTGCACGGTGTGTGTGTGTGTGTGTGTGTGTGTGTGTGTGTGTGCACAGTGTGTATGTGTGTGCTTGCAGTGTGTTTGTGTGCGGTGTGTGTGTGTGGGGGGTATGTGGTGTGTGTATGTATGTGTGTGTGTGTGTGTTTGTGTGTGTGTGTGCACGGTGTGTGTGTGTGTGTGTGTGTGTGTGTGTGTGGTGTGTGTGTGTGGGGGGTATGTGGTGTGTGTATGTATGTGTGTGTGTGCGGTGTGTATGTGTGAGCACAATGTGTGTGTGCAGTGTGCGTGTGTGTGTGTGTGTGTGCGTGTGTGTGTGTGTGTGTGTGTGTGTGTGTGTGTGTGTGTGTGTTTGTCCTGTAATGATTTGGCTCACATGGCTACTGGTTCGGAACAAGTGCCCCTGTAGTCCAGGAAGTGGTCAGAGCAACTATTACTCAAGTGGAAACACACACACACACACACACACACACACACACACACACACACACACACACACACACACACACACACACACACACACACACACAGTAGCAGGTATTGATCCATGTTAAAGAGAGGAAACTGCATCCTCCCCTCTCACCTCCACAACTTTCAGCTCAGATTAAGGTAAATCTCCTCCTGAAAGGGTTTAATTTCCCAATCTGGAGATTTTCATTCCAGTTCTGTTGTTGACTTTTTTATGCACAGAAAATATCCTAAACATGATAAACTGGCAGCATGTTTCCTCATAACAGTCCAGACTGACCTGTCAGTGTTAATAATCTACCTGCAGACTGGTGCTTTATTTTGCTTTTTCCCCTTCTCCATTATATTGGAATAGCACTAATAATGCCTGCTGGGCCTCCTCAGCTTTCCAGCCTTCCCTTTTTTTGTGTTTAAAAAAAAAAACAAGACAAAACACTGTGCCACATTTTTATTTACAGCCGAGCAGACGTGTTAAATATGTATCCTGATATGTTTTGTAAAAATGTGTCGCCTTTGAATAAACTTTGGCATCTCTATCGTTTTGGAACATGGAGGAAAGGGGGGGGGGGTGCACGTGTAAAAAGATGACTCCTCACAACAAACAAACAGCACCGAGGGGTAAAAAAAGAAGGAGGTATTTTAATAAAACACACAAACGGAGGAAAAAGAAACAGAAGACGCTTGCTCTGGAGCTGCTGCCACACCTCGGACCAGTCAAGGATGCAAATGATGCACCTTAACGCCATCAGGTAGTGGAGTTGACAGAAAATAATGAGAACCCGCTGAATCTTTTATAAGGTTAACACTCACATTTCCCAGTCAGCTGTCACACAAGAAAGAATTTAGCACATGCATGCGGGCGAAATAAACCTTCATCGTCTCATTAATGCTGACAGGGCCCTGGACCGCCAGCTCCCTGCGCCAGCGCCGCCACTGCACCTTCGTTTTGTGTCGGTAATTTGCAGCGGAGACAGACCCCCTTCTCCTGGAGAGAGGGAGGAGGATGGGAGGAAGGGGGAGATATTACAGAGGAGAGCCAGAGTGAGAGGGAATTGTAGAGGATCGTGGAGTGCAGAAGAAAAGAGGGAGGGAAGGTGGGCCTGCAGGGAGGAGGAGGGGGGGAAGATGGCTAGCGCGCCAGGAGTCTGATTCTCCCCTAATTGGAAGCATTGGGCATTGTCAACGGAGGATTTTCAGCTGCTCGCTGACAGGTAGAGCCGTCAGAATGATAGCCCACTTGTCAGCGCAAAAGACCAATAAAAACAAACCACTTTTGATTTAATTGGAGGCCTAACCATGGTGGTGTGTGTGTGTGTGTGTGTGTGTGTGTGTGTGTGTGTGTGTGTGTGTGTGTGTGTGTGTGTGTGTGTGTGTGTGTTGCCTGCAGGGCCAGGGCCACGGGGAGGTGGGAGGAGGCGTTCGTGTCTGTGTTTGTGAAAGAAATCATCACTCCAACCATCAACGTGCTCGACCTGCCTCCATCACTCCACCGCGTCCGCGGCTCTCATCCTGCGGCTCCCGCGGGGGCGTCTGGTCTGGTCACACCGGGGCCCCCCAGTGGTGAGAGGGATGGAGGAGAGGCAGGTTTTGATTCAGTCCCAGGAGGCCCCACTGAGCATCAGAGGATAAAAAAACCAGTTTCTCCTCCTTTCTGAGTCCTTTTCCCCGTTTTCTTCATCATCTGGTAACTGATGGGTTCAATATTTTTGGCAAAGTTTGACGCTTCTTGTGCTCTGCTGTGAACTGAGATTATGAAAGAATAAAAAAAACACATTACAACTTTTATTTCTATTATGTCACCAGCAAGTTTCTTATAAAGAGCTAATACAATATTTTCATTTACACGTTTTTATTAGGGATGGGACTTTAATGCATTAATTGTGATTACTTAATTAGAAAAAAATTACGTATCAAAAAAATCCACACATTTCAAGCAAGGCGGAACCTTTGCACGAGTTTCCGATACACCGATTACACAGACGCACACGACAAAGCAGCTGCTAAAATGGAAGAACGTGCCTTGCTTAGACTTACACGCAGAGTTTGGGAAAACACGTCGACTTCTTCTCTTAACTTGTAATAATAAAAAATTCTCTCTGAAAACTACGGAGTTCGTTACACGGATAATTTTCAGAGATCGTCTCTGAACGACGGAAAAAAAATAGCTTTGGGACAAATTTTCTTCAGCGATTAAAATGCGATTAATCAAGATTAATTAATTACAAAACCTCTAATTAACTAGATTAACTTTTTAAATCGAGTCCCACTTCTGATTTTTATACAACATGTACTAACACTAACTTGTAGCTTTTTTAGTGCCGTTTTAAATGGTTTTATTGTTGTATTTTATTTTTATTTTCTATAGCGCTGTTACCTTTTACCTGTTTCCTCGTTTTGTTAGTTTTTAGTAGGAATTTTTATCCATGATTATTTATGTGAGGTTCTTATGTATCTTACCTGATCTCCATGCTTTTATTATGTTTTGTTGATATGTTGGCGTATTTGGCTCTTCAGCACTTTGGCTAGCTGCCATGCTATTTTTAAATGGTGCTTTATAGATAAATTGGTATGTGTCACAGAAAATGTTTTTAAATATGTGATAATTTGCCTAAATTACTGAATTAAATCCCGGCTATGTGTTCATCCACCAAACTGCAATTAATCACATTTTACACTCATTAAATTCCAAATTTTTGCATTTAATTCTGATTCCGTCACAAACTCCACATTTTCAGCTCCGGTTGTGCTCGCGGATCCCAGCGTGCGCTCACCTTCTTGTCCTGCTCCGTCAGCCCGGCTCTTGTGCCCCTTGCAGCCAGTGTTTTATTATTTTTGACAGAGTTCAATGAACACATCTGGTCAGAGGATAAGAGGCGATGGAGGGATGGCAGCGAGAGGTGGAGAGGTGAGTGTGGTGCCAGCGGAGACGAGAATGGGGAGCCAGAGGACGAGGAGCTATGAGCATCAATCATAAACGTCCCTCGTGAGGAATGCCAGCTCCCTCGTCTGTGGCCAACTCTCGCTGACCTTTGACCCAGCAGACCCAAACTGTGAAGTCCATCAGGAATGTGCTGGAGGATCTTTGGGTTTAATGGATGATTTGTCTATCTAATAATTTTTTATTAATATTTTAGCTGCAGATTTTTATTCAATCACCAAAATATTTATATAAAAGATTTTGGTGTAATTTGTTGTCAACAGTACAAGTGGGTGGATTTAGAGAAGCCTGAGAATTGTGCAATAACAGTTAGGCCTATTGATTCTTTTTTTTTTTAGTTTAGTTGAAATTGAAATCTTTCATGTATTCATCAGCCTTTGAACGACTGTTTCTTATGCTGCACCTTCTGCACTGTAGCTGCTCCCCCTTTAATTTAGCCTTTATCTGATTCTTAAATCTGAATTTAATTATGCTGCTACGTTGATTTTGCTGTTCTTGCTCCTGGAAAGCACATTGAATTGCTTGTGTGTATGAAATGTGCTTTATAAATAAAGCTGCCTTGCCAAAAATGAGTGGTCCACATGTTCTTGTGTAGCCTCCACTGTTGCTAACACTGCTAACGCTACTCTCGTATTGTACACTTGTCGCTAGTTTTTCGTGTCACTCCCTGGTGTGTTTTCATTGGTCGGCTGCAGACCGGAGTCGTATGTTTTTTGACACAGCTTGAAGACGGTTGAAGGCTGAATGTGGTCGTGAGAGTGCTCAAAAAGCTATTGCTGGGCTGGTCCCGTTGGACGACCACAGACTTGCAAATCACACTCACATTCACCGGTTTTTGTCACGATTCTGTTCACGATGAAGGATTTGTCTAGGATGGTCCAAAAATGCTCATTGTAGCCCAGGCTTAAGACAAAACTAGCATTTAGCTTAACCCTAAACGCATCGTTGTCCTGTTTAAAAGATGACCTGGTAGAACAGCATTTATGAAGAGAATATGAATTTGTATGCTAATTAACATTTTAGTCATTTCTAAAGAAAATTGTTCATTTTTGTTGTTTTTATAAAGACATGGCTACATATTAGTGTTAATAATTTACATACATATCCTACAGTATATTTATATTAGGGGTGGGACTTGATTTTAAAAATTAATCTAATTAATTAGAGGTTTTGTAATTAATTAATCTCGATTAATCACATTTAATCGTTCAAGAAAATTTAGCCCTTTTTATAAGACACACCATGCCTGCAAATCAGAGCAATATTACTGCAACGTGTTTCTTATGAAGGCGCCATGGCGGTGTCACGTTGCGGGAATTTTGCGGCATTCGTGCCGCCACGCTTGATAGTAATATTGCGGTAATATTGCGGCTTCGCCGGTCTTATAAATGCACATTAAGCGTTGGTGCAACAGAGGGAGGTGTCATGACCATGTGATGAATTAATGCTGAGCTCCAGCCGGGAACTCTATTAAAATTGAAAGTAAACACGCGCTTAAGTTTCACTTTTGTAAACAGAACCAGCTGAGATGATCATTTGGAGCGTTGCGGAGCTCCGGGAGCTTTTCTCCGTTAGATCTGCAGCTCAGATCATCTGACAGCTCACAGGGACGGTGGAGGACACACACATGCGCAGCTTCGATCGCAATAAAAAGCAAGTTATGTCCAAGATACACGGAAGTCCGCCCCCATACCTCCTTTATGCCGCCATCGCGTAATCTTTTATAAAACGGACATGATTGCGCAACATCACCGCCACGGTCTGAGCTCTTATAAACAACCTAACGCTCCCTGATGCCGCCTTGGCGTTGCGGCAAATTGGCGGCAATGTTTTATAAAAGAGGCTTTTGTCCCCAAAGCAATTTTTTAAAATGAACATAATGAGGCAGAGAATAAAACAATAGACATGGACATTATTATTGTAAACTCAAGCTCTTTTAATAAAAAAAAAATGCTTTTAAATTGTATTTCAATTCAAAACAGGGAAAAATGGTTTGCACCCTCAGGCCTAAAGGGTCAATTTTTATTAATGTGTTATTTTCTCAAATGAATTAATCATAATTAACACCTTGAATTCCAACCTCTTACTTATGTTTATAAAAGTTGAAAATTTCCTGTGTGTAGAAATGATTTTAATAACCTTCATTGATCCAATTATTGATCATCCCAAGAAAAACACAACAAATAAAAATAACATCTGGGAAAGTTTGTACAACTTGTTTTGTAATTCAAAATAAAAATCACCTAAAAATATAAATGTCCTGCATCTGGATACAAAGTCAAACCATAAACTTTCTTCCTATGAACAGAATCCCTATAATATCCCTATTCTTAACAAAGATGGCTAATCTAAGGAATTATGAAGCTGCTTCCATCGACACGATTGAGCCTTCAGCTCAGGAGGCTGGTATTTAAATGCTTAGGCTGAACAGAACCGACACATGTCTTTCACACGTCCTGTCCAAGCAGGAAGTGGAAGTAGTTCTATTAGTCTGACAGGTCCTCTGCTTGTTTTCATGTGTGGTTTCTATCTTCCTTTATCATCTTCTGCCAAGCTGCCTGAGCATATATAAATATAGCACATCCACATATACTGATGCATGTGACAGTGGTGGGATAAAATAGCTTTTTATACACTTAGTTCTCCATTCTGCATTTCCCACAGCTGGACTTTTAAGACAAACAAGGGTAGAAATAAGTGAAACAGCTGCATCGTGGTCCTGAACTTTGGTAGTTTTACGGTATTTCCTGCTTCCTTATAGCCTGTTGTGGATATGATTTACTCATAAGTAAAACCAATGTAATTTAATTGGCTCTAAAGTCTCAAATACATTATATTTTAGACAGTGGTGCAAGTTTGGAGCCCGGGGTGGCAACGACCTGCCCCTGGTGCCCCCACTGCCCCCCCATTATCATACTATTGTTTTCATAAATGTGAATTTAACATTTTGGGAGTTTTTTGTCCTTCATGGTAAAACCAACCCGCCATAAAAATAGAAAACCAAAGAACATTAATATCAAAGCCATAACTGGAGCAACGAAATCTAGACATCTAGAAAAAACGCAGCAGAAGGTTCAGCTCTGCAGGTCAGTTCAGCCACACCGTAGCCTCAGCAGCCTAGGATGAATCTCATCTGATAGATGTCATGGAGCCAGCTCGTTTAAACATTTAAAAACAAACACCAGGACCTTGAATGAAATTCTAAAAGAGATAAGCATGATGTGCTCAGACCTCCTGGTACCGGTCAGTAACCTGGCCGTCGCATTCTGGACCATCTGACGTTCTGCTCTGGAGGCCGGATCGATGCCTGCATAAAGCCAGTTACAATAGTCCAGCCTGGTGGTGATGAAGGCATGGATAACCGTTTTCAAATGTTTGCGTGAAAGAAACGGCCTTTTATGGTGAACTTATTTGTTTATTGCTGAAAAATATGTCTTATGTTAGTAAAACCCTGAGTACGTGTTGAAGGGACGTGGTATACCTTTCCTAAACAACAATTAAACGCTCCATACCAAACATGTTCATGACGTTTTTACATAAAATTCCTCTCACATGAAGCGATCCCAGCAGCTTCATTGTTAACATTTTCAGTGCCTTCTAGAATGAGCCAATTTAATGTAAACAAGCTGTTGCTGGCCACGCCCACCTACCCCCTGATTGGCTGCTATGAGGTGATAAGCTCACATGTTTGGGAGGAGCTTGAAGTAGAGCTGCTGTTCCTCCATGTCCAGAGTAGAAACCTTTCTAAGCATCGGCTGGTGAAGGGGGGGGGTGCTAATTTCCCCTATTGTGACATCACAATAAGGGACATTTGGAAACAGGTTGTACAATGATTCCCGAAACAAAAATCTGACAGAAAACAGACGTTTTTTTGTTTATAGTGTTTATGAAGGCAGTAGAGACCCATATGGCAGCACAAAAAGAAGCAAAAGGTGAGATTTGCATAATAGTTCCTCTTATCTACATCAACAGTCTGCTGGACACAAAACTGCTCACCGTTGTAGAAATGGAATCACTGTTCGGGCCCATAAAGTGGTACAGGACACGGTGGACATGCCTGCTTTGGGTCGATCTCACTAAAGAAGATGGTCTTTGTTCGTCTCGTGAAAATCTCATTTTTCAAACACAGGAAGTTAACGTCTGAATCTTTCAGAAGTTGGACCAGCTGGTCAACTTTATGTGTGAGTCCAGAGTTAGAACTACGCTGCAGCTATGAGGCCTTCCTATTAAAACACTGTAGATCAACCGAAGCAAAAGCATTTCCAAACCGGTTCCTCTCACAAGCAGCCGAGTCAGAGTTCAATGTTAATCTGTCACGAGCGCTCCCTCTGAGTGATGGCGTGTTACGAGGCTCGTAGTGGGTAGGTGGTCCCCTGCAG
>SSNS01000017.1:929151-941651 GCA_006937985.1 Aphyosemion australe
AGTTTCAACCTGTTCCGCTGAAGGCGAGCACACAGGTGTCGAGTGAAGAAGTTCGTGTTGTGATAATGGAGGAAAAAACCTTTAGAGGTGCTTTTATTCTGAAAGAGTCGGGTAGGGGTGACAAGACTTGAGGTGCAAAGCCATGGAATATGACCAGAGATGATTAATCTGACCCGTTTGTCACCTCCTAACCGTGGTCGGACCACGGAGAGGGACACCCTTTGGTCTGTAGGAGGAAGCGGGAGAACCCTGGGAAAGCCCACATGGGGAGAACATGCTAATTCCATGCAGAAAGACTCTATTTGGGATTCAAACCTGCAACCTGCTTGCAGCAAAGCAACATTGCTACTGCTTCATCGTGCAGCCCCTGCAGCAGGTCGTGTTGGGAGGGTGACCAGGAGGCATCCTAACCTTTCCATGAGGAGGAGCAGCTCCACCCCTAACCCTTGAGTCTGGGATCAGAGCCCAATGTGTGAGATAAGTGACTGCTCGGGGCCCCCACACCACCAGGGGGCCCTCAAGTGCACCAAGATAGTGTTAAAAAACTTTTTAATAACTTTAAATTATACAAACACATTTATATCACACATGGAAAATGAATGAAATATTATTTTCTATAGTGTAATTTGGTTTTAGTTTCTAGTGATTGCACATTTTATACACCTGTTCCAAATTTTAACAACAAAAAACTTGTTTGCTATAAATTTGTTACTTTCAAATAGTTGAATTAACACTTAAATAACACTCTGCAAATTAACTAGAACATTTTAATGTGAGGTTAATAATCGTTACAAAACCAGATGTGAGCTAATAAAAAATGCTAATGATTGTGGATGTTGCACACATAGTGAAGCCTAAGAATTATGAACTATCTGGTGTTGACTGGTTGGTGTGGGGGCCCCAAAGAAAAACCTGCTTAGGGCCCCACAAAAGCTTGGGCCGGCCCTGTCATGGGTCTTGTGTTTTTGGTTAGGATCAAAATCGTGATGCAGGTCAGAGTTGGATCAGTAAATCATGAGTTTTTTTTCCAGCATGAAGATGAAGCTCAGACTCTTGCTCTATCTCTCCTCCATCACACCCAAGAAATGTGACGACCCTCTGCTTGAGGTAAAAACTCAACCCACCTGTCTCAAAATACTTATAAATAAAATGTTGATTGTTTTCTTTCTTGCTCTTAGAAATAAAGTCTGACTTGAGTTTGGTTTCATTTGAGCTTCGGCTCCTGGTTGATCCAGACCAGCCTCGGTTCTCCTCCTGCATCCGTGGAAACCCGTGACCCTTGGGCTTGGAACACCCAGCAAATGCTGCAGTTTGACCCGTTTGTTTGGACATCAACGTTTAGCAGAAGAGAACATGTAGCAGGAAACGGTGGATGAGTCAGTGGGTTGCCAGGTTGAAGCCAAGCTGCAGCTGAATTAGTCGGTGTGTCCTTGAGCAGGACCCTTCAGCCTCATTGGCTGCTGGTGGTGGTCAGTGCGCTCCAGGGCAGCTGTGGCTACGATGCAGCTCATCACCACCAGCTTCCATCTGTAGTGTAAAACACTTTGTGTCCTCTGACTTAAACAAATGCAATAAAGGCTTCCCACTGTGCAAAACAGTTAGGAGGTCCTACAGCCGTGGTCTAGCCCGACGAGCCCAATATAGACAGGATCTGCACGTCCATGCCTCGTTGACTGTTTGCAGGGTTTGTGCTTCTTTTTCTAGACATCAGCTCCAAAGCAGACCTATTCCAACTGTTTAAAGTTATAAATATTACATTTTTATACTGATTTGTGTTTTTAGTTTAAATCGTGTTTCACATTTAAAGCAGAGCTGGATATTTTTGGACTCTGTTGACTGTGAAGCTGGACGTGTCCTCCTTTGTTTGAGACATTTTGCTCTATTGTAGGTGTTTTGTGGGTTAAAGTGTCAGAAATGTCCAGATAAGAGACAGACACCGGATTACTCTCAACCTTTTGAGAGTGAATGTAAAATAAAAGTTAAAATGTCCACCCCCAAAAGAAGGTGCAGCCCTGTGACTCACACAAGGAAACAGAGAATCCTCACGAAACTCCTTTGCTAATTCTTCTTGAGGTTTGTCACCAACAGCTGCAGCCAAAGATTGTTGCTTAAAAACCTGTTTAGATGCCTCCAACAGAGGTTTCATGATAACGCTCTGCAGGGAAACGCTGTGACATCTGAGCGGCAGTCACCTTCCTCGGGAATCAAACCTGCGCGTTTCACTGTCAGGACAGCCTCTCTCCATCCTGAATTCCACGCCGCTGCTCTGATCTTTGACCCGCTGCTCCATCTTTGATCAGAGCCGGGTCCTCTGAAGTGGGGTGACGCCCCGGGCCTCCAGCTTTAATATCAAACTTCCCTCCGCCTCGCTTCCATTGATGTCGTTCATCGTCTTGGGGAGATAAAAACCGGATTGACGATGATGCGTGACAGCTGCAGCGTGCAACACGTCATACATGTTGGTGAAAAGAAAAAAAACAGCACCTGCTTCTTGTTAAACGCCCAAAACGGGGGTCGCCCCTCCGCTTCAAAGCTGGAGGAAACGAAAAGGTCTTCATGAGTGTAAAGAAAAAGCCACCAATAGAGCGCTGCAGCAGTTATCTGTCCTCATTGTTGCTTAATGAACCGGCTTATAGACTCCTCATTGTTGCGCCGCGGCTCCCAGCGCTGACGGATTCAGAGCTGAAGGTCGGGATTTGTGCAACCCCTCGGCCGGTTCTCAGAGATCTAAAACCCAGTTAATCAGCTCTCCCTTCATGATCTCCTGGGCTGTTCATCTTCTCATGGAGCAGTTCTATCACTCAGCCTCCTCCCGCTTTCTCTGCCTTTCTTCTGCCGTGTTTATGTTTGGGATTTACGCAAGTGGCCCCGGATCAGTTGACCTGACCTCAGCTCACCGAAGAATGCTCCGAGTCTCAGCAGAAGCCTCTCGTACATTTTAATCACGGCTCTCCTCTGCAACACACACACACACACACACACACACACCCAAAGTACCGGCGCAGTCGTTATTCTGATGATTCTCTTTAACCTGAAGCAGCGGTGGAAATAAACCAACACCTCACCGCAGCTGTAATTAAGTCTGCTGTCTTCATTTCTCTTGGATCACCTTCCTCCCCTCTACCTGCGCCCACCCTTCCCCTCCCCTGCAGCTTGTCAGCTGAAGTGATTGCCCCCCACCCCCCACCCCAGTGGCATTTAGCTACTCTCATTTGCATGAACATGCCCTTGCTGTGCGGCCCGCAGGCCGGTGAGATTGATCGGAGGTGCCGCGTCGTGTTTTATTGCGTGTCAGCCGGAAAACGCGGGTACGACAAATAAAACACACACACAGCTCAAACTTTGTGTCCTTTGCAAACACACACACACACACACACACTCACACACAGGACCTGTTCTTAAACGGCTGAGCAGAACACGCATCATCATCCCTGACTTCCTGTTGGGAGTAGATGTGGCGAAGCACTTCCTGCTCGGCGAGGCCTCTAGTTTACGGGTGTTTCCTCGCAGCCTAAGCGCTCATCCCCTCACATCACGCCCCGATCTGACAGATATTAATATGCAAAACAGGCGGATGCTGAACAAAATGCTGATAATTAAGCGAAGATGTTCTGGGTAGAATCGCGCTTAAGAGAGTGCAAGTGGGACCCGGCACATGGTAAGCCATATGTCTCTGCGCAGTTATCTCTATCCTTTGGGGTAGAGGGAGGGGGGGGGGCTGTTTCCACGCAGGCATGGAACAAATGAAGCCTGGGAGACTTGAACCGGAGCCTGCTGGTGTTTTTATAGAGTCATCACAGCAGGAATACGCTGCTCTTGCTCTGGTTTTGTCAAAGTTGTAGCTGTTAGATGAGTCCAAGGTCACCAGGTGATCTCCTAATTCCGGCCTCACTGGTGTCACTTTAAGATAATCTGTGTTATATTTCACAACCCGTCTATCAGGTGCCTTACCCACCTGCTCCTCTTCCTTCTCTCCCCCCGGCTGATCTCTCCTTCCATCCCCAGAGGGGAGCGAGGGAAGCGGGGAGGATTTTCGGGATGCCGGGGGCGACAGGCTCTCTGTGCCATCCACTTACACAAACGGCAGGATCAGCGCTCCACACAAGAATAATTAGAAGATAATGGGTAGTAATGCGGCCCGATCTGTCCCGATTATCTCCTGGCACCGACCGGCACAGCGCCATCTGGTGCCAGATCTCAGGGCAGCGGCTGCTCTGCCACATGAAAAGAAGGTGGGCTTAGACTTTAATCTCACACCCCATTCTGTTATTGACTGTCTGTGCGGTGCTGTGTTCACAACCGAGCGAGTGTGTGTCAGTCTGGCCCTGGGAGATGCTTGATACACATCACAGAAGAGGAGAAAAAGGAGTGCGATTGCATTTATATTACATGTGCGGGTGACAGCCGGTGTTGCCGAGCGTCTTGGTGATCGACAGTGAGGCAGAGTGTTGCTGAGAGCGTGGTGTGAGTTTTCTGCAGAGCTGTTACACGGACAAGTGTCTGTCACGATGGGGGCTCCATCTCTCAGCTTAACTCCCATCCTCTCCATCCTCGCTGTGCCACAGCTCCGGGCCAATTCAATATGACGGAGGATTGTGTGGCCAGCGTGGCCCGAGGTTTAGCGCCTTAAAGCTCTTGTTTACTGACGCTTTAAGTTCCCAGCAGAATTGAAAAGCCCCCCCCCCCCCATCCCTGCACCTTTCGCACAAACAGAGAGGCCTAATTCTCGTAACGCCCCTGCTATTATCTGCTAGTCTGAGCACAGGCACGCAGCTTTATCAAATTATCCCGTCACGTATTCCACAGACAGACAGCCAGCCTGAGACGGGTTTACGCTCCGGGGAAAAGCTCCGAGTTGTTCTGTGGAACGTACATCAGCCGCCGCACAGCTCATCAGTGTTTGAGTCTGTAATAACTGATTGTTTAACTGAAAAGATTTCAGCTCGCAAACTCCAAACAAACTTCGTTCCAGCTTGTACGGATCTCTGCAAATTATTTGATTTCACATTATTTTCTAGCTGCGAGTAACCTCCAGCAAGTTCCTCAGACTTCACTCTGACTTCAGACCGGATGAGAAGGATCAGAAAAATGGAGTTAATTACATTTTAATATTTTATTTAGTCACATTTGTCATAGAAGAGGTGCTCCAGAGTGAACGTTTGTATCAGGGGTAGGCAATCCTGGTCCTCGAGTGGTTGAATCACCTGTTCAGCAGGTCGTCAGGCTCTGCAGGAGCCTGTTAATCACCTGCTGATTAAAATCAGGTGTGTTGGAACTGGGAAACAGCTAAAACATGCAGGATAGTGGCACTCGAGGACCAGGATTGCCTACCCATGGTTTATATCATTACCCAGTGATTCGGTAGCTGAGCAATTTTAATTTTAGGTACTTTTAAAAATTAAAACCAGTTTAGTGTTGGAGAGATTTTAAATCAACTGTCTCAGCCCCTTTCCTTATTGCCTTAAGGCACTGAGAGAAATATCTATGTTTGTTTATTTAGCCGACACTTTTATCTAATTAGGGTTACAGCGCCGCGGTTAATTAACCTAACATGCATACATCCTAATAGCCAAAGCCACTTGCAAGTGCCTACAAGTCCATGACATGCATGGAGTCTCCAGAACACACACATGCATGAGGAGAACATGCAACTCCATGCAGAAAAGTCACTGTAGGGATTTGAACCTGCAACTTTCTACCATACATGCTTGGCCAGTATCATCTAAACTGGAGTGGACATTAAAGTCGGGGCTTCCCAGTGTGGATGTTGGGATAAGCAGCATGTTTATGGCGGATGCTGGAGTGGCTCAGGTGAAGAATCTCTGCTGTAATCAGTAACATCAACACCGATGCACAGCAGGCCTCTGTCCATGTCTGTAGTTTAAAAGTGAAGCCATGTTGGATGTTTTTCAACACTCAGGATGTGGAGGTGAGCGCCTCACCTGGAGACAATCATGGGGATTCTTTAACCCCTTAACATTCCTGCAATTTCTGCCCAAGAAGCTTTAAAAAGCATTTGAATTAAAGCTGTTCTGGAACCATTTGGACTAGAGACGTGGTTGAGGTGTCTTTTGAAAGTAAACACTCAGAGGTTTTCCCACAACAGTCAAAATGTGTGTAAGTGATACTGTCACAGAGTAATATGAGCTTTAAAGCACTGAAAAACATACATTTTTATGGCCGCCTATTCATTTTTTTAAAAAGACAGGCTTTTTTTTTAAAAGCACAAACAGCGACCGGCATCCCATCATGCGTTGCGGTCGATGACGCAATGCTCACGGTCCCAATTTGGCCATTATTTGCACACTTGTGTACTACGCACTCGAATCCTTACTGCGCACTTCACAGAAGGGTGCAGTGCGAGTATTGAAATTGGCCTAAGATATCATTCTTTTCAGAATTTCATTGGCTCTTTGATGCTTGACTCACCAACAAACTGCTTTGTGAAAAGGCCAAGCTACAAACATCACAATAAAGGGACTTTCTAGTCATCGGCCACTAGTAAGCAGAGGGGGTAACCATCTCCTATTAGTCACTCAAAAGCTTACCCATCATGTTAGGCTGGGTAAATGTTTGAAGCAAACACCATGAAGCTAATGGCTGTTATGAACAAAACATAACAAAAAACGGATGTACTTGAAGGAATATTGGGAGGCTTTCAGCAGCAGCAGCACATTATGTTGCATAGTCACCATAAAACTTGCTGTGGACTAATTATTTTACTGGAGTTCTTTTATTGGACCCTTTTGGATAAAAAAGATCATTTTTGTTCAAGATAGCTGCATTCTGTAAATCATATAAAACATCAAGGTAAGATTATAATAATTTAGCATTTGCGAGTGGTTTGACAAACGTGTTTACTGTGTCTACAGCTATGATTGTGTGCTTGATTGGCAAACACCATTGGAATTTTGAGATTCTTAGCTTTCCAGTGATGTATAATTTTGTAATGTACTCGGAGTAGAACAGTAAGTTGATCAGGACACAGGAATGTTAAGCATTAAGTTACTAAATACAGCTAAATATTTAAATAAATCTAACATTCAGCAACAAGAGAACTCAAAACCAACATTATATTTACATATATACATTATATATGATGATGATGATGATCTTTATTTTGAACAAGGTTAAATAATATTGAATTCACAAAAAACAAAAAAAAAGAAAATAATAATAATACATTTTTTTAAAAGCGCCTTTCAAGTCACCCAAGGACACTGTACAAGATAAAACTAGAGCGAGATAAAAACGTTAAAAAAATATATAAAAAGACATAATAATTGAAACTAGGTGGTAAAAGCTTGTGTGAACAGGTGTGTTTTGAGTTTTGATTTAAAAAGTGGTAGAGAGTGAGTGGTGCGAAGGTCAGGGGGAAGAGAATTCCAGAAGTGGGGAGCAGAGCGGCTGAATGCTCTACTCCCCATGGTGACGAGGGGAGCGGGGGGAGCTGAGAGTTGAGGAGCAGAAGAGGAACGAAGTGAGCGGACAGGAGTGAAGATGTGAATGAGATCAGATATGTAGGATGGAGCCAGGTTATGGAGAGCTTTGAAAGTGATGAGCAGAATTTTGAAACTGATTCTCTGTTTAATGGGCAGCCAGTGAAGTTGTTGCAGGATGGGGGTGATGTGATGAGAGGATGGAGTCCTAGTGATGACACGTGCTGCAGCATTCTGGAGAAGCTGCAGTTTATGGAGGGATTTGTTGGGGAGACCAAAGAGAAGTGAGTTGCAATAATCAATCCTGGATGTGACGAGGCTGTGGTGTGAGGAGTGAGAGATGGACGGAGACGAGAGATGTTAAGCAGATGAAAATAAGCCGACCGGGTAATGTTGTTGATGTGAGATTGGAAAGAAAGTGTGCTGTTGAGGATGACACCCAGGCTCTTAACATGAGGAGAGGGAGTTACTGCTGAGATGGAGAAACTGTTAGATCTGGAGAGAGTGTGAGGTGTGCCTACCAGGAGGACTCCTATCTAACACAACAAATGTTTTCTGTGAAAAAGTAATAATAATATGTACATATATACACACATATGTACATGTGTGCAGAGTTAATTTGCAAAAACAGATTTAAAAAATGCATCTTTTTATTATTTGCTTCAGCTGATGTTGGTCAAAAAAGTTTGCTTTTGAACACAAACAGCTTAAATATCTTTAAAAATGAACACTTCGTATATAAAAACATCTCTTCTGAAATGTTTATTCAAAACTAAATATAAAATAGGATAAATTCTGCCTTAAGATAAATAACTAAAGAAAGATTTTTATGAATAAAATTTTATTCCAGTCTCCCTAAATGATAAAAGCAGATTAAACGTGGATGGACCTGAAGGTCCCAGGAGGATCTTGCAGCCAGCCACTAGGGGGCACTTGGTTGGATCATGGTCCATGCTAGAACAGTCAAAATCATGACTAATAAGTAAGAATTTGCTCTCTACAGAAATATTTTGAGGTTTATTTGATGTCGTCTGTTGGAATTTTCTTTAACTTTCTGCACAACTACACATAAACCCACCAACCACCACAACATCATCCAGAAACCCTGATATCATCGTATCAAGATGTGGCGATAAAGAACCCCCAGATTCCCTGATAGCCCCACGTCCAGCTTGGTTCAGATTAGCAAGAATCAAACGGTTCCTGCATGGATTAGAGTGCCTCTGACTCATCCCTGTTTGTAAATGATCTGTGACCAGAGGGTCACCGAGGGTCCTGATAAACTCCAGCATCACCTCCTCCCTCCTTAACGTCTAATTTGCTCTCCACACACCGCCTTTGCTGTTATTGAGATGCTAACTCTCTTTATGAGCGGCTAATCCCCGGGCAGGGCGGATAATTTATGAAGCATTTACATGAAGAAGCCCTGCTAATTGGAAGCATGTGTCTGCGTAAGCCTCTCCAATTCAGGTTCACTCACGCGAACGGGACGGCTCACCTCCGGCAAAGCAACATTATCATAACGATCGTCTCAAAGTGAACATTTCTGCATCACATCCAGGGTCGGGAGTCGGAGAAGAACTTTCAGATTCTCTTTTTGCAGAAGAAAGGAGAGGCACTCAGCGCTGCTGCTCAAGCTGTGACCCGTCCAGGCGGAGGTCAGAGGTCAGGTCACCAGCGAGTCGAGTCCTTTTCGTATCAGCTGACACCCCCAGCAGTCCCCTTCCCGCAATCCTGCATCCATGGCCTTGTTTTCTCTTCCATTCCTCCAAAACTCCCCCATCCTCATTTACATCAGGTCGTTTGTTATGACTTTATGATTATATATGGGGCTTTGTCTGCTTGTGCGTGTACCTTCACCACTCCCAGCTGGTCCCCATTAATAACCGGGCCCCGGCGCAGACAGAGCAGGAGAGACGGAGGAGCTTGTTAGCGTCACAGCCGAGCGCAGGGGGCTCAGCGTGTGAGAGTGGAAGGGCCGACAGGACAGAAGGGAGATGTACAGTACACACACACACACACACACGCACACACACACACACGGACACCTGGAGTATCTTTTTACTCTCCATCCACCAACTTGAGGTACATGACATGAGGTCCGGTGTTTGTCGTTAAGCTGTTTTGATGTATTTCTCTGCAACCGAATGTGTAAATATGCCAGTGTGTGTGTGTGTGTGTGTGTGTGTGTGTGTGTGTGGGTTTGGGGTGAGAGCATAATGAGGCTGACTGGACAGAGTGGGCCGCCATGCAGACGGGCTCCATTGTGGGCCCCCGAACAGCGGCAGAAGCCCCCTGAAAATCTGCATCCCTGATCTACGCTGCGGGAGCCGACGGGGAATAAAGGCGTGGAAATAGGATTTATTTAGCACGCCTCATCAAAAGGGAATTAGCAGGGTTTGGGGAGGGAAGACGGGGCTCTGTTTAGAGCTAGGATGAATGGCGGGATCATCTCTGTAATCCTGCACCCCCTCCCCTCTCCTCCTCTTCTTCTGAGCATCACCACATTAGCTCACTCTGAACCGTCCTGAAAGGGAAATCAGTCTGTAAGATCTGGGCCCTTTCTTCCCCCTCCCTCCAGAAGCATCTCTGCCTTTAATTCCCCCCACCACCACCACCTCTTTCCCTGGAAACATGGCCGCGGAGTTGTCAGGCTGGATGATAGCGAGGCTGACAGCACGGATCTGGCGCGCAAACATGCAACAAACAACGCACGAGCGTGTAAACTAAAGCAAACAAAGCCCCTCTCCGCTCCTCCAAAGGCGGGATCCCTCCCACCTGCCACCCGCCGCCGCTGATGAAACATACAGTAACAGAGAGCAGCCATTAAACGGTAAAAACCGCCTGGTACAAGGCGGGAGGAGGAGGGGCGGTGCAGGTGAGGACGGTGCTTGTTTTGGGCTGTCACTCACCAGCTTGTTCGTTATCACCCCTGCTTGTGTTTGTGTTTTGTAGCCGCAGACATGGCGGCGATGTGTGTGGGGGGGGTCTGTTATACCTGAGATAGGGTGACAGGCTAAATGATGCAAATCTCTGTCAATGAGGCAATAAAGTCAAGTTTTGCTCAAGTCTCATCAGCATCCCTCCTGGTATTTATATAATCAGACTTGGAGGGGGTATCGGTAATTGACAGGGAGCTCGATTCCCAGGAGTTGGGAAAAACAAGGTGAATCTTTTTAAAGCCAGCTGAGGTGTTTATGCCTGCTTGGATTTTGGTTCGTTTCTCCTCCGTTTTTGAGGAAAGCTACCAAGCCGGCGAAGCTTAAATGAGGCTAAAGTCCACATATTTAGACAAATGAAGTTTTAATTGAGCTAAAATATGCAGCGGTATTAATCTACATTATCTGCTCCCATGGGCTCCTCTGCCTCCCCGTCTCCCTCTCTCTCCTCCTCCCCGTCTCCGTCTCGGCAGCAGGGCTGATATAATGGGCTTGGCCAGAATAAGAAATGCTAGCGTGCCCGTATATATCTCACTGCCTGGGTAATTCCAGCTCAGTTTATGTGTTGTCGCGGCAGCGCCGGGGCCTCGGCAGACCCATAGCTCCTTTATGTTAGACCCAGGAGGATCTGCCCCCTGCGCAGGTACAGGCCTCTGAGAAACAAACACCATCAGTAACCTGTCTGCTGTTCACGAGGCTGCTGAGCCCCACTTCACCCCCTCCCTCTGCCTCCAATCCATCCATCCTCTCTTTTCTCTTCTCTTTCCATCTCTGCACCCCGCAACCTAATCATCGTCGGCCCCCATTCTCATGATTTATCGCTCCTCACGCCGCGGAAAACCAATAGATCAGGCTTGCAGCAGGGGGCCCAAGAGGCAGGGATGGTGGCGGAGGAGGAGGAGGAGGACGTGGAGGAAAAACCCACCTATGATGAAGTGCTCCGTGACGCAGAAGAAAAGCTACGGCAACATCAGAGCTCGCAGTTGGAGTCTTGACATCCTCCTGAGCACATTCCTCTTTCTTCTTTTACTCCGTCTCTTTGCAGCGTCTCTCCGGTGTCCTCCTCCGCGTCCCCGTTGTTCTCATGTGTTTTCTTTACGAATCACCTCCTCGCTCATTAAATCGCCTCCGTAAGGGCCGAATATCAACATTAGTGCAGAGATAATTCCTGCGATTAACTTAGATTGGTTGAAAATGGAGCAGAGCTGTGGTGTTTGTGTTGGCTCTGATGTGACCAGCTCAGGAGGAGTTTGATTAGTCCGACCACGACAGGTGAAGCAGGTCCTCGAGTCAGACACGGACAAAGTCGTTGCTATCTCCATGCATGTGGGGACGGAAGTCCTACAACCCTCAGGACTAACCCTAACCCTAGCTCTAACCCTAGCCCTAGCTCTAACCCTAACCCTAGCCCTAGCTCTAAACCTAGCCCTAGCTCTAACCCTAACCCTAGCCCTAGCTCTAACCCTAACCCTAGCCCTAGCTCTAACCCTAGCCCTAACCCTAACCCTAGCCCTAGCTCTAACCCTAGCCCTAGCCCTAGCTCTAACCCTAACCCTAGCCCTAGCTCTAACCCTAACCCTAGCCCTAGCTCTAACCCTAGCCCTAACCCTAACCCTAACCCTAGCCCTATAATTCTTGTCTGGGACTTAAATCAGCTTTGGGGACGTTACTAAACTGTCCCATGAGTTTGGATCATGAGGTTCCCTCTGCAAGGAGTCAGAATTCCTTTTAAACTTTTAAAATGAGCAAGTTTTGTGGTAATTTTTTATAGAGTTCAAAAACAGTAAAAAACTGATAAATAGAAAAAGGAACCAAAAGTCCAACAGCTGTCGGTCACGTGTTGACACAACTCTGGCTCATCCTTTGAGTTAGGTGCCTTTTTAATGTCTGGATGAATCATAGGTCAGAGTTAAAGTTTCAAACCAAAGTTCCAGTTCCACTATCGGAACTTTAGGGTAACTTTTCTGGACCTTTGCGGTATGTCCATGTCTCCACTGGCTCCGCCAAAAAAGGACAACTTTCCGGGTCATTTCAGGATCAACAGAGCACCTGAACAGGGGTAGGTACTCGAACATTACTCAGTAGAGTCACTGGGTGGCTGGTTGTAACCCAGTAGGAAATG
>SSNS01000017.1:949151-956651 GCA_006937985.1 Aphyosemion australe
CTACGTTAACTGCGGAAATTGACACATCCCAGAAGCGGCAAACGGCAAAAATAGAACTCGATCCTATCTTTAGCGGCGCAGCACGGCGTGCCGCTTCTGGGACGCGTCTGGAAATTGCCGCGTCGCGGCTGGTTTGTGACACCCCCATAGACTATAATGGATTCTATTTGAAGCGGCGACGTTCCGCTGCCGTTCCGCGCCGCTGATGCTTTCAGTGTGAAGTAGCCTTTACTCATCAATATGCTATATGATATTCAAATGTCTCGCTTCTGATTGGCTAACAGCAGTGCGACTCTTCTGCTGCCTTCGTTCGCTGGTCTTTCTTGGGTAAAAGATGCAACGGTGATGTTTTATCTCCACCAATAACACGAGCCTGGACGTGTTCCGCCATGTCATAGAGCTGCTAATGCTAGCAGTTAGCTTCTGCTAGCGATGAACAACAATGCAGGAGATTAAAAAACTAGAAAAAAGATGAAGAAATTCTAAAATTAACCTCAACAGGTCCAGTAAACATAATCACGATGGAGGTGGTTAAAAATACAAAAAAATATGTCAAAAACAACAATTTCAAAGAAACAAGGAACCAACTGAACAAAATTAGAAGCAACATCACACCAAGGCTACCTGGGAAGCCATCTACAACAGGTAAGATGATTATTGTAACTTTTCAACATTTTGTTCTAGTTTGTGTCTTTTCATGGGGGGTTCAGACCTTTTATTTGTGCATAAGTCTTTATTTGGGATGACTGATCCATATCTGATCCATATGTGATCCATATCTGATCCATATGTGATCCATATGTGATCCATATGTGATCCATATCTGATCCACATCGTTGTTGATCAGAGTCAGTAAACATCAGACATGGGTGGAAACACCATGCTGCAGAATAAATGTTTGTACGTGTGGAGCAGCTGTCTGGAATTTTGAGGTAACAAGTAGAGATTTTTTTCTTTTTAGCAAATATTTCATGTTTGCAGGAGAAATTCAACCAGAGCTGGAGTCAAAGTTTCTTCTTTTATTTGTTATTTGATCCATTTGAAAGAGATGCATCAAAGTCTAAATGTGTCTCGTTTAAAGAGACTAAAAAGATACTAAAAGACGGATTTGATCGTGGAGAGACGTTTTCTGCATCCGGGTGTCTGTGCATGAGTCTTTGCTCCAGGTGCACAGGTGGAGTGTCTGTGTGGGAGGGGCTTATTGATGGGGGGGCTGCAGCAGCTTTGGGGATATCATCTCAGATCGAACAACAACACAAAAAGAAAAGGAGCGAGGGAGAAAAAGCTGTTTCCACACAAGCTGCTTCCATTCTTCCGCGCTTCCGGTCCAGTGGAACAGTTGATGAAGTTTAAATGAAGCAGAATTAGGAGATCAAGCAGACACGGGAACTGGTGTTGATGGCATCTGCCAGCCCCCCCTCCTCCCCAGGCCCGGGAGAATCGAACTGTGGACAGCTGACCTGGATGAGAACCATGAGGGACGGGGAGAAGAGGGGGAGGAGGGGGGAAGCCAAGTGAGATAAGGGGATGAAGCATCTCCTAAATGTGATAATCTCCAATCACCTCTAACATCAGTTCTGTCGAGGCCCGGGTTAATGAGCTCACAGCCGATCAGGCGTGATGCGCCGCCCGTCCCACCTCCTGGCTCTCCCTTTCCTCTGCCGTGCAGTTGCTCTCATCATCGCTGTTGTTCTTTTGATTTAATCCCTCTTACTTCAGCTGATTTGAGCAAGAGCAGAAGGAGGGGGCTGCCTATTACCCAAGCTCCTCTGCTCTCAACTATCTAAATGCTAACGATGTGAGGGGGCGAGAGAGGGGAGGGGAGGAAAATGATGATGGAGGGAAGATGCTGAGGAGAAATGGAGGAGGAGGTGCAGCAGAGGGGGGCTAATCTGCTGCAGCTCGAGGTCTCTGGGAGCAGTTTGGTTATTCTGAGAGTGAGTTAGCTGAGGAGGAAGCCCGGCGCTCCGCGCGCCGACCTTCCATCCCCGGGGTCAAAGCACCTGATCTCTGTTCTTTACTTTCACTTAGACATCCAGAGCAACATCTTTTGCTTTTCCTGTTTTCATTTCTTGTTTCTGCAGCTGTTTGATAAAAACATGTACCGCTGCACAGAATTAGGCGTTATGGATCCGGCTCCCTCCGGCTGGTGTAGTCGGTCGGAAAAGTCCGGGGCAAAAGCTGCAGATCGCCTTGAACTCTGAGTAATCTCCGCTTCGATCTGTGCAAAGCATCACGGGAGCGAGAGGTGTCTGGGTTTCCGCCCCTCTCTTCTGAACAACAGTTTCACTCGCAGGCCCCCGAACAACTGAGCAAATATTTGGCAATTGCTTGAAATCATGACTTTGAGTTTGGCATGACCACACGGCGCTGCGCCTCCACAGAGATCCACTCCCAGTCTTCTGCTCCTGCTGGTTTCATTTCATTTCTCATGGTGAACTTTGTGATTACTGAGGGTGGGAATCGAAAACCGGTTCCACTGTATCAATTCCAGTCAGCGCCCATGACGTCACCACACACTTTGCGTAGCTTACGCATTTATTCAGCAGGAAACATGGCGCCTAAGCAGCACGAACACTCAAAAGTTTGGTTACACTTTACGAAAACGGATGACAACAGGGCACAGGACTGGAAATGTTAAAGTATCGTACCAGGATCTTAAAATGATCGTATTTTGAGAAAAATGATCGTACACTACTGAGGCCTCCCAAAAAATAGTGCCCACACCACCTTGTTTTATAAAAAAAACTCCATCCACACGTAACCGCATAAGTGCATCATTAAGCACATAGGCATGCCAGACCTGTAGGGGGCAGTAGTTCCCCAAATCCTATCCATTTCATCTTCCTGCTCAGCTTCAACAAAACATGAAACATGGCGTCTAGCTCACCTATGTGGATATATAAGGAGGTAGAGTTGCTCTTAAATGAAGTTTTGGAGTATAAAGTCAACAAGTGTCAAAAAGCTCTTGGACGATTGATAACGCGAGCTCAGCTCTGAGGGCGTCCATGTTGTAGCGTAAACACAGGTTGCACATGGGCCGTCAGCGTTTTTGTCGCAGACGGTGACGTGAAACCTAAAACTCGGGTTATTTCTGTCCACACAGAAACGCTGAAAACAGAGAAAACGCAAATCTTCACTTTGGCCGGAGTTTTTAAAAAGATTAGTTTTCGAAATCTGCGTTTTTGTGTGGATGACAGGCTGAATTGTAGAAAAATATCTTCGTTTTGGGACAGAGCCTTAGATGCATCCTGACATGTCTGATGACCCACAGCTTCATTATTAGTGTATCAAACACAGAATTATAGTCTTTAAAGTAGTTTTAGCTTTAGGAATGTCTCTGGATGAAATCCACAGATTCCACACAAAAAAGATCTAAAATGATCGTATTATGGGATTTATGATCGTACAGAGGGTTAAATGATCCTACAAATACAATAATTATCGTACGTCTGGCAAAACTGACAACTTGCAATACTTGCAAAGATAGCTCATCAAAGGGAGGAAACACTACGAATACGCAAAAGCATTTACGCACAAAATATGCGATAACTTAAAGTGCATGTTGTGTTTTTGACCTGAACTAGTGAACTTCAACGCAGCAGCAGTAACGTTTGCATGTCCTCTCCTGTTAATACTGCAGGTAACTAATCAGCTAACACGGCCTATCATGTTAGCATCATTTACCGTATTTACACACCTCCACTAGCAGAGTCCAGCGACTAAAGTCCGACCTGTGGTCAGATTGTTGCCATCTGACACCGTAGAAGAAGCTGACTCTGCCTTCACAAGGAGCATAAATCAAATCAGCCTTCATCTATAAAGCACCTTACAGGCATGAAGCATGCCACCAAGGTGCTGAACTACCAAAAAAAATAAATAAATAAAAATAAAACCAACAGAGACAAGTAAAACCAACAATACAAGTCTAACTGAATAAAAACATGTAAAAATATCAGCAACAGCTAACCCACAGAGTTAAAAGCCAGGTCATAGAAGTAGGTCTTCAGCCTCTTTTTAAAAACCTCAACTGATGAGGAGAGCCTAATAGCTAAGGGAAGGGCGTTCCATAGTTTGGTCCCGCTACCGAGAACGCCCTATCCCGTCTTGTCTTTAGCCGCGCTCTGGGAACAGAGAGCAGCAATTGGCTCTCAGAGCGAAGTGCCCTACCAGGAATGTGTGGCTGCAACACTTCTGACAAATAGGCTGGGGCCAACCCATTCATTGCCTTGAACACCTTTAAAAGAAGTTTAAAACGAAATCTAAAAACCACTGGCAGCCAGTGCAAAGCCGCAAGAATTGGAGTTGTGTGTTCATACTTTCTCATGCCTTCCAGAAATCTCGCTGCAGCATTTTGAACAAGCTGCAAGCGAGCTACAGCACCCTGACAGAGACAGAGTTACAGTAGTCAAGGCGTGAGGTAAGGAAGGCATGAACAACAATTTCCAGATCATGTCTAGTAAGAAATGACTTAACTTTAGTCAGACGCCTCAAATGATAAAAAGAGGAAGATACCACAGCGCTGACGTGAGCATCAAAACAAAGCGCACAGTCAGTCACACACTCAGGTGACAAGTCAATTCAGCACAATCCACGTTGGAAAAGTCAAAGTGACTATTTGGTCCAAACAACACCGCCTCAGTTTTATTTTCATTTAGAAAAAGGGAGAACATTTGGAAAGATCTTTCCAAATGATACCGTTGATGATTTATCATTAATAAACTGAAAGTTGTAATGCAGTTAATTTTTTGCCACCTATCGAACTATTCTGGAATCGATAAGGAATTGGATTGATAGCCAGAATTAACAATGGCATCAATATTGATAAAAACATCAATTCCCATCCCTAGTGATCATTACACAGCAGCAGGTAGAGAGAGCAGTGGTGCCCCCAAGGGGTGGCCAGGGGTGGCCATGGCTAGAAAATTGCTGGCCCCCAGGGAAGACCAGTGTTCTTTAATAAATCATATTAATGTTCACTCAAACCATAAATGCATCTTATTTAAGACGTAAAACCCAATACATTTCTTTTTTACAATTAACGAGTAAAGAAATAATCAGAATAATAAAACATTTATTTATGTTTCTGCTGCTCACCATTAAAAAAAGTTCACATCTCTATAGTTTTTATTGTGAAAACAGCAACAGGCGAATTAAGCTAAAAATTAACATTTTAAAATAAATTTTGGAATAACTGAAATGTATTTTTCTGACATTTTTGTGTTTCTCACATTTGAGTTAAGTGTTTTGGATGAATAATGTTTTTTAATAAAAAAGAATAAAGGAGCATGCAACGCATCGCCACAGGCTAAACTCTCCCAGAGTTACCACAAGGACCAATCTGGCGTGCCACCCCAAAATCCTCTCTGGCCACCCTTATCAAATGTTCTGGAGCGAGGCACCAATTATTCGCCTTTACTAGTTTACATGGCGTCTCGGCTCATTTACACCAGGAAAACAGAGAGCGACGCGCCACAGTTTCAACCGTAACAATCATTGAGTTGTTTTTGCTGCCTGGCACTCAGTTCATCTCCAATACATAAGAACAATGGAGGAGGAGGAGGAGGGTTGGTTCATGTTTGCCTGAGAGGTACTGTCACTTATTCTGTGCATAACAAGTCTACTGCTCAGATGCTCCTCTTTCAAAATAAAAAAATCTCATTTGATTTGATATCGGCCAATGAAACAGTGGAGGGTGAGAGGCAAGTGAACAATCAATCTTTGTAATGTGATCCTGGGATTGAGCACGGCGTGTAAATGTTTGCTCAGGCGTCCATCCAAGGCTGCAGAAGCAGGAATCTATCCAGGGCAGGCCTCTCTCTTTATCTCTGTGCTGCCCGACACCAGCAGGGTATCAAGCACATTATATTCCAGCGCTCTGTGCATTTTTCATATAGGCTCGTCTTTTATGTTTTATGTACGCCAGCTCGGGGAGAACAGCTGTGTGGGCGCCGCATCCTCTGTAAGTTTAGAAGGAGAGGGAGAACTCATTTTTACTGGGAGAAGTGGAGCAGAATGCCAAACGCAGCGCGTACCTGCGAACAAACGCGAGCTGCAGACCAAGGCCCGCCTCGGCGACGGCATTACCATAATACACGGAAAACAACACCTCGCTCGCACGCTGCTCCTGCAGTAATTTGAAAACAGATTGGCGAGATTTGCAACTTCTCAGCTTATCTTTGCCGTGACCTCTCTGACCCCTCCCCCCGTGCTTCTCGTCAACTTTTGGAGGGAAAATCAGGCGTCGGGGGCTTATTCCCGGCTCCTGCAGACGGTTCTGGGATAATCTGGTGTTACATATGTAATGGAAATTGATTTTCTGTCAAGTTGCATTTGATTCTGTGGAAATGTGCTCAGAACGACAAAAAGAGCGACGGAGGAGTTAGGATAGAGGGTGTGATTTTATAATGGACCCAGCCTGCTGCAGAGCTTAGAGTCGCCCAAATATGTGGTTCCTGTGCAGCTTTTAAACTTTTGTTCTTTTTTTATTGTTTATTTTTGCAGATGAAGCTAATTTAACAAAATAAGTAGAAAAAACGCATTAAAAAGCTCCAACATCCATGATTTTTTTAAATTTAAAGACAAAAAGTCGTTTTTATTGGGGAAATAAGCCTTAAAATAAACATTTTAAGCTTTTTATTTTAAATTATGTCAAAGTTTCTCTGAACTTGTTAATCATGACTAAATGGAGCTGATTTAATGAAGTATTATCATCTTCACCACGCGATGGAGGACGTTTTAGTGTGATGGATCTCCTCCAGACCGGGTCTGGTGCTGAGGACAGATGGGGACGGGTTTTAGATACGGGGGGACACACTGCCACCCAGTGTTCCAGACTCCAACGCAGCAACAGCTGAAGTCCACTCTTGATTCTATTTTATTTTTCTGATTTAAGCTGACTGAACGAAGGGATTAAAACGCAAATCAGACTTGATTTGTCGAATAAAATGTGTTTAATTCAGTAGTAACTGATTTTTTTATCCCTCTCTGTCTTTTAATGACTTTTTTAGGTAAATTTTAACCTGAATCTGTTTTTGCCTCTGAAGAAGAGATGTTGGATCTCAGAGAGACTTTTACTGGTAAAGTAACTCTTTGAGTTAAAGCCATAATATGCAACGTTTTCATATGTTTAAATCATGTTTTTGAGCCAGTTTGTGCTGAAATGACCCTTTACAGGGTTAATGAAAGGCCACCTAGCCCCTGTCGCCCCCTGTGGCCAGAATATTCCACTTGCAACTTCAGAGTGTCGGTCCAGTCAGTTGGGACATAGAAAAATTGAGCTTGACATACCTGGTGCTGCAGTCTGCTTCCAGCATGTTTCCTGCATGTTTTAGATCATGAACACAGCTGATTTGTTTGATTTAGTGATGAACCACTCCTGTAGACACTAATGAAGGCTGAGGAGACATTTCAGCAGTTAGATTAAGGTGTTAGAAAGATGAACGCACAGCCAGGAGATAAGTTTCACTTTTGATTTCGCTAACTGAACACTAGGGGGTG
>SSNS01000017.1:961651-1049151 GCA_006937985.1 Aphyosemion australe
GGTTATTAGTCCTTTCTTTTTAAACCTAGTTTTATTATTGAGCCTCTTGGTTTTTCTACTTTCCATTTTATTCCTACATTTGTGTATTTTATGGTTTAATTGCCTGTTTGGTTTTAGTTCTTTTTAACGTTCTCATCTAGTTGGTTGTGTTTATTGTGCAGCGCTTTGGTCAGCTGCATGGCTGTTAAGTGATCTTTTAATCAATTTTATATTGTGGCCGCCTTAGGGAATAGCGGTCGGTGTGGCGTCTACTCTTCAATGTCTATGCTGTGGAGGCCGGACCTCTTGGTGCGTTCAGAGAACATACAACCGCACATAACATGTATTTTAGATGCACCCTTACAAGTTTATCTTGTAAAATAAACACGTTTCCACCACAGCTACTGTTGAAGCTGCTATGTTGAACCTCAAAGTTGGATTCAAAACATTCTCTGACTTAGGGGGGTGTTCCAGTTCATTATTTCTACTTGGAAGTTAGTATTTCCGATATTTTTTTGTTACTCTGCCATATCTTTGATACTTACCTGGAATGTTTGGTAGCTCACCTGTTCTAACTGAATACATTTTTGAAAAACTACGATGATTTTCTGGGATTTTGTTACACACAACAATTATCTTTGCTTTTATTCATTCTTGTCTCTGATATGTAACTAATATTACAAAAAAGACTAAAACTATAACTGAAACTAATAAAAACTAAACTGAAACTAAAAAACAAGTTGTAAAAACGTATTAAAACTAAATAGAATTAAAAATTTTACGTAAAAACTAAATAAAAATAAAAACTAATAAAAATGCAAAGCTATTAAAACCTTGCTCTGGTCTATCAGATGTACAGACACTGAGCTACAGTAGAACATGAGAGTCAACCACACTGTGCGTCTGATCTCTATTATTGACCTAGAAGAGGGCTGATGGGCAGATGGAGCAGGAAGAGAGATGGTGAAGGATGAGGAAGATAACGAGGAGGACCAAGCACCCTGTCGGATTAGCAAAAAGACTGGATAATGGGACCAAAGATTCCCATCAAGCTGGAGGAAAAATGGGGAAAAGACTGGAAACGAACCAATCATCTGCTGCCAGTCCAACCAGAGACCCACATGAGAGGATGTCTGCTGGTGCTAACTGGCCACCAGTATACTGGTCCCAGTACGGTGCTTTGTCAACGTGCTGGGTCTAATCCAGGAGGAGGCGACGTTTCCTTTCACCCTAATTAAAGGAGGATTAGATGGGATGGAGCTTCAGCCAGAGGTTTCCAGTCCCTATTTTATAAACGTTCCAGGTTTTAGTTACATTATCTGTTTCCTTCTCTTCCTGTTTTATTAGAGCTCTTCCTCATCTGGCCTCCATAGTTTCTGTCTGCAGCTGTCGGGCGTATTTATGGTGGTTTCTTTTTAAATTCATGAAGCTCATTCTGACTCTACTGGTCTGTTTCTGCTTCTCCTGTTTGGGTTTCTGTGAAAAAACCCTTTAATAAAAAAATCCAGAAGTCTGCAGGATAAACAGCAAACCTCCTCCTTGATAACCACCCCTAACAAATCCTCCTACCAGAATACCAGACCAGACCTTTTAGATCGATTCATATTTATTTATTTTTACATAATTTCCACCAAATATCAACATCCCATCGTGAAAAAGTATATCCTCTTTCACTAAAGTCACTGGCTGGTGTGCTGATTCTGCTCCTGCAGGAGCTCTGAATGATTAGAAATTTGACTCAATATGTTGATAAATAGGGTTGCACAGTGTTAGCGCTGTTGCCTTGCAGCAAGGAGGTTGTGGGTTCGCATCCCAGCCAGGGGTCTCTCTGCATGGAGTTTGCATGTTCTCCCTGTGCACGCATGAGTTCTCTCCGGGTACCACAGCTTCCTCCCACGGTCCAAAAACATGACTCTCAGGTTGATTGGCCTCTCTGAATTGTCCTTAGGTGTGTGGTTGGTTGTCCTGTGTGTCTCTGTGTTGCCCTGGCAACCTGTCCAGGGTGTACCCCGCCTGCACTGACTGCTGGAGATAGGCAGCAGCCCCCCACGACCCTGTGTGGATAAGCGGGTACAGATAATAAAGTTGAAGACCCAAGTCATCATCACACACTGGTGAAATTACATCTCCATATTTGACCCATCCCCGTGGTGGGGAGCGGTGAGCTGTAGACATGGCCACGCTCGGGAACTATTTGATGGTTTAACCCCCCAATCCAACCCCTTAGTGCTGAGTGTCAAGCGAGGAGGCATTGGGTCCCATTTTTCAAAGTCTTTGGTATGACCTGACCAGGAATCGAACCCTGATCTCCCAGTCCCGGGGCGGACACTCTACCACTAGGCCACCAGAGCTAATGGATGGATGTTGATAAATACACAGCAAGGAACAGAAGTATGTCAACATCTGGCCATCAGCAAGAATTCTGGCTCTCAAAGCCCTGCTACTCTGCCTTTAAAAGGTCTTCCTCTACTAAACGTATGAGTAGCACCTGTGTGAGCTCGTTAAAGTCACCTGTCCACCTCACAGTCAGCCAGACTCCAGCTACTACCATGGACAAGCCCAAAGAGCTGTCCAAAGACCTCCTCAAGGCTGGAAATGGCTACAGGGCAATCACCAAGCAGCTTGGTGAAACTAGATTAACTGTTGTTGGAAAACATAAGAGGCTAAAGACGACTGCCAGTCTCCCTCGGACGGGGGCTCCATGCAAGATCTCACCTGGTGGAGCATCATTGATGATGAGAAAGGTGAGGAATCAGCCCAGAACTACAGGAGGAGCTGGTCGATGACATGAAGAGAGCTGGGACCACAGGTTCAAAGGTCACTGTCGGTAGAACACGACGTCGTCATGGTTTAACATCATGCATCGTACAGAAGGTTCCTCTGCTCAGGACTTTGTTCCTAGAAGAGACAAAGGAACAACCTGCTGGTGCTGAGGAATCTCCATGGTAACTCTGTCTGGGATAAAGACTGCGTGCATTTAAAACAGAGGGATGCCCCTCACAACTCAAGATGAGTTTAAAAGGAAACAAATGAGTTTTTAAGACTTTTGTGCCAGTTGAAAAGTAGATTTAACACTGATTTAAGGGTTGATGTGAGATGGTTGCTAAATTTAATTAGCGATGAGGACATGGGCCCATGTGTAAGATCAGGTGACATGTTTATTATTTACATAAACCAGGAGCCATTTGGCTTGTCTGGGTCTAGTTTGGTGGGTTTTCTCTCCAGCTCTTCATTTACCCGGCCGTGTTTACTCGCTGGATCGTGCTAAATTTGATTGCCGTTGAAATGAAGTGTTGATAAGTCTGGTCTGTTCATGGATCTGAGATGTTTAGTCTCCAGTAACCGAATATGAATGTCTGTGGTCTGTGGGAGAAAACCCACGCATGCATGAGGAGAACATGCTAACTCTGGTGCAGAAAAGTCACAGCCGGGTTTTGAACCTGCAACCTTTTCACTGTGAGGCAAAAGTTCCACCAACAGCACCACCATGAAGCCCCATAAACTTAAAACTAAACCCAAACAGTTTTATAGTAGAATAAGGGTAGGTTTCTCTGGAGGGGGGGTGGGGGATGGAAATGAGAACATGAGTGGTCTCTGCCTCCCTCTAGTGGGCGCTCAGATGGTTTACACTTCAGTATGACTGTAGGGGGTGTGTGTGAATTGGGGCTTCACAGTAACACAGTAGGCAGCACAATGGTCGCAGGTTCAAATCCCAGCTGCAGCCATTCTGCGTGGAGTTGGCATGCTCTCCTTATGCATGTGCAGGTTTTCTCCAGATGCTCCAGTTTCTTCCCACAGACCAAATGATAAACGTGACGACAAAGATAAAATTCTGTCTTACAGGAAGTTGTTTAAAATTATGACACAAAAAGGTTTCAGGTGGATTATTGGATTAACCAAAAAAACATTCAGGCAGATTTTATCTCAGAAGACCTTAACTCAGGGAGGAACAGTAGAGAAACTGCTGTTTGCACAGTCAAACACAATTATTTTGGATGGAATCTTTATGGCTGACTGTTGTGTACGCTCACCTTCACTGGGTGGGACAGAAATGAGGTCTTGCCTGTAAATCCATGAAGCACTTTTATGGACGGATTTTGACGGCAGTCTGGTGTCGCTGCTGTGGTGATTCAGGATTCAGGACTGCTTGCATCGTGCAGAGTCAGAGAGCAGGAAACGACAATGCCAACTCCACACAGAAAAGCTGCAGCCAGGATTCAAACCTGCAACCTTCTCATTGCGAGGCAACAGTACCACCAATTGCTCCACTATGCAGCTCGTTAATCATAGTAAAATTATTTGATAAGTGGAATATTTAAATCTGTGTCTGGTTTGAAAACTTCATTTTGACTCATTGGTAACACCTTACAATAAGGGTCCCTTTATTAATGTTACTTAGTGCATTATTAAGCATTAATAAAGTAACAACTGCTTAATATTAATGTTAATACTAAGTAATGCATTACTAAGCAGTAGACAACTTCATTGAGTTTAACATTTACAACACACACAGGTCCTTCTCAAAAATTAGCATATTGTGATAAAGTTCATTATTTTCTGTAATGTACTGATAAACATTAGACTTTCATATATTTTAGATTCGTTACACACAACTGAAGCCGTTTATTGGTGTTAATATTGATGATTGTGGCATACAGCTCATGAAAACCCAAAAAATTAGCATATTCCAACCGACCAAAAAAAGAAAAGTGTTTTTAATACAAAAAAGGTCAACCTTCAAATAATTCTGTTCAGTTATGCACTCAATACTTGGTCGGGAATCCTTTTGCAGAAATGACTGCTTCAATGCGGCGTGGCATGGAGGCAATCAGCCTGTGGCACTGCTGAGGTGTTATGGAGGCCCAGGATGCTTCGATAGCGGCCTTAAGCTCATCCAGAGTGTTGGGTCTTGCGTCTCTCAACTTTCTTTTCACAATATCCCACAGACTCTCTATGGGGTTCAGGTCAGGAGAGTTGGCAGGCCAATTGAGCACAGTAATACCATGGTCAGTAAACCATTTACCAGTGGTTTTGGCACTGTGAGCAGGTGCCAGGTCGTGCTGAAAAATGAAATCTTCATCTCCATGAAGCTTTTCAGCAGATGGAAGCATGAAGTGCTCCAAAATCTCCTGATAGCTAGCTGCATTGACCCTGCCCTTGATAAAACACAGTGGACCAACACCAGCAGCTGACATGGCACCCCAGACCATCACTGACTGTGGGTACTTGACACTGGACTTCAGGCATTTTGGCATTTCCCTCTGCCCAGTCTTCCTCCAGACTCTGGCACCTTGATTTCCGAATGACATGCAAAATTTGCTTTCATCCGAAAAAAGTACTTTGGACCACTGAGCAACAGGCCAGTGCTGCTTCACTGTAGCCCAGGTCAGGCGCTTCTGCCCCGGTTTCTGGTTCAAAAGTGGCTTGACCTGGGGAATGCGGCACCTGTAACCCATTTCCTGCACACACCTGTACACGGTGGCTCTGGATGTTTTCACTCTGGACTCAGTCCACTGCTTCCGCAGGTCCCCCAAGGTCTGGAATCGGTCCTTCTCCACAATCTTCCTCAGGGTCCGGTCACCTCTTCTTGTGCAGCGTTTTCTGCCACACTTTTTCCTTCCCACAGACTTCCCACTGAGGTGCCTTGATCCAGCACTCTGGGAACAGCCTATTCGTTCAGGAATTTCTTTCTGTGTCTTACCCTCTTGCTTGAGGGTGTCAATGATGGCCTTCTGGACAGCAGTCAGGTCGGCAGTCTTATCCATGATTGCGGTTTTGAGTAATGAACAAGGCTGGGAGTTTTTAAAAGCCTCAGGAATCTTTTGCAGGTGTTTAGAGTTAATTAGTTGATTAGGTTAATAGCTCGTTTAGAGAACCTTTTCATGATATGCTAATTTTTTGAGATAGGAATTTTGAGTTTTCATGAGCTGTATACCAAAATCATCAATATTAACACCAATGAATTGCTTGAACTACTTCAGTTGTGTGTAATGAATCTAAAATATATGAAAGTCTGTTTATCAGTACATTATAGAAAATAATTAATTTAATCACAATATGCTAATTTTTTACCCTTTTCCGACTCAGTCGGAAAAGGGTAGAATGCCTTCTCCAGGTCAGGGACGAGGTCCTGCCCCAAGTGGAGGAGTTTAAGTATCTCGGGGTCTTGTTCACGAGTGAGGGAAGGGTGGAGCGTGAGATCGACAGGTGGATTGGTGCTGCATCTGCAGTGATGCGGGCGTTGTGCCGGTCTGTTGTGGTGAAGAGAGAGCTGAGCCGAAAGGCGAAGCTCTCAATTTACCGGTCGATCTACGTTCCTACCCTCACCTATGGTCACGAGCTTTGGGTAGTGACCGAAAGAACGAGATCGCGAATACAAGCGGCCGAAATGAGTTTTCTTCGCAGGGTGGCTGGACTCTCCCTTAGAGATAGGGTGAGAAGCTCGGTCATCCGGGAGGGGCTCAGAGTAGACCTGCTGCTCCTCCACATCGAGAGGAGCCAGTTGAGGTGGCTCGGGCATCTGATTAGGATGCCTCCTGGACGCCTCCCTGGTGAGGTTTTCCGGGCACGTCCAACCGGGAAGAGACCCAAAGGAAGACCCAGGACACGCTGGAGATAAGTCTCTCGGCTGGCCAGGGAACGCCTTGGGATTCCCCCGGAGGAGCTGGCCCAAGTGGCTGGGGAGAGGGAGGTCTGGGCTTCCCTCCTTAGGCTGCTGCCCCCGCGACCCGACTCCGGATAAGCGGAAGACAATGGATGCTAATTTTTTGAGAAGGACCTGTATATCCTTATTTAGCACCACTAGTCAACCTTGTGATGTGAGAGTTTCATAAACCTAGCGTTGTTAGTTTTAAAGATCCAACCAAAAACACGAGAGGAGACGAGCTCCAGGAAGGCAGTTTTCTGTTTTTTCAAACACACCAATATTTGGCGCGTCGTAGCCCCGCGCTGATTGGTTGAACAGCGCCATGGTGCAAACTGTGACTAGCTTGATCTCTGATGATTGGTTGGGTGAAATCTTGTAATTCTAGGAGTCCGTGAAAAGGCACACAGACATCATTTATGATGTGAGTGGAAGTGTCTAAATATAGACGCTTGCCCTATAAAGGGTTAAAGACACTTAATAGTTAACGATATCGGAACGTTAATTAAGAGATCCTTTGTTTATTGATGCTTAATAAAGCACTAAGTAACGTTAATAAATGGACCCTTTTTGTAAAGTGTTACGACTCACTTTGTGAGTTTGCTGATCTGAAACATTTAAAGACCAAGTTCACTTTTTTCCAACACATCTGCAGTGGTCTCTAGTATAAATGAATGCCATGTGAGTCGATCTCTGTGGGGGAAAAAAAGCTCTGGTGCTCTTGTGGAAGTTAACCAGAGCAGAAAATGAAAGGTTTTGGAGTCTTACTTCCTGATATGTGGACATCTCTCCTCTGATTGGCTAACAGCAACATGACTCTACCACTGACTCTGTTTGCTCTGCAACGTTGATGTTTTATCTCCACAAATAACACAAGCCTGGAGGAGTTCTGCTGTGTGGTGGAGTTGCTAATGCTAACGGTTAGCTTCTACTAGCCCAGACGTTCTCTGCTGTTTCCTGGACGCTAAACCAACAACAGCCTTCCCCGTCGTGAGTCCAGATGGGTGAGTCCATGAATGTTAAAGGCCCTATCAGTGATATTCATAGAAATCATGGTAAAAACTGCGACTCTTTAGCGCCATGCAGTTTCGAGTAAGTATTGCAGCTACGGTGGCCCACTCAAAAAGGCAACAACTCCAGCGTTCACTCCAGCTATCTGGTTCGTTTTTTTATAAAAAAGCATGAGATTGATTTATTTCCAGTCTCTGTAGCCTAACCCACACAAAGCATATAACTACTCAAGCAGGTAAAAAACATTTTTTAATGAGTGTTCAGTCTTAATGCATAATGCCACACGTAGCCCCCCCTCCCCANGCGCGCACCCCCTCCCCCCGCGCGACGAGGCGGCGCTATCCTACACCCCCCTTAGTCAACAAACATCACGGCATTTCTAGGGGAAACACTGCTGTTAGCTGTTGTATCAACCTACCAGTCCTGAAGGAAGCTAGCATAGCTGCCTGTCACCGATTCACACACGGAGGAGGGGTGGCATCAGCTGTGGCGTCCGGTGTCATGTGGATCAGAGCAGCGGAGTAAACAAGAGTCTGCCGGTTAGCCATCAGCTGATCGGTGTGCGCCGCAGTGAGGATCGAGATGGAGCTAACATCAACCACTGGCTGTTTAGCGATCGGATAGCCGATGAGGTTTGGCTGGAGCCGGGGACACGCTGTGGAAATAAAGTACCGGTAACTAATGCTAACATGGCTACCGGCCAGCGGACCACCGTTGGGAGAGACACGGCAGGCTGCGGTAAGAGAGGAGACTTTAATAGAAGGAGCTTTCTTGAAGAAGGACTTTGGAACTGATACGTTGGGACCGGATTGGGAGCTTTATTATGAAGAAAAGATCAGCTGAGGTGAGTCAGAAACAACACTTAGAGGCTGGTGTCTAGCTGTTGCGGGCGGGGTTCTCATCATATGCGGCTGCTGAGTGTTGGAAATCAATAAGACCTGACATATTTGATGTGTCTTTTGATTTCATTGTTTGTTATTCAAACTAACAAAGTCCAGCAACAGTGTAACAGCTAGTCTCGTCTCTTCTTAGTTGCATTGTCAGACGCCATGCTTCCACGGCGCACTGCTGCCCTCTGCTGTTTCTTTCAGGTTACAGTCATAGTGCAAACGCGTAACTCAGAGCTCACATGTCCCTAAATAGCTACCGTATTTCAAGATGGAGGATGACCATGGAGCGTCGACCACAATTTATGTATTAAAAATGTAAAATTTGAAGCTGAGAGGAATATTTAGAATTGATGTTGGTGAGAAATATTAATGAAAAGGGACAAGTTTGTGCACTGGATACACAGAATTTGGTCGAAAACAGGTAAAAATATTACACATTGTGGCTTTAAGTGACAGTGTGACGTAGATCTGTCAGGATTTTCTGATCCTAGAGTTTCACCGTCTATTTTCTATCAGAAGCTAATGCAGGAGATAGGTGGAGGAGACTATTTTCATGTTCAGCCTGCATGTTAAACTTGGTGATCTATCATATCATATCAGGGCGGCTGTGGCTACATAGTAGCTTACCATCACCAGCAGTGTGTGAATGTGAGAGTGAATGAATAATGGAAAGCGCTTTGGGTGTCTTGAAAAGCGCTATATAAATCCAATCCATTATTATTATTATATTTCAAAAATAACAAGTAAATAACTGTTTCTCAGGAGTCAAAACTCTGTGTCAAGTTGCTCCTTAAATTTGACAAAAGCTATAAATCCTGACCTGTGAGCGCCGCAGCAGCAGGTTTTAGTCGAGTTTGAAGTAAAAACAGAAAAGCCGAGGGAGTTTTTCAGCATTTCTATTCAACTGTTCAGGAGTACACAGTACATAAAAAACAGTGACATTTTTACACCACATGGACATCTGTAAAATACTCGTGTTACATATAAAACATCACTCTAATAATTAGACTCGTCACTTTTAAACGACACTAGATTTAAAGTCTCATACAAACGGAGTTTTCCTGGTGGAGCGTCGCCCCGCTCCGTGGACAGAAAAATAAAATGTAGGACACGTAAAAAGCTATAATTCCTTTTTATGATGGCACTGTGTACACATGCGTCAGAAAAACACCTCTGATCATATTTACAAGGACAGTTTGTTGCATCACGCTGGAAGATTCAATATGATAAAATATTGTGCTTTAGAACAAAATAAGTCTGATATTTTACATATTTCTACAGAAGCTTTTGGAAATTTGCTTTTTTACTTGAGAACACCTAAATCTAGCAGCTCGTTAGCCGAATTCAGCCAGGAAACGGGGAACAGAACGCCTCACACATCTTTTTTTAAACATTAGTATAAAATACAAAGTGTAAAAATAGGATTTTGACATTTCGCCGAGGAGTGATGTCAGAACAGAGCGAGGCTAATTGTTCCCGTCGTCATGCTTTGTGCTAAGCTAACCACCCAAATGTGCAGCATGATAAACAGAAAAACACAAGTGTGCTTAGTTTAGTTCAGGGTTTAAATCATCAAAAACCATAATTTGATCTTCTAAAGCGAATAAACACGATTCCCTAAATGTCAGAACTTTGCTTCAGAGGAAGCTTTGAAAACTTGACCCAGGTCAGTCTTTCATAACAACTCCAGAAACAAAGTTTTATTTGTTAAATGCTGAATTTCTAAAGTGTAGAGTGCAAAACTAAGTTAGCCGTTCCTGTAATCGTTGCTACGGTCGTCCTCTTACTGATGCTTCATCAGAGGGAGCTTTCACTGGCTGGTAAATAAAAAAATCTACTTCAATAAGAACTAAGATAAATAACTTTCAGTGGCTTTACTTCAGCATGTCAACACACTGACGTTCGTCCCTGAGCCTGAACTCAGAGGAGGTTCGTTTAGGAGCTTCAGGCCAACATAACATGGAAACTTTAAAGCTTTAAAGCAGAAGAAAAAACCTGCTACAGAAAATGTTTTGTGTTTATCCTAGAAGGTACAAATGAAGGCAGGTGGACTTCTTGGTCAGTTCTGGGTTTATGAGCTGAAATAACAGGTGACTCCTCCTCCATAGCCCCTGAGAGGTAGCTAACATCGCTGGGCCTGATTGTGTTGGACAGGTCAGAGGCAGAAAGGTGTGAAATAGACACCTAACCCTAGGATTAGATTCAGAGCTGCTCTGTAGTGCTGGAAAAGTGAAACCTAAGGCCTCCTCCTGTTTCATATTAGTTTAACGATGGTAATCCAAAGGGTTCGAATGAAGGCAACTGGACTTCTTTGGTTTCTTGAAGACGTTTTGTTTCTCATCCAGGGGCTTTGTCAATTCTGACTGGAATATGGGAGGGTCGATCTTATAAACTGTAGCTGTCTATTGTTGCTTAACGAGCAGACACTACCTATGAATACCCCCCCCACACACACACACACACCTTCTGAGGAATCGTTGAACTCGTTAGGCCCTATGGTGTGGGAATTGTTGACTAGACCGAAACTGTTTTGGAATTAGGTTTGAAGCTTTGTTGTAGGTGCTGGAAAGGTGACACCTGAGGCCTCTTCCTGTTTAATGTTGGTCTTTCCTGTTAGACGTAAACATTGACGTAAAGGAAGCTATCTATGTCGATGTCTTTCCTCTCGTTACGCAACAATAGACAGCTACAGTTTATAAGATCGACCCTCCCATATTCCAGTCAGAATTGACAAAGCTCCTCGGATGAGAAGCGAAACGTCTTCAAGAAACCAAAGAAGTCCAGTTGCCTTCATTTGAACCCCTTAGGATAATCATGACCTGACTGACTGAGAGCCTTCACCAGCATATTGGTAAAGATGGATTTCTTTACTTCTCTCTCAACGGTCTATCTTCTCTGTCTAAATTATGTAAGGACTCATTTTCAAACGTGTGCCCCTCGTCCTTGAGGTGTATGTTTATGTATTGGGCAGACCCTTTTATCCAAAGTGACTAAAGGAAAATAAAACAAAGCATTTATCATTGGTGCTTATAACTGCTTAAATGGAATAACACTAGTCAGAGTTACAGTATAGAAATAGAGCATAGAGGGAAGCACACAGAGTGTAGTAGAGCAGGGGAAGGATAGGTGCTAGGGTAGGAGATGATCTCTGAAGATTTGTGTCTTCAAAGGTTTCTAGAAGACGAACACCGCTGTTCTGGTAACGCTCGGTAGGTCCTTCCACCATCGTGGAAAGACACAGAAAATTAGTCTGGACTGTCTTGAGCATGGTGTAGGAACTGCTAAACGACAATCCTTTGACAGGAGTGATCAAATCATCCTTTTAAAGAGGATTCAAGTTGATGGGAGCCTTTCCAAACAGGACTTTTAGGCTAACATCAGTGATATGGAAGGCTAAGGGTAGCCAGTGGAGCTCAGTGAACAGAGATGTGCTCTTTAAAGCTGACTAAACAACAGATGTGCCACTTCAGTCTGGACCATGAGCAGAGGTTAAACAGGAAAGGCTGGGACAGAAGTTAGGAGGACGTTGCGTTAGTAAATGTGTAGGTAGACTGTCGAGTCTTAAAGAGGACCTAGAATGTAAACCAACATTTTCCTTGTTGTTGTTGAATAAGACAGCTTGGGTGGTCAACAGTAGCATGCCAAAAAGTCAAAGCTGTGTTTGACCTACTTTTTATGTAAATTAGAAAGTAGAAAAAGGTGAGAGAAAACCTCCTGCTCTGAGAAAACCTTCCTTAACACGTCATAAGGGGGAGCCACGCCTCCTCAAACCTGCATGTGTCTGAGGCCTTCTGGGGAAACCAACCAATCAGCATGTCCTGGCCGAGTGGGAGGGGTCAACAGCTCTTTTCACTGAAGGCCTGAGTAAGGGGGTTTAGAATGGTCTGTATCAGGGCTCCTGGGACACATGAAAGCCAAAAAAAATTTTCTTATGCTTTTTGGAGGCTCAAAGCTCTGCTTTAGATTGTTGATTAATTGCATTCTAGGACAACTTTAACCCAAAGAAGTGGCTCTGCTGTGCCGTACACTTGTGTAACACCAACAATAAACCTAAACCTGAACCTAGACAGTTTGTCTAATTCACACCTTCCTGCATCTGACTGAAACATCTCACAAATGGACCAGTCTGACGCATGGGAGTTCTTCTCAGGGGGTAGGGAGGAGGATATTTTAGCTAGTGAAGCATCAACAGCTCACTACAGCTGCTAAAGCTTGAATCTCTGCTTACTTCACTTATTCTTGACAAAGCTCCTCAGATGAGAAGCAAAACGTCTTCAAGGAACCAAAGATGCTTTCATTTGAACCTTCCAGGAATACCACGACCTGGATGACTGATGAGTTTGTGTTTATGAATAAAAGCTCATTATTTAAGCGCCCTTTTTCCTTTAAAGCTGCTATAACAAATCTGCTAAACAAGCTAGCTTAAAACGTTTTCTTCATGCCTCTTAACAACGTTCTAACATTGTACAGCTATGAATATATTGAGATAAAAAAATAAATTGGTTCTCTCTCATTTGTCTAAAAACCTCCACCAATAACACATTTCAGACTGAAACCAACCATCGGACCATCCGGTTGAACCGCCGCACTTCCCTGGGTCCTCCACTCATTCCACACTCACGTATTTATCAACAGAACACCACTGGTGTGAGAGGTTCTCCGCTCAATAATATCAGATAAGGAGAAACAGCCGGCTGCTACCACTTCAACTTTAGGACAAAACTACCAGAGTCCCAAAAAGAAAAACACCATTTGAAGTCACGGACAACAAAAGACGTTTGACCTAGAAAACGGCATTTGGTGTTTAGCGCTAGCTCGTTTTCTCTGGCAACACAAGTTCCCAGTTCCATTAGAAGCTTCTCAGGGAAGATACCCGAGGGGAGGAGTTACCGTGTTTGCGTTCAAACCCTAGCTTGTTCTGTAGATTCGCCATAACAGCTTTAATAAATATTACCTAGCATAAATGGTTTGTTTCGGGTTTATGTGGCAGGAGCTCTGACTGGCCGACATGTCCTAATTGTTATGAGAAGAAAACAGCTTCATGTTCACCTGTGCTTCATTTAGTTGCATCACTTTGTTGCCAACAACAAAAAAAAAGCATAAGAAACAGAAAAATCACTTCCTGTAGAAATCAACACGTTAAAAAGTTCAAGTGCACAGAGCAAATTCTGTTAGTTATGAATATCAATATTGCACCAGAGAAGCATATTTGGACAAGAATTTCTGCATTATAGTCAGAACAGCGGCTACTGGTTATACGCAGCGATATTGTATAAAAATACATCATGGAAAACTCTGGGCTGGGTCAGGTAGGGTGGGATTATGGGACGCGTTTCAGGAGAGGAGGATCTAAACAGCTTCAGAAGGTCTGATCGTCGTTGCAGGACTCGGTGGTGTGACCGAAGGCCTCGCAGATGTCGCAGTAGGGCCTCTCGTCCGCCGGGTTCCCGTGGTAGGTGGTGTGTGGTACCGAGTCGGGGCTCTGAGCCTGAGTGGGACAGTCCTCCGTGTCATGGAGGTCAAAGCAGTCGCAGATGTCACAGAAGAGACGAGGGGTGGCTTTCTTCTCGCGCTTCGACGTGTTGCCTTCAAACCTACAGCATCAGAAAAGAAAACCCAAAATAAAACACTGAGATCGTTTTTGTTTATGTGCAAATGTTCTTAAAATGTTCAAGCTCAAGACAAATGTTTTATTAAACTCCTAATTTTTAGTTTAGTTCATTAGCCTTAGCTTAGAAATCGAGACAGACAGCTGAAGCAAAATGATTTTGCTCTGCACTGCAGGTGGGTCTAGCCACGCTCCACAGGAACCTCAGCAGGCCCGAACAGTCTTGTCTTACCAATCACAGCGCTCTGTCTGTTTGGCGGGCCAATCACAGCGCTCTATCGGTTTGGCGGGCCAATCACAGCGCTATATCGGTTTGGCGGGCCAATCACAGCGCTCTATCGGTTTGGCGGGCCAATCACAGCGCTCTATCGGTTTGGCGGGCCAATCACAGCGCTCTATCGGTTTGGCGGGCGTGATGATGCGACAGAGCGGAACAACTAAGATGGCATCAGTTCATTTGTAACGGCTTCAGCATCAACTTTGGACTATTTAGACTTGGGCTTTTCTTTGAGTCAAGCACAGATAGAGGTACTTAAGTCCTTTACTTAGAAAAAGGATGTATTTGCGTCTTCGTCTACAGTGTACGGCGGACTGCTCCATTGACTGACACTCGTAGTGGTGAGTACATCACGTTGTTCGTTGTCCAATAGCACGCAGAGTTTGAAAGACAACTGTAGGCTAATGTAGCCTGGCAAGCCATCCTACAGTATACTGTCTGGCCAGGAACCATTGAAACAGCTCACTCATAGGGGCGGGATCTACGGTTGTCTATCAAACTGTCTTTGGACACAATTGGACAGCGCTAGGACCAATCAGAGCAGCGAGCAGCATGACGTGTTCATTGCGATGGAAAACAGTCAACGCAGCCATCCGCACCGCAGAAGAAGAACGGGGTTGTCATGGCGTCCAACTACCTCAACGATTTCTGTCGTTTAATAAATTGTTAAATTTTGTAAATCATACAAAGTAATTTCAAACTAGCGCCATTCCAGAGCCAACACCATCTTTGTTGTTTTTTATCTCCATCACAGCTCTAGCGCTAAGCCCGCCCAACAAATGTAGAGCAATGTGATTGGCCAGACACAGAACAGTTCGGGCCAATCGTAGACCTGGAGCGTGGCTAGACAGACCTGCAGAGCAGAAACTTTCTGCTACTGGTATGGCTGCTCTAGATTTCTAGGCTAGTTACTCATCTGAGGTGAAGTCAAAGAGGACGTTTCTTTACCAGTTGATAACCGGCCTGCTACTGCAGTGACTTTAACCAGTGGCTGTTTAACCAAACCAGTACCTCACTGGGCTGTGGCTGTTGGCGCCAAATGGCAAAGACGTTTTTAAAACAGAAGTGTCACATAAATGTTGTGTTAAGACGTTTTAAGGATTTTTATATTTTAACCAGACATGATTGCTGCCTGATGAGCTTTTCAGTCTCCTTCTGGGTGTGCTCGTTTTGTTAATCAACTTTACTCATATTTTTAATACATCTGCAGTGGTCTCTAGCAGGAATGAAGTCGTTCTCTGGGGTGAAAAAAAGTTCAGATGCTCCTGTTTGAGGACGTAGAAGCTGGAGGAGAAAGTAGCTTCAGATGACAGGATTTAGAGTCTTATTTCCTGATATTTGGACATCTCTCCTCTGATTGGCTAACAGCAACACAACTCTACCACTGACTTTGCTCTGCAACGTTGATGTTTTATCTCCACAAATAACACAAGCCTGGAGGAGTTCTGCTGTGTGGTGGAGTTGCTAATGCTAACGGTTAGCTTCTACTAGCCCAGACGTTCTCTGCTGTTTCCTGGACGCTAAACCAACAACAGCCTTCCCCGTCGTGAGTCAAGATGGGTGAGTCCATGAATGTTAAGTGACAGTGTGACGTAGATCTGTCAGGATTTTCTAATCCTAGAGTTTCACCGTCTGTTTTCTATCAGAAGCTAATGCAGGAGATAGGTGGAGGAGACTATTTTCATGTTCAGCCTGCATGGAAAACTCTGAGTTACTGATCATTTTCAAAAATAAGTAAAAAATGGTTTCTCAGTGAACCTGCTCTTTAACGTGTTCAGTCAGCGCCCACTATTGATAGTGGAAGAAAATACGTGGGTTTGGGGTGGGGGGTGCTAAACGTTCGCCGATGGGAGTCTTCATTAAAAAAGCACGCCCAGAAGAAGACTGACAAACTCATTGGTTGAAATCATGACTGGTTTCGTATGGGCTGGGGGACATTTGTCTCATATTTGTTCAAAAACAAATCATTTGGGTAATTTAGGACAAAACTACAGATCATCTTACAAATGTAAAAACACAACATGAAAACCAACAAAGCGAGTTACAGAAATGAACAAAAGCAAGAAAACCTTTTAATTTAAGCAGAACCATAAGAATGTTTGACATTTAGCTTCTAGTAGTTCAATAATTATTCCTCTATTATTCCATGACGATTTAAGTGACTCTTTACCCGTCCGTCTCCTCGTTTCCGTTGAACTCAGACATAGCAAGCTTCTTCAACTTGATCTTCAGCTCCTCGTTCTTCCTCTGCAGGTCCACGATCACGCTGTTCAGGAAGTTGATCTGATGGAGTCAAACACACACGACGTTACCTAAACAAGCTTCTGCACCAAGCCTCATACAACCTGACCATTTTAGGTGTTTCTCACCTGTCCCTCAGCAAACTCCTTCTCCTCTCTCAGCTGCTGCAGAACCAAATCACCTACAAAAACATCAAACACCAGTCAGAAAACGTGTTCAATCAGCCGTTTCCCTCTGGTACAAGTAGAGAGCTCCTTACCCGATGGGGGAGACTCACTGTCTTCCCCCTCTGAGGTCTGTGTTCCCATCAGCCTTTGCTCTAGGCTGTGAACTCGACCCTGCAGCTGAGCTTTGTCCTTCTCCAGCGTCTCCACGGCTGACTGCAGGGTCTTGGCCATGGCGTTTTCTCCTCGCAGCACGGCAATCTAACGAGACAGACGGAAACTTTACTGAGCTCTGGGGAGCGGGGTTTCTAAGAAAGGACGCAACATGATCAGGTACCTCATTCCTCAGAGTTTCAAGCTCTCTGTCTTTGTCTGAGATTAAAGTGGGTTTCTGCAGGTTTAGTTCCCCCTCTACGTCTGGATTAGAGATGGTTGCTCTGCAGAGAAAGACGTGTTTTATACAGCAAACCTGTCCTTGTGTGAGGGAAATCATCTAAAAGTTAATAAGAGTGAAATGGTGAGCGTAAATCATCTAAATTAAAAACATATTTGTCTTCAGCAGAATAATTATTGGTAGTTTTAGCTGGAGCAGTTTGACGCCGTTACAGCTCGACTGTACGGATAAACTTGACTCTGTGCTTCTTTAGTTAAAGCTACAATGACAAATCTGCAAAACAAGTTTGCTTAAAACTTAAAAGCAGGTGTCTTTGGGGCTGCTGCGTTGTGTCCATGCACCTTTCGGTGGAAGCTTACAGTTGATCTTTGTCATAAAGTAGTCCCAGGTCTAAAATGGCACCTGTGATTCTTTTGTGTTACTTATTATTTTCACTTGCAGTCAATATGATTATTGACATCACCAAGCAAAATTAGAATCACTATTGAGTCATTTAATGCCTTTTCACACTCAAGGCTAGTTGGAACCATTCACTTACATTGTTTTATGCTAAGCTAAAGCTAAAAGAGTACTGCTGGATCAGGAGACGGACTGGGATGGTTACAAGTTTTTTCCTACTTATCTAACTCTGGGGAATATGGCAACAGACAAAATTTTACTTTGGGGTGGAATATCTCTTTAAGTGTGTTTTGCAGATTTGCCATTGCATTGTGGAAAATGCTTGTAAGGGCAACTGCCTAAGTCAACAGCCATGAGGTTATTTTGAGTGAGTAAAAATAAATCACAGTTTTTTTGTTTTTGTTTCAGGTTTTCTTGAGTTTTTATTAGAATGCAAAAAGAATCAATTTGAAGACTATAACTGTTGCTGTAATTTTCATAATTATGTTAAAGTTTTGTTGCACGAGAACCCCCTCGTGCAGATAGAATGATGCGGTTATTTCATATTTACATGTTAGTAGGGATGTTTTTATTTTGACACCTACGTTGGGCTGCTAAGATAATGATATCTGACCGATGAGAGACGATGGAGCAAATTAGAAGCTGTCAAAATAGATAAACTCAAGTTAACGGATTTACAGAGAAGAACAGAGGGAAACGACAGAGTGTGCAGCCAACGGGGTATTTGTTTGTCTCTCTATTTGCTATCAATCCATTTTGCACTTGAGCTGATGCCAGTTGTTAAATTCTGTGTTGCTAATTTCTGTTTGAGGTCTCAGAGAGGTCAATAAACCCATGAAAGAAATCACTGGAGTCTGTTCATGCTGGGAGGGCGGGAGTCCCAAAGCTCTTTAAAGGAGTCACCACCTATAATACCGTGGATATCTACGTCCTATTATAGTCTTTTAGACCATTAAAATAAATTGTATTGGAAAAATAAATTAAAAATGTGCTTTTCTGATCCTTTTCTGTAAAGGGCATGTTTTCTTGCGAGATCACACGCGATATTTCGGCTGTGTCGGACGCGTGTGGGACTGAGGGGCGCGTTGATTGGTGGAAGGAAGCAGGAAGCAGCTTCAGCATCTTGCTCCAAAATAACAAAAGTTATAACTGAACCCGACCTGGCAGTGACCTACGGGATCCAACAGTACGAGCTCGAGCCTCGCCTCGTGCGTAATGGCTTCCTCGCTTGTTGTTGAGTTTTTTTTCAGCGAAGCGCCGTAAACCGGAAAATGATGAGACACGGCATTGGAGATCTGTAAACAGTCTGGATGGGACAAAGCAAGCTAAAACAGCCTGGCATCGGCTCATCATGCTGTTGTGAAGATCGCATACACAAACCGAGTGGACTTCTTTTCCCCGTAACACGGATCAGCAACGGTAAGACATAATTGTGTTTCGCGTTATGAAATGAGCTTTGTTGTGCTGGTTTGTTCGCTGCTGGTTCATATTTGGTTATATCTGGCCTTTGTGACGACATAAAGGCCAGAGCTCAAGCTCTGGTTTTGGAGTGAGCGTGCTCGTGGGGTGCATGTGAGCTGGTTGAAGAAGGCAAGAGTAAACAAACGCTTCAATGTTAAATATCGGCTTCTCAGCCAGTGAAAAATCATTAGGAAGCCATTATAGACATTTGTTCAAGTGGAAAAGTGAAAATTTCAGGTGATGACTCCTTTAAGCATATAATTATGTGTCCTTTTACTATTTGTAAAAGATCAAATAAAAAAAAAGAGTTATCTTGTATAATTTACTGATTCTTCCATCAAAGCAAAAAGCTGCAAAAGATAAACGACTGCAACGTGATTCCTGTTCAGGTTGATTGAACAATTTATCAATAAAAAGCAGATTACAGCTAGAAAAATTAACATATCACCTGACAGCGTTTTGTTATTATTTAAATAAACATTTAGGACTTCAGCCTAAAGATCAATAATCACATAAAGCAGATCTTTGCCGTCTTACCTGGACTTCATGTCTGCCTGCTGACTGTAGTGTTCTTCATTGAGCTGCAGAGTACGCACACACACACACACAATCACACACACAATCACACACACACACACACACACAAATATAGAAGCCTTTAAATCGAGGTTAAACCCGTCTGAGCTTCAAGAGTTTAGTCAGAGCAGGTGGTCAGAACCCTTCCCGACTAAACCCATTCACCAAACTGTCGTTGGTGAGTGAAACTAAAGCGACTGGAGCGCGTCTCTAACAGGATAAAAGCAAAGCTCTTATATAATCTGGTACCTGGTCTGGATGCTGAGACTTCTGGGAGGCCAGCTTCAGCTCCTCGCTGTGGGGACAGAGAGGAGAGATGAAACGGGTCGGGTTTATGTGATATCTGCTCACATCTGGTGCTGCCAGATGTTCACATCCGTTACATCCCTGGTATACAAACACAGTTTACAGCCTGCAACAACCACAACGTATCAATAAGAAAAAGATTGTAATGCTGTGTGACCCAAAAATAGTTTTTTTACAACCTTCTACACGACGTGGAAACAGAAACAAATTTTATGTCGTATTTTGTCTCTCAATATTATTTAAAGTAACACTCCGCAACTTTTACACCTTAAAATAATGCTTTTTGTAAAGTTTTGGCGTCATACTATCATCTATTATGTTCATTTTTCGTACCTGTGATAGTGTTGGGGGGTTCCACGTCTGTTTAACGCACTATAAAGTTTTTGAGCGACGGGCCGCCACAGGATGTACTGACTGGTGTTGCTTTATGGCAGAATATGGCAAGCCAAAGGGATAAAAAAAGCACGCGCTCTAAATGTGCGTTATGTCCGCCAAAATGAGCATCTTGAACGCGCGTTTTGACGCCAAATGGGGCAAAAGAAACATGGTCTAAAAGCGAACGTTATGTCCGCCAAAACGTGTGTCTTGAATGTGCGTTTTGGCGGACATAACGCGAGTTTTGAACACGCGTTTTTGATCCCTTTGGCTTGCCCATGTAGTATAACGTAGATCCACGGTTTAGCAGTGGCAGATTCACCAAAGAAAGCTAGAAATCCCTTATCAGAGGAATCTAGGAAAAGAAAAGGAGAACGTGATAGAGCAAGAGCAAAGACCAGAGTTATTATTGGGCCATCTTTTCCTCGCTGGAGAGCTCTTTTAGAAAGAACAGCATGAACTACGGACTCTGACCTAGCTGTGCTGCTAATGGCTAGGTAAGTAATTATTTCACCGGGGTTATTGTGTTTGGTCGGGCATAAAGTTGTTATACAGTCCTGATAAAACTATTTATTCAATGTGTGGAGGTGGAAAAGTTTGTTTTCATTGTTTTGCCGGACATTAGGAATGTTTGATTTTAAAAAGTTTGATTTTAAAATTTGATTTTGCGACAGTGATGTTACGCAGCAAGCCTTGAGAGGACGACAGAGTGCATAAATCCACAAAATTCAGGAATATGGCTTTAATAGGGGTGTACATCACTAGTTTCACAATGATACGACATATGGGTAAAGTAGATTATGACTCGATGTTTGCTGATATCTCAATCAGTCACAACACCACTTTGATTTGATTTGATTTAGGATCCATCCGAACGGAGCATCCCTACTCGTGGCTGAAATCTCAATATCAGTCATGATTATGAACACAATCCTGCTTTAGGACATAAAGGATTAAATCAAACATCTGCACCAGGTTTTACTGGAAAACTAAGTCCCTAAAGGATTTATAGGACCTCTGGTTTAACATTACATTGTGATGAAGCCTTAAATAAAAATAAATCAGATGAGTTTACAGCTCCACGTATTCCTGAAAACATGAAATAAACTATTTTCTGTGTGACGTAATTTTTATTCCCATGAGGATCAATCTCTTAGAGTTTGAATCAAACACAGATCTCTGAGGCTACGGGAGACAAACAGACTGTTGTGGGCACCATCTGGGGGAAGCATTCAGCTTCTTGCTGTGTAATTACACTCCTCACAGCTCTACAGCATCCTGCACTGTCAGGCTGCTCTGAGACAAATATGCTGTTCCATATGTTGATCTGTAACAGTCAGATGGATAAATAAATGTTAGATACTTATTTTATCCTCTTTTAGGCTCTAAAATGATGTTTTACCTGCTGTACAATAAATAAATAAATACAGCTGGTAAACCCAGTATGGCTGCTGGCTCTACTCTTTGTTAAATTATTCCAAGCTGCAAAATAATTTTTGGCACATTTTGAAAGAACTTTTGCATTTTTTAACAACCACCCAGCTCCTGACCCAGTCTATGGTCCTGATGCAGCCCGATCAAGTGGAGACACGCACATGCCAGGAAGTTCCTGTAAATTTACCCTGAAGTCCCACCAGTGGAAACACTGCTATTGAATCCTCTTGCAAAGGTTTACCACTACTCATTCATTAAAGGATTGTTGGCTAGTAGTGTTGTCACGGTACCAAAATTTCAGTATTCGGTACCGGTACCAGTGAAAATCCACGGTTCTCGGTACCAAACAAAAATTTTATTTAGACTAAATTTACCAATAAAAACATTCATTTTCCTTTAAAGTGCTTTGAGATGACATCTTTTGTGAATCAGTGCTGTATATAAGAAAAATGAACTGAATTACTATTGTACTACTATAGCTTTTTTGACAAACTGATTTTAAGGACATAAACACTGACTGAGCCATACATTGTTGTTCATCTTTTGGAAACGCATTACAATCATTAAAAAAAGAAAATCTCCGGTCTGTGAGCAGTCAACGCCTTTATGTCATCCTGTTTGTTAGTTTGTTACCCTAATTAAACGTATAGGAGATTTAAATAGTTAATAAAGACGATGGTGTATTCACACCACACTCTATGTAGTACTGATTCTGACACATATGCAAATTTTTGATAGCGACTAGTCTGAATGGTCATGTCGCATTAAATCCGCCTCCTACGTCACTGATCAGCGGAGGTGAGCGTCGTGTCAGGACGTTCCTGATGACATGTGCTGACAAAGGGATTCAGGGGTCTGTGGGACATCCTGTCAAGTTTTGGAATTAAAAATACAAGAAAGCATGAGAACGGGAGGGGCTGCTGGAGCGAAGCATCTCCTGTCGGTCTCCGTGACAGCGGGGCGGGGGGGGGGCTCCGTCGGGGCGGGGGTTCTCCGTGACAGCAGGGCGGGGGGTTCTCCGTGAATGAACTTTATTTACCACATCAGGTCCACCGCTCGCCGTCACTCTGCATTCTGCGGCGTTGCTTTAGAAGCGACTGCACGTGCCCAGTAAATGCGCGAATCATGCGCATCAAGGATCCGGGTTGAGACGGGTCCTCGTTACTACCGGTACCTACGAAATCTTGGTACCGTGACGTTTACATTTTTGTAGTACTGGGTCGGTACCGAAGTACCGGTTCTTTTGACAACACTATTGACTAGTAGTGCCTTCACCACACTCAAGACGATCCAGACGCTCCACGATGGTGGATCGACCTGCCAAGTGCTACCAGAAAAGGGGCGTCCATTGGTATTACGTTGGTATCAATTTATATACAAAACAATCATCGGTAGAACACCGTCATATCTTCGCTCATTACTCATCACTTCCAACAACAAGCGCAATTTACGTTCCAGTAACCTAATCTCTATGGTTATTCCCAAAGCTCGCACCTCCTTTGGCCGCTCCTCATTCCAGTTTGCTGCTCCCAATGACTGGAATGAGCTGCAAAAATCACTAAAGCTCACTACCTACGTTCCATTATCTACCTTCAATAATTCATTACAATTAATAGTTTCTGATCAATGTGCCTGCTTCTGAGTACTTAAAGATTGTTTTAAGTCTGTTTTGATGGCTTGTACATATTATATATGAGAACAGTCCTTTGTCTTTATGTCTAGCTGTTTCATCTTATCTTTATCTTGTATTTTTTTTTTTATCTTATCTGTTTGTGTAAAGCTAACTATGTGTCTGTTGCTGCTGCCTCTTGGCCAGATCGTTGTTGTAAATGAGAATGAGTTCTCAATCGACTCATCTGGTTAAATAAAGGTTAAATATGTAAACAAATAAAGGGGCGTCCATGACTATCTTCAAGAAACTCTTGGAGACCCAACTCTTCAGAGTTACCTACCTAAGAACCTACCCTATGCTTGCACACTGTTTTCTACACTGTCACCTCTGACTGGTGTTCATCATCATCATCATCATCATTGTCGCTTTATTTATAAAGCATCTCAGAGATGCACCAGTGCTGTACACTAAAACATGCAGAACAACCTAAAAATGATCCAATACAACTAAATAAAGAGAGCTACATCACTAAAGGCAACACTGATTATGTATCCTTCACTAAGATCCAAAAGCCAAAAATATGTCTTCAGTCTAGTTTTAAAAACATTCAGACAGGGGCTTGTCTGATGGCAGATCATTACAAACTCTAGGAGCCCCCACTGAGAAAGCCCCCCCACCCAAGGCCGACAATCTCTTATGTTGATGAAATTTTAGGAGACAAGACACGACGACTGAAGATGAAATATTTTGACACAAACTCTCCTGGCTTTCTCCCACAGACCAAGCTAGGCTTCACCTCCAGAATCAAAGACCACATAGAGCTGCATCACCCCCAGCTGTTCTCTCAGACGACACAAAGCCGCGTTGTTTCAAGTCACAGCAGAAGTGGCTTTGCTGGAGCCAGGCGGTCCCAGGAGGAGAGAGGAGATTACATAACGGCAGGAAGGCCGAGCTTCGGCGAGGATGGAGAAACACATTGTTGGGACGAAGCAGGTGGGGGGTGTAACACGCGGCTCTAACATGACTCGTGCATTCAGACATTTTCCCCCCTAAATGATTTAAAGAAACAGAACAGACGATGCTGCTTTGTTGACGTTTTGAGTCTCCATCTGCTCCTCCTCCGACACGCTTCAGAATGATGATGACTGTCGTTCAGGCAGCGAGACCAATCTGGAGCTCTGACGTCGCAGCTCGAGGTGCTGATGACTCAGGAGAGGGGGGTGTGGTAGAGGGATGCAAAGACTCAGAAACGCACGTGTAGATGCACTAAATACGCACATGCTCACAGAGGCACGTGACAGCCTCGCTAAAACAAGAGGTCTATAAATAGAGCTTGGTCTCGGGCTGGAGATCCACACAACTCAGCTATGTGCAATTAAAAGATGGAAAGGTACTAGAGGTGTTCATCTAGCATAAAGATCTCACTAGACGAACGTTAAACACAAAAAGATGACAGATTCAGGTTTAAAGACATAAATTTTATCATTTTGAGAAAACAAAAGAAAAATCTGTGGTCGTACATTGCTGAGTTTTATTTCTCTAGTTACTACATAGGCTAACGTTGTTTTATACAATTTTGTGATTGGATTTAGAAAATGTAGGTGTGAAAACCTTCATGTTCTCCTCTAGTATTACAGGGAACCGGGACTTTAAATCAGGATTAAAGAACTGAAGAAGCTTTTTCTGCATTAGAAAATGTTAAATGGTCAAATTTTACAGGAAGTTCACCTCCTAGTTTTCTGTTTTTTCCTCATTAATGTGTAAATTTAATCGTTTTCAATAATTTCAAAGAGCTTTAAAGTTTTATTTCCATGCAACATAAACTGACTCATAGCTGATAATGCATCCCTGTTGCATAGAGCTTTGGACCTGGATGAAGTCTGGTTTCATCCTAGTCTTCGTGGGAGACATTTCATTTGAACAGTGTGATTTATTCAATGGAAGAAAATCTGTGCTTCCTCTGGTCAACAGGACCTGTTTTCACATCCACTCACGTGTACTTGTGGCTGGAGGGTGAATGACATCATAGAACTATTATTCCTACACTTTGTCGTTTGTTCACTGGTAGAAACAGACAACCGTGTTCATGGGGGGGGGCACAGTACGTGTATTCATTTCTCATGTGTTGGTTTGGAACATTTGTTACGGGACAGAGGCGTACAGCATTCTGACACAGATGTGTAACTGTGTTGCACTTTAGCAGCACATACGTCAAAATTCAGGTGCTGCATCCTTCGGCGGACCCGGTCTACCCAGCTGATGTGTGTCAGTACCAGAGACCGGGGGGCTCGTTTACAAGCCTTTGCGTAGAATCCTTACTAAAACCCTACTTAAGCTCGGCAAAAAAAAAAAATGTTACACAAACTAATTTTCCAACCTAAAAAGCCTGCTTACGCACGGCTCCACGTGCTCACCTGTTCTAGAAATGTGCTCAGGTGTTTCTGGATCACATCCCGCCTCCTACATACCACCTTTCTACCATATATGGACAATGCAAACTATGTTATGAATATTGTGCATTTTAATAAGCCTGCCTATCGATGGCATATCACGGGTAACCATGACAACCAAGACGAAAATCCACACTCTGGGGCGTGACGTATGAATGGGAAAATGTTTTATTCCCTTCCAGCGGCATCGTGCTGCTACAGCGGTGAGCTTTGGAGCAGCAGAACAATCAGCAAACATAAATAAAACATTTTTAAAGTGGTCAGATGGAGCCTAAGACAATAACCATTGATACATCAGTAAAAGAGGCACTGTGCTGGGAGGGATCGCTGTCTTTTCCAGAATCTAACAGGAACATTTAATGAAACCATTTAATTTAACCCAAAAGGGCTTTAGGCAAGAAATGTTGTTCAAACCAAACAAATATTAGCCCGACGGTCGGCTAATCCCTGCTGGAACGAGCCGGTGTTCTGTCAGAACTCCTGTTTAAGGAAACCCTGACAGCTCCACTTCTGCCCGGTTCGCTGCGGTGCCGTTTTAATTTAAAGTCCCAAGTCATCATCACACACTGGTGAAATTACATCTCCGCATTTGACCCATCCTCATGGTGGGGACCGGTGAGCTGCAGCTGTGGCCGCGCTCGAGAACTATTTGGTGGTTTAACCCCCCAATCCATCCCCTTAATGCTGAGTGTCAAGTGAGGAGGCATTGGGTCCCATTTTTTCAAAGTCTTTGGTATGACCCGACCGGGGATCGAACCCTGATCTCCCAGTCCCGGGGCGGACACTCTACCACTAGGCCACCAGAGCTGGTAATTTATTTATTTATAATTGATTCACAGATGCGCTGTTGTGCATAACACAATTAATGCACCAATAAGTAATCTGATGACACATGAAAGTAATATCTTAAAAACATCATATTTTAATTGCAGATGTAATTTTTATTCTCAGTCCAGAGATGGGGGGGTGATTGTTGGTTTTGTGTGTGTGTGTGTGTGTGTGTGTGTGTGTGTGTGTGTGTGTGTGTGTGTGTGTGTGTGTGTGTGCGAAGGTCTACAAGTCTGAAAATGTGTCCTACGATTGACTCATTATTGACTTCACACGAACATCTCACTGTATTATACAGTTGTTGGTAATTGAAAAAGTAGCTTGAGATATTTGTAGAGCTGACTATTTGCTTCTAATTCACCGTTAGCATAGTTAGCTCAATGTTAGCCTCTAGCCTGCTTCACCCAATATTAGAGTAAAACAACAAGATTCTTAGGCGACAAGAAATAACTTCTGGGTCGCTCCTGTTTACTGGCTTTGGTTCTCTGGAGCTTTTTGCCTGCTGGTGTTGAATTACAAATGTCGGCGCTGCAGCGTTAGCTCGGCGCAAACTCGGCCACCTCACTAACTCACTGATTGTAAACAGTAACTACGTCCCGCTTTTGTTTTTTGAAAGGAGAAAAACTGACAACCCCTCAGCCGGCTGAGAATGAAATGTGTTTCAGTGGAACCTTCCTCCCGACATGACTGAAACATTAGTGTTTTGTGATTATTTCACTGTAGATTTCTTACATATTGCTCCTTTAACAAGTTTTTATCATGCAGAATTTTTTATTTGAAGGCCACTCAGGAGGTCATTCCTGCTGTGATAATGAGTCAAATGCATTTTACTCGTTTCCATCTTCACGTCCAGAACACTTTAACAGCAGGATCTAGCTTATTCTGGGCTTTATGCAACAATTTACAACACATATAAGTGTGAGCATCTCTAGAGACCTCATAATTGAGTTGCTTTAATAACACAATTTACATTTTTTTGTTTGATCATTAAAACTTTCTGTTTATGCTGCCAAACGTGGTTCAGTTACACCACATCTGCAACATAACCCGAGCAGAACTGGTGTTTTAGTCACCAGCTCAGACCTCCAGGATAAATTTAACAGCAGCGGTCTAATGAACTGGAAGGCTGGGGTCACCTTCACAGCGGGCACCAGGCAGGAAAAAACACACGGCTATTATCAGTACTCACATTTCCTTGCAGAGGACACTGATCCGCTGTTTCTCTGAGCTGCTCCGCTCCTTCGACAGGCTGAGCTCCTCCTGGTATTTGGAATTCTGCTGTTTCAAAGCCTCGAGCTGAAGATGAAACACGAGAGAGAGAGAGAATGATTAGTTGAACCTCATCAGTTAAATTCACTGTTGAATCAGACGTGTGTCTGTCGGGGATATGAGGTAACTATTACATCACTAATTCTGCTCCTGTCGATCACTTTTAAAAGTTTCCTTCTGGGGCTTTTCAAACTTTTGTCTCTGCCAAAGTAAGTTGATACAGAAAATTTCAATTTCCAGACTTCTGAAGCACTTTTGTTTACTTTCTATGAGGATCTCTGAGCTGTTCTTATCGGGAAATGACACTGAATAATAATAGTAACATCTATTTTGTGTCCTTTTTTTGACAGAATTACAAATAAAATATAAAATATAAAGTATATATTATTTATACAAAACAGTGAAAAGTGCTATAAACAAGGTGAATGAGATACAATAACAATCTAATCATATAATCAGATTTAACCTTCACGTTACACATTTTCTGTCCTATAGAAATGATCAGACATGCTTGATGCATTGTTTGTATTTACAGCAGTGATTCCCAAACGTAAACTAAAAAACTAACCATGAAATATTCTAATCAAACTAGGTCCTGTGTGGCCTGTTTGGAGGCTAAAAATAAAAATATGAAAAACAATTTTTTTATCTAATTCAAAATCAAATAAGAAGGAAAAAAATCACTTTTTCATTTTTTTATTTTAAATTGAAAACGGAAAGAACAAATTACACACAGATTCTTGTATTGTGCATTTAGGACTATTAGTTTTAGATTTTACATCAATTATAGAGAAAATATTACGATATGAATCTTTTTTCAGCTTTATTTGATTGACGGGGATCATCTCAAGACCCTGACTTTGTGTTAAAGTAGCTCTCTGGAGTATTTCTTTTATCTGATGGCACCATCTAGTGGCTGACAAGCGTATCACACCAATACGACTCGGTAATTTAAGATGGCGACTGCACGTGTCTTGTTTATGGATGTGCTTCTGTAGCCGACAAACAGAGCTAAAACACGTTGTTTTACAATTATTATTCTCATGTCATGTTGTGTTTTTATATATTTATATTTTAAAGACTTACTTGTCCGTGAAAAGTTCATCAACGATGCATCAGCCGCTGTGCTTCCTTAAATCTGAAGCACGTAAGCGGTAGTCTAACGCTATTGGTTAGTTTTACTTGGCGGTCAGTTTCCTATTGCACGGATTTTACGGGGCATGGGCGGGCTTAGCAAAAAAAAAAGATGTATCGCTTACATTATATCACACTCCATGATAAGACAATCACTTTTACGGATTTCTAAAAATTTATACATAATTCCTGAAAGGGTAAAACTCCGGATTGCTGCTTTAAACCGTTCATGCTTTTGTCTTGCAGACTAACTCACAGCGGGGTCCCAACCCCAACCTGGGGAACCACTGCTCTATGTAGAGTAATCAGAAGAGAGTACACGCCATCATGATAATAAACAAATCCAACACAGGAGCATGTTCTGTGTGCAGAACTGTTTTTTTTTCTCTTCCAACAGCGTTCATTTATAAAAAAATCTAAATTAAATCAACCTCCTGCAGTGTTGCTAACTCAAAAAAGCCCCCAGGAAGCTTCTGGCTCTCTGTTTTAGTCGTCATGCTAAACATTAGTTTGTTCCAGACAAACAGCCACAGTTAGACTGTTGCCTGGAACAATGAAGTCAAATAAATGAAAAGATAAATACGTTTTTTTATTGTGCCACACAAAAAACATTCAAACTAATGGAATTCATCTGCAGCTGCATGATGGCACCATTGTTCAGAAATTTGGCCTCACAGCAACAATGTCCAGGAGTCAAAACCCAGCAGAGGTCTCTCTGTTTGGAGTTTTAAGGTTTTCCTGCAAAGGTGTGACCCTAGACCCCAAACTGAGTGAGCCTGTGGTGGACGGTAATGGAAAACCTCACCAGGGAGGCGTCCAGGAGGCATCCTAACCAGATGCCCGAGCCACCTCAACTGGCTCCTCTTGATGTGGAGGAGCAGCAGGTCTACTCTGAGCTCCTCCCGGATGACAAAGCTTCTCACCCTATCTCTAAGGGAGAGCCCAGACATTTTGGCCGCTTGTATCCATGATCTCGTTCTTTCGGTCACTACCCAAAGCTCGTGACCATAGGTGAGGGTAGGAACGTAGATCGACCGGTAAATTGAGAGCTTCGCCTTCTGGCTCAGCTCTCTCTTCACCACGACAGACCGGTACAACGCCCGCATCACTGCAGACGCAGCACCAATCCACCTTTCGATCTACTGCTCCATCTTTCCCTCACTCGTGATACTTAAACTCCTCCACTTGGGGCAGGACCTCATCCCTGACCTGGAGAAGGCATTCTACCCTTTTCCGACTCAAGACCATGGTCTCAGATTTAGAAGAGTTGATTCTCATCCCAGCTGCTTCTCACTCGGCTGCAAACCGTTCCAGCAAAAGCTGGAGATCACGTTCTGATGAAGCCAACAGGACCACATCATCTGCAAAAAGCAGAGTCCCGACCCTTAGGCCACCAAAACGGATCCCCTCACCACCTTGGCTGCGCCTAGAAATCCTGTCCATAAAAGTTATGAACAGATACGGTGACAAAGGGCAGCCTTCGCGAAGTCCAACTCTCACTGGGAATGAGCCCGACTTACTGCCGGCAATGCGGACCAAACTCTGGTCGTACAGGGACCTAACAGCGGGTATCAGAGGGCCTGGTACCCCATACTCCTAGAGTACCCCCTACAGGTCCCCCCGAGGAACGTGGTCAAACATCTTCTCCAAATCCACAAAACACATGTAGATTGGTTGGGTGAACTCCCACGCACCCTCCAGGACCCTCCTAAGGGTATAGAGCTGGTCCAGTGTTCCACGGCCAGGACGAAAACCACACTGTTCCTCCTGAATCTCAGGTTCAACTATCCGGTGGACCCTCCTCCCCGGGACCCCTGAATAGACCTTACCAGGGAACAACAGGTCATTTGAGCAGCCAGAAGTGATAAAACCAAAAGTCTTTAATGCATTCACATCTCTAATGATCCAACAGACAGCGGTGTGAGTTAAAACGGGCGTGCAGCTAAAAATAAAATTGCCAGAAATAACTGCTCCTTGATCCTTTTCTCAAGGAAACATTATTATCATCCGAGTCAGACGTCTGAGACTCCAAACGCATCAGAAATCCCTGCTGATGCCTCAAACACGTGCAGCGCTTCGTTATCTGCAGCTCCAGAACAGCTGTGGTCAATAATTAATTAACAGCTTTAAAATCGATGCTTTCACTGCAAACAGAGTCAAATGCATGTCTAGGAAAACTCTGGAAAGCTTCCTGTTGTATGTTTATTTGCACGTTAACACAGTTACTAACTGAAATCTCATCAACACAGCAAGTAAACACACACTTTAAAATGATGATGCATGAAGACTCATCCAGAGATAAATAAACAGAGAGAAGCAACTTGCTCTGCTGACACCAGACGGTCCTACCTGGTAGTGAGGTGAGTAAATGTTGGAGTAGCTCTGACGGAGAGCAGCTATGTCCATACCTACACGGTAAAACACGACAGGATTCTCAGCAGCCTGCTAAACAGCAGCAGTGTTGTTAACGCGCCTCCTCTTCTGCTCTGTCTGGACGTTAACAGCCAAACACAAGCTGAGCATCAATAAAACATCAGCTCTCATCTCCCGGCGTGCACAGCTGCAAGAAGGAAATGGAGAGCCTCTCGTCTGTGCTGACTCTCCCTCTCTCTCCCTTTTCTCACAGTCGGGTTAAAGAAGCTGCACTCTTCTGTTATGTAAGCCTGAATAAGCTCTTCCCCATCACCCCCCCATAGCTCACACCATATGGACACACACTCCACTGAAATATTTGATTTTCATTCATCTCAGCGTCTCTCTGTTCCAGATTCCTGCACTTTTTACTGCTGCTGTCACTTTTCTTCTCTTCAGCTGAAAAAACCAGCAGCTTATTACATCTTTATCTCCCTGCACCAAAAAGCAGCCAGTCATGTTTTTACCATGATGTGGACATTTATGATTGTTCCCAAAAATCTCATCAGTCATTAGATTTTAAAGAAACTCTCAAAGTTATCATTGGATGAAAATAAACTACGTCTGAGAGTCAACCTGATTTGAGTTGGTCATTAAAGGCACACTTGATAGTTTTGGCTTGTTTTTAGCACCCCCTAGTGTCCGTTAGTGAAACCAAAAGTGAAACTCATCTCCTCGCTGTGCGTTGGTCTTTTTAACACCTTAATCTAACAGCTGAAACGTCTCCTCAGCCTTCATTAGTGTCTACAGGAGCGGTTCATCACTAAATCAAACAAATCAGCTGTGTTCATGATCTAAAACATGCAGGAAACATGCTGGAAGCAGACTGCAGCACCAGGCATGTCAGCTCAACTTTACTGAGTCCAACAGGGACCGGACCGCCACTCTGAAGTTGCAAGTGTGGTATTCTGGCCACAGAGGGCGGTGGGGGTCTGAGTGACATTTCATTAACCCTGTAAAGGTCATTTTAGCACAAACTGGCTCAAGAACAGGATTTAAAATATGAAAAAGTTGCATAGTATGGCTTTAAAGTAACACAGAGCAGTTTCCTGCTCCTCCGCCCTACTGGTTGAAAGTGGAATTACAACTGTCGTAAACAACACTGCTGCAGCCTGCTGTAGCTAGCGCTAACAATGAGCTAACACTAACATGAGCCAACTAATACTAACATAAACCACAAAGTAAAAAGATCCACACTGTTGGACAAGAATTATTACTTACAAGTCCAGTAGCAACAAAGCCAGGTCACCATTAGTCCGTGATTTTGTAGCCTCCTTTAGCTCCCTCAAACTAGCGTAGGCCGCGCCAATGTTCACTCTGGTTTTAGCTCTTTGCTTCAACTCCAAAGACATTACTCTGTTACTTTTACTTCCAGGCTCCACCATGATGCCAACAGGAAAAAGCAAACTTCTTTTTCTTCTTCTTGTGCTTTTAATTGATGGTGGGCGAATTAAACGCTAACCACTAGCATAACAGCTAACAGCCGTAAAGCAGGTAAAGAGTTCCCCCTATAGGGCACCTACCCGCTCCACAAAACTATCCAGTGCAGTTTTTGGCCAGCAGAGGGCTGCAGAGTGGCGTCAGATATGAAACTGGTCAAGTTTCTAACCCAACAATCACTGAGATCAATGTTAAAGCTCTAGCAAGTTTAAAAAAACTCTCGTTACCTTAAAGCTTTCCAACATTAACACACACAAAACAGTCTAACTTCATTTCACAACCGTTGATCTAAGATCTACTGCATTAATACCTGAGTCGTTCACAAAGCATACTTGAAAAAATATTTAACAAATCAATCATTTGCTACTGAAGTTAACTCTGCCAGTAGTGATGGCAAAATGAACCACTAGACAGATTTCAATGAAACATTCACTAAGTAATTAAACCTGTATTTACATTTTCTTTTGGAATCAGCCTGATTAGTAAGATAGCGACCACACAACACAACTAGATTTTATAGACACCAAGGCCCGGTTCACACGGCAAGGTTTTAAAATTGTCAGAAGATTTTCAAAACATCAGAGAACCCACATGCTACTGTGTATGACAGAGCACCCAGAGAAAATCCACCCATGCACACGGTCACCCGTATATAGAAAATGATGTGGTGTAAAAAAGTCACTCCAAGGAAGCTACCTAAAGCATTTAATTGCACGAACACACACGCACACAACAACACACGCACAAAGGCAAATTCCACACAGAAAAACTACAGCTGGGATTTGAACCTGTAATCTCTGGCCATCAGGATTCTGTACATGTTTGGGCAATAATCTACTAGAAAAAGTCAAAGTAGTCCTCAGCAATCTAATCTAAGTCACTATTAATTTGGGAGTCGTGATGAATCAGTGACAGAGGCTGAGCAGGAGTGGAGGTCATTACTACCATCAAGAGGTCTTATTATAGGCATGAAAAACATCAGTTCATCAGTTCCACCGCAGCACTAGAGAAATGAGTTACACTAAACATTTAGGGAATTTGATTTCACTCAGGTTTTTCTGAAGTAAAAGGCATGAAAACTGTATCAAAGACTTAAATAACTCAAACCAGAGAAAATATCAAAGAAGGTTAAAGAAAAAACACAGATCAGGTTTTCTAGAGCCTAAAATTATATAATATAAAAATATAATATAAACCTCGTTTAGATGCAAGCAAACCCTGAGACAAAAATGCCCCAAAACTTGAGCTAAAAAAAGGGTTTGTTGGGATTTACATAAGAACATTACATTATTCAGAGACGTCACATGGCTCAGGAGAGAAAAGAGCTGCAAAATGAAGAATAAAGAAATGGTGACATCAAGAAAACCTTGATCTCAAGTTAACCGTCAGTAACTGAGGCAATGTTCTCTCTCACACACACACACACACACACACACACACACACACACACACACACACACAGTGAGGCGTGCAGGATTACTTCACCACTCAGCTTTAGGGCTGAGCGGAGCGAAGAGGCAGAAGTAAAAGCATCCCTGCTGAATAGCTGCTCACTAACTAGTTTTCCTCCACTCACTCAGAGTTCCTGCTCCGTCTGCTGTTGCATAAACAAAACACGTTTAAGTTTTAATGTTACGGTGAGTCGTTGAAAGGAAACAACAAACGTCCTAGAAACAGGTGATCAGAGCCCACAGCTACAAAAGTCCTTATTTAGATGAACAAATGCTGGATTCCATGAGCCTGGATTCTATTGGTACCTCCCTACTCAGTGCAGCTGGACTCGGTTCGGCCTGGTTTTACTGTGTTTCCATTAGTAACGGATACCAGGTTGACGCCACTTTTTCAGTACCAGTATTGATGTGGTTCAGAGCGTACAGTCAGGCGTAAAATGCTAATTCAGAAGACTGTCGGTCACTGATTGGCTAGGGGGCGGAGTCACTGGTTGCTCCAGAGCTTTCCACCTGCTGCCTCGTTGCCTGCAGCCCTTTGCAGCTTCAGAGTATGACAAAAAGCCACCGACTGAACAGACTGTTCAACATCACCACCATGGCCCCCATCTCTGTGTTTCAGTGTCACATACAGATCACCTTGTACTCAGACCGTTTATACGGAGCCTAAATCACGCCCATCTACTTCTGGACCATGTGTCACCTACTGCCAAAAAAATGAATGGGAGTCAATGAGCTGATGAAAGTTATTTTCTGATCCCGTTTTGATATGTGCCATGGATTTAACATATGATGTCCGTGAATTTTAATACATACATTTTGATGCCAAGAACTTTTGAACAGGCGTCAAAAGTTACTTTCGATTTTTGTGTGAAAACACGTAGAGGACTCCAACTGTCTGTCTCACCATATTTATATCATCAAACCAGACACGGAGAAGAAGAAGAAAGATGTCTGAGTTTAGCGAGCTTCAAATCCTTCTTCCAGGATGAAAGGCTGAGCATTAAAGGTGGAGAAAACCAATATGAATCTGGCCATGTGGTACGTAGCAGCTACGCTAAGGGGAGAAGAGATTCTGCGGTGACGTCATATATGCCACGTCTGATTTGTAGTCATCTTAATTACCAATTTTTACAAGCTAATAAATCTCAAATTATGTGACAGACATGGTCGAAACACATAATTATTTATCATGTATTGAAGTACAACACATGTGTGATTCAGAGCGTAAGGCCAAGCAGACCAGAAAATAACTTTTACAGCCCCGTTCAGGGACCCATGAGCCAACCGGAAGAGGAGGAGACGTAGGCTCCTTATGGAGGCAGTGGAGAGCCATAAGGAATCACAGAAAAAGATGCCAAAATCAGATTTGCATAATATGTCCCCTTTAAGGCTGCTTGGGTCAAATCTTCTGTGTCAGATGTTTTCAAGGTACTGTTGCCATGGAAGCAAAAATAGGGCTTTAAAAATATTTAGGATGTGCGCTCTTTATCTTTCATCCAGCTGATCATGTGTAGCTCACATGTAGCTGGACACACAAACGCACGCACGCACACACACACACACACACACACTCAAAGGAAATGAACCTAACAATAAGCAAGAGGGCACCAGAGAGCCACAGACTGACTAACCAACCAGCAGGAATCACAAACATCACGTTAGCAACAGCCTCAGTTTGTTGTTAAATAAACACAAAGTTCCAACTCAATCAGTCATCCTGAGAATCACACAGTAACAAAAACCTCCAGGCTACAGATGATGACCTAGTACACATCGCTACCCTCAGCTGTGTGTCAAATGTTGGACAATAGCAGCACAAAGCATCAGCTGAACAGAATAAGGTGGTTTAATGGAAACCAACTTCCTCAATATACAAAACACTTATCTTCACCACTAAAACCTTTGCTGTTGTCAAGTGAAAGGCCAACAATACAGTTCAAGCAAGCACGTGTACTGCAGCTTCTACAGAAATCACTGAGTCTGAATGAGACGCTGATTTGTCTACTTTGGTCTAAAAAACCATTTGTTAGATTTTTATCTGTTACTCTGCAGCAGGACTAAAAATTAAACATCTAAGACAGACGATACTGAAGAGAAGTCTGAATCCTGAAAGGAACTGAGAGAAATTGAGGAGGAAACGGCATCTGCAGGATTACAAATAAGAACATTTCCACTCACCTGTGTCTTCGGTTTATCAAAAATTCCCTACTGAGATAGGAAATCTCACAAGATAAAATGTGACTTTGAAATAAACAAACATGGCGGAGGGGGAGTGTGAAGTGTGCTACCATCACCTCGCTTCCTGATCGGCTAAACGTCACATTCAACAGGCAGCATGCTTGTTTGTCCTTGAAAATCTGACCAAGACAATCCAACATGTTTGAAAAGCCAGATTTATGATCGGGGCGGTCCCGACGTCCTTCCGAACAGACCAGAGCACCCGTAACTCATCACAAAAGGTAGGATTATCTGATAGGACTATCTTTAGAGCCATTACGGTAATCGTGGGTTCCCTTAAGATTGTCAGTATGGTGGGGCTAGTAAAACATCGGCATGATTATCCTGCCATGTGAACCGGGCTTTAGAGCAAACAGATCACCAGAGGCTGTGACACTGAGCGAGTTTGAGCATATTATTTTCTAAATTTGACCAAAAAACATCTATAATCCATCATTTCTCAACATTAAAAGATCTTAATTTAAAGTGACGGTGTGTATTTTCCCTGGCAATAGGGGGCAGAACATACCTAAATTATTGCAAGCAAGCAGTATTTTTGTGTTTGAGAAAGACCTCACCAACGGATGGCCATTAGGGTCAAAAATCCCGGGGAGAAAAATCTCTGGGAGAATTTTCGAGTACTGAACAAACGAGTACTTCGTCAGATCGTTTTGTAACCACTTGTTCCATATCTGTAAATGTGTTTTGTCCTCACAGGCTCCTGTAGAAAGAAACATGGCGTCTAATATGGCTTCGCCCAGAGCCAGCTTGACACACGGGAGGCGACATCTCCTCCTAAAATCCTACAAAACAGAAAACTAGTGTGCACAATTATCTAAACGGGAAGATCACAAAGGCCTAGTGTTCCTTTTTTAACATCTGCAGTCTTTCAGGGTTTTAAACTAACATCCTCTAATGTACCAGATTAAAAAGTATGTTATGAATGATTTCACGCAGAAGAACAAGATCTTAGGCGCTCAGCTTTTTTTTGTATTTATTTTTGTTCCAGAATGTCTGCCCTCTGCAGAAACATGAACCAGAGAAGTAAAAGCAGAAATACTAAACGAGCTGAACCTGAGAGCGCTTTAGTGTAACTACAAGATGCTGATCTGGATCTTTCTGAGGAAATCTTTGAAACATAACGTTATTCCTGCTTCTTTCATTAAATCCATCTTACTGCTGTGAAATACTGAATAGCCTTTAATTCTAGTGAAATTATTATTTTTGGGACAACCTCACAAGCCCTCCTTGATTTTTGCACCAAGTGTCGCAAAGCGGCTGAAATGACTTTCCTTCACAGGGTGGACGGGCTCAGCCTTAGAGGTGAGTAGCTCTGATATCTGGGAGCTGCTCCACCACACTGAGAGGGGCCAGCTGAGGTGGTTTAGACTTTTAGTCACGATGTCGCCTGGACGCCTCTCAGGGAAGGTGTTTCAGGCATGTCCTGCTGGCAGGAGGCCCCTGAGTTGACCCCTGACACGCTAGAGGAATTATATCTCCAGGCTAATCCATGGGAATGCCTTGGGATCCCACTGGTGGAGCTGGTGGAGGTTGCTGGAGCTGCTACCCTTGCGACTCGGACCTAGATAAGTGGACATAACCAGATGGACGGGTTGTTCCTTTCTTTAAAAACAGCCACGGGTCTAGTAGCAGAGGAGTTAAGTGCCCGCCCCAGTATGTGCAGCTGGGACACTGCAGGTCTGACACCATGGTCTGCAGCACAGGAGCACCACAAGGAACCATGCTCTCCCCAGTCCTGTTTAACTGGTACACGTCTGACTTCCAGCACAACACAGAGCTATGTCATGTACAGAAGCCATTGTGGGATGTGTAAAGCTAGATTTATACTTCTCCGTGAGCTCCGCGGGCTAGAGACGCATACGCGTTGACGGAGACGTTTTATGTTTCTACTTCTCTGTTGGCTGGGGGATGTTGCAAAGCAAACCCCCGCCTGGACAGCAGAGGGCGTAGCACATTTCTGGGGTATCCTGCCACCATTACAGTCACGTATCCGGTCTACGATAGTGTATTTACTCCTGTGTTTACATTGTTTTAATGTATTTTAGAGAGTTTTTAACACGGACAAATTTGTCCCTCATTCTCCTCCACCTCTTCATGCGGTTGGCACCTCTAAATCCACGTTTCTCGTCATTTCCATCCACAAATAAAACTCTCGCTGTGTATCTTTGTGCTCCTTCAGTCACGAGTGAATAAACTTTCATATTTTCGAACTTTTTCAGCGAGGCGTTCTTCAATCTGCTCCGTGTCTGCCGCTGAATATCTTCAGCGCTCTTTATTTTTTGAGTCGGCAGTGGCGGTGCTGCTGGTGACGTATTTCAAGGAAGCAGCGTCCTGACCAATCACAGGCTTGCGCTCTCCGTGGCTCTCGACGGACAGTTATTTTTGGGGGCATGTCTCTGTCACCCTCCGCGAGCCCGTCCGAGAGCCCTTGCGTCGACGCAAAATGGCGCTGCGTGTCTCCGTACCGACGCAGACGGACAAGTATAAATTAGGCTGTGGAGTGGACAGGAGGATAAGTACAGAGGTCTGCTCTGGGACTTTGTGACATGGTGTGACTCTAATCACCTGCTCCTCAATATCTCCAACACAAAAGAGATGGTGGTGGATTTTAGGAGATCTAAGCCACTGCTGGAGCCAGTTTACATCAAAGAAGACAAGCTGGAGGTTGTGCACATCTACAAACACCTGGGAGTGCAGCTGGACAACAAGTTGGACTGGACTGCAAACACAGATGCTCTGTGCAAGACAGGTCAGAGCTGACTGTACTTCCTGAGAAGATTGGCATCCTTTAACATCTGCAAAAAGATACTACACATCTTCTATCAGTCTGTGGTTGCGAGTGTCCTCACATATGCGGTTGTGTGCTGGGGAGGAGGACTTGAGCAGAAGGATGCTGCACGCCTGGACAGACTGGTGAGGAAGGCAGTCAGAGTCATTAATGCAGAGCTGGACAGTCTGACATCAGTGGCAGAGTGACGGGTGCTGAATGGCTTCTGTCAATCATGGATAACACCCAGGCAGCACCCGCTGCATAGCGCTATTTCCAGACAGAGGAGCAGTTTCAGTGACAGATTGCTGTCATGGACCTGCTCCACAGACAGACTTAGAAGATCATTCCTTCCTCAGGCCATAAGACTCTACAACGCCTCCTGGAGGAGGTGCTGATTATTTTATTTTTATTTATTCTTTATGTAACCAGGAAGGTCCCATTGAGATTAAAAACCTCATTTTCAAGGGAGTCCTGGCCTATGACTAGAACCATAACACTGTGGCTCTAACTCACTCATCAGATATTTAACTCATTCACCGCCATTGACGACTTTAGTCGTCATTTGTGTTTTTTACGGGGTGGGCGTCGGAGCGAGCCCCCGCACCGTGAGAACAAACATCACGTGTCTAAAGCGGATCTTCATCCATGTATGTCACACATCACGTGATCAGGAAGCAGAAAATCAATGGATTACGAGTTTGTTTTGGGCCGCTGCTGTGAAAAAAACGATGCGCTGAACCAGAAATGCTTCTGCAGCAGCGCTTGGGCACCAGATTGTGAAAGAACGGATAACGCTAGAAATACGGTGATTCTTCCTGATGTAAGAAGTGAGTCTACTCTTTCTTTTGGTAGTTTTGGCGTTTACATGATCATAGAGCACAATGTTCTGTGACTCTTCAAAAAACAGTAAAAACGCTCAAAAACGCTGGCAGTCAGGGGCTTTCTGATCAGAAAACAGCTGGCAGTTAATGAGTTAAAGATGAGGGAATAGATTGCTGGACTATCTATCACGTTTCTGGAAGAGGAAAGAAGAAGAAAGAGAAGGATGAACGTGCCTGACTCTTTTCTTTTACTTTTTACCCTTTTTATCTGTTTTCATCCCTTTTTAAGAAGTAGCTCCATGTTTTTATGTATTTGCTGCTAGCATGGTGAATTTCTCTCTATAAAGGATCTATCTACCTATCTATCTGGAGGTTTGCAGGTTCACGCTCTGCTCAGTTTGTTCCAGCCACTGTGTCCTTGGGCAAGACACTTCACCCACTTTGCCTGCTGGTGGTGGTTCTGTCAGTGCGCCCCAGAACAGCTATGGCTACAATGTAGCTCATTACCACCAGTGTGTGAATGGGTAAATGAGTGATGTGTTGTAAAGTGCCTTGGGGGGTTCTGGAAGGTGCAGAATAAATAAATGTAATTTACCAAAAATGTATTTGATGCATTTTTTATTGTGTAATAAATGAACCCTGAGCTTGTTCAGAGCTCATAACTGTAAAAACACGCAGCAGGAATGTTTATAATGTTGCTTTAATCCTCCCTCCACATGTTCTTCATAGAACGTCAATTATGAAGAGCCTCGGAGGACGTGTGTTGTGAATTAGCAGTGATGTCTGATTCTAAAACATCTCCGTTTTCATGCAGCGACCTCGGATGTTACACCTAATCTCACTGAAAGGCCTCCACAGCCGACGGACTCGGCTTCATATGTAGAGCTCAACAATGAAAAGAAGGCCGCTGGTCTGAATAGGCTCATAAAACTAGATGTGTGTGCATGTATGTGTTAGTAATGCTTTAGCTACATCATAGTAGCCTGAGGTTGCAGCTCTGCTTAAAATAGAAGATTCAACAACACAGAATGAAGCGTAACGGGAAAAGAAGAGCACAGAAGGTGGGATTAGTGGCGGAAAAACTACATGTTCACTCAAAATTTTTACAAAATACTTTTCTGATATTTTTAAATTCAAGCAATTTCAAAATATCTGCTTTAAAATCATTAATAAATTATCGTATTAATTAGAAGCAGAAAGCATTAGCAGAGTGTTGCATTCACTCTGCCCTCCATGCCCACACCGTGTTGGTAGAGATTTTTGTTTATCTCAACCAGTATCATTAATGCAACAATCTTCAATAACATTACATTTTCCAATACGTGCCCATAGGTGAGGGTCAGAACACAGATAAGACTTCCATTTGAAACAGACTCAAGGTCAGAATTATTAGTATTAACCAATGAAGGTAGAAAATAAGGACAAACCCTCCGCGCCGTCACTCGTAGGGTTTTAAAGAGCTGAACTGAAGCCCAGTGGGTGGTTCCCACCACCGTAATCTTGGCCGTGTCTCGTCACTCACACAATAATGGAGCTGAAAGCAGGGCTGTGAGTTTGGGGACAGATAATTGACACCCATCAAACTCTGAGCCGATGTAGCTACGAGCTAACTGAGCTAACCGAAGCTAACAGTTGTTGGAGGCTTCAGCCAGAAAACCGCGGTTGAGCAACTCTGCTACTATCTGCCTTCTAAGCTGTAACACTTTTAATGTTTGGTGGAGGCTGAGGCCTTCCCTGAAGCCAGCAGGAGGGCAAGCTGCTAATGATAGCACTAACAGCTCATCTGCTACCTGTCAATCAAAAGGACACGCCCCTAATAGTTCATAATGTCAAGCTTTCATTACAGCTAACCTGATGAGTTATAAAACAATTCACCCTCTCAGAGTTGTCATGATGGTAAACTAGACCTAAAATGGTTTTTGTACCAGGCTGTAAACATGTTTATTTCTGCTGTGAAGTTGGTATTTTTAACATGAGAGTCAATGGGAACTTGCTTCTTTCTGGATCCAGCCCCTGGTGGATGGGGGGGGACTGCAGTTTCTGTCACTTCCGCGTTAGCTTCACTTTTGGCAGACGTAGATTGCCCCTTGGTATTAACACAAGACCTGATTTGGTCTCAGGAAGTTATTCTCAGAGTCAGAAAAATTGTTCAAAGGAGATTTTTGGGTCACATTTTGTGGCAAACATATTTACATGACTGTACTATAATGAAGAAACTTCAGTTTAAATCCATTCTTGTAAAAGTCGAAGAGTTTCAACATTTATTTAAGTCTTACTCTTATTTTCCGCTTAGGGTCTCAGGGAGCTGGTGTCCTGCAGTCACCAAGCGAGAGGCGAGGGACACCCAGGACAGGTCTCCAGTCAGAGACACACTCACTCACACCTAGGGACAATTTTGAGTCACCAGTCAACCTAACATGCAGGCTTCTGGTCTGTGGGAGGAAACACATTTATGCTTTGGGAGAACAGGCTAACTCCACAAAGAAATGCTGCTGCCGGGATTCAAACTTGCAACCTTTTTGCTTGGAGGCAACAGTGCTACCAACTGCTCCACCATGCAGCCCATGTATGTGAACTACCTAATAACTATTTTAATGAATAACTGTTATTAAATTCTCAGTTTCTGCCTCAAGCGAACCACAAGCAAGCCAAAAAGATCCCCTCGCCCCAAATGCTTCATAATCTGTAATAAAGTAAATAATCAAACATAAAGATGCATCTCAGCACCAGTCAACTGTACTCAGTTACTCTCCACACACACGGCTGTCGTACCTCTGTTAGCTTGGCCTTCAGATCTGTCTCTCTGTGCTGACTCTCTTTTGTCAGGGTTTGGAGGTCCTTCTTTGAACGCTCCACACTCTCCTCCAGCTCTGTCAGAAAACAAGACAAAACTCCACCAATGCTGCTTTCACACAGAGAGCTAATCAGAGAGCAGGTAGAAGAGCATGTGGTGTCTTTACCCTGCACGTTCTTTGCCATCTTCTTATTCTCCTCCTCGGCGATCTCCAGCTTTTGTCTCTGGAATGGAGAGAAATCAGCATGTTAATAACATGCAGGAGGCTAATAACGTACGCAGCAGCATTCTTGTACCTTGAGCTAACCAGAGAATAATGACGGGCTCCAGAAAACATGCAGGATTGTGGATTAAAATGCTCTCTAATGAGGGCACTTTCACAAGCAATAACACCTCATGGTAATGAACGTGTGTGTGTGTGTGTGTGTGTGTGTGTGTGTGTGTGTGTGTGTAGCTCTGTTATATGTTTACTTTGTAATCATTCTTTGCATTTCAACAACAGAACAAACAGCTTTGGTAGAAAGGTTTGAGTCATTTGGAAACCACAGGAAGTAAAATGTTTGCATTCATTTTAAATAAAGACGACAAAAATCTCATCTCACAAAAGCGGCTGGTGGAGACACGTTGCAAACGGCGCTGGCGAGGTGGATTCCAAAGACTTGAAACCTTCACAAGGGCTCCCACTTCCCTCACAGGATCATATTTACAAATGCACACCACAGTTTTCAGATTTTTATTTGCTTTAAAAAAGCATGAATCAGTTTCATTCCAGATCACGACGGCGTGCTACTCTGAGTTGGTCTATCACAGAAAATCTCAATAAAATATTTAAGTTTGTGGCTGTAAAGAGTCAGAATGTGTAAAAGTTCCAGGGGTGTGAATACTTTTGCAAATAAATGGTCTGTATTTGATATAGCGCCTTTTAGGGTTCTACAACCCCCCAAGGTGCTTTACACCCATTCACGTAAACATTCACACACTGGTGGTGATGAGCTGCAATGTAGCCACAGCTGCTCTGGGATGCACTGACAGAGGCGAGGCTGCAGAGCACAGGCGCCGCCGGTCCCTCCGACCACCACTAGCAGCCAAGGAGGGTGAGGTGTCTTGCTCAAGGACACAATGACTGCGTCAGAAGGGGCTCAAACCTGCAACTCTCTGGTTACGAGGCAGGCACTTAACGCCTCTGCCACTGTCGCCCCACTGTAGTGCAAGGCACAGCCCCTGCCCTTTAGCTGGGACTCAGTAATGCCCCAGAACAAAGATTTATAAAATCTTAAAGTATAAATATTATAGTTTTAGAAGCTGTGACTCGTTTATGTTCTCGAAAAAGAAAGTTGAGCTGCTGTGAGAGAATATGTACATTTTTTAAATCGAATTTTAGTTATAAAGTTTACGAGTATTTATTTTTATTTAGCTGTTTTCTGGTAACATTTAATATTTTTATGACATTTACGTCAGCTCTGACAGAATCATATTTACTAATCATGAGAAGATCTTTTCTAGATTGTTTCTGATTGTTTTCATTTCCAGTGCTTTCAAACATGACTCGGTTCTTTTCACTTCTGGGTTCGGTTAATGAGTACAGTGTGCTTGTAAACATGTTTGTTGTTATGTTCTTTGCAAACAGCACGTGACCATTTCTCCATTGTTTTTAATTATTATCTCCTGAGTTTCTCCTCTTCCTCCCACCTGGTCGCTCAGCTGCTCCTGCTGAGAAGTCCTATCCTGCTGCACAGAGCGAAGCTCTTTCTGTTTGCTCTCCAGGTCGACACTCAGCTCGCTGATCTGTTGACATGCACACACACACACACACGCACACACACACACGCACACGCACGCACGCACACACACACACACACACACACACATACACACACATCTGTACAAGGCTGGAAATGACTCAGAATAAAAAGAACTCTTGTGTTTCCCACAAACCTTCTTCTCCTGAGACTGAACCTGAGCCTTGAGGCTGCTGATCTGCTGCTGCGACAGAGACGCGGCGTCCTCCTTCTGCTGGGACGCCCGGAGCCGGAGCTGGAGGTCTGCCACCTCCCTCTCCAGCTCCATGATGCGGGAGCGCTCGGACACCGTGACCACCTATAACAGTAAATGTAGAAGGACAACATGAAGGCAGGCAGGAGATCACCCAACATCACAAAACCTTCAGATTACTAATGAATTAAGAGAATTTGGAGTCCATCATTATTTAAAATCGACATTTTTACTTTATGAATGTTGTAAAATATTAGAAAACATAATAATGATGCCCCCAGATTCATTTTTTAAAGTAAACTTGTAAAAGAAGTGTTTTGACATCTTTTGTCTCCTATTTTAAAGCTGCTATAGAGAATCTAAAGTTAAAGTCCCAAGTCATCATCACACACTGGTGAAATTACATCTCCGTATTTGACCCATCCCCATGGTGGGGAGCGGTGAGCTGCAGCTGTGGCCGCGCTCGGGAACTATTTGGTGGTTTAACCCCCCAATCCAACCCCTTAGTGCTGAGTGTCAAGCGAGGAGGCATTGGGTCCCATTTTTTCAAAGTCTTTGGTATGACCCGACCGGGATTCGAACCCCGATCTCCCAGTCCCGGGGTGGACACTCTACCACTAGGCCACTGGAGCTGTTGTAGCTGCAGAACAAGCTAGGTTTTGAACGTAAACATGGTCACAGAACACTCCCCCCTCCCCTCGGGTATCTTCCCTGAGGCGCTTCTGCCAGAACCGGAAACCCATGATACCGGAGGAAACAAGCTAGCGCTAAACACCAGTCGTCGTTTTCTAGGTCCTAACGTCTTTTGTTGTCCGTGACTTCAAATGGTGTTTTTCTTTTTGGGACTCTGGTAGTTTGTCCTGAAGTTGAAGTGGTAGCAGCCGGCTGTTTCTCCTTCTCTGATGTTATTGAGCGGAGAACCTCTCACACCAGTGGTGTTCTGTTGATGAATACGTGAGTGTGGAATGAGTGGAGGACCCAGGGAAGTGCGGCGGTTTGGCGAGACCAACAATTGGATGGTCCAATAGTCCAATAGGAGGTTTTTAGACAAATGTGAGAGAACCACTTTATTAATTTTTTACTTTTTTTATGTCCACAATATATTTTTACCTATACTATGTTAGAATGTTTAGAGGCATGAAAAAATGTTTTAAGCTAATTAGCGATAGCAGCTTTAATGAATGACTGCTATAATCTGCAGAACTTGGTTTGAAATGTATTTTGTGGTTCTGATACTTTAAGACCCTACCATCTGTTTTTTCCACGTCCCTGTGGTTAGTGTTAGCTTTTTCCTTTACTTTGTGTTTTTTTTATATGAACCATTTCCCCTGTGCGTATGTTCTAGTTGGCCGAGTATTAATTGTTACCTCTGGTGTGTTGTCAGTCCCTGAATACAACCCTTTCTTTCCTTTGTTGACCTGTTCTGCTCATGCAGTTTCTCTCCGTCCCACATTGAGTTTTATTACCCGTGTAATTTTGTTGCCTTACCAGTTATTATTTAGGTGGTTTGGTGATACTGCATTTACCTGCAGGAGCTTTAGAATATGACAAATAATCTCATTCAGAGTGTACAGATAAAACTTGCTAGGGCAGACTGCCAGCAGAGGACTGAGCTACTCTGCAAACGGAAATGTGTCGTTTTCTTTTTGTGTTTCTCTTTTCATTAAAGTTCTCATTCACTCATTTTGTCTATGAATCTGCTGAGGTGTCCAGGATAAATGAAACCTTGTCACTTGTTTTCTGGGGGGGGGGGGGCTCTGGTGCTCCTGCTTCAGCGAGTAGAAGTTAGTCACGGGAGTGGGGGGCAGGAAACGGCAGGATTACGATTCTTACTCATTAATATTCATGATATGCAAATGTTTCGCCTCTGATTGGCTAACAACAACATGACTCTTCTGCTGCCTTCGTGTCCTCTTCTTTCGTGGGTAAAAAATGCAGCATTGGTGTTTTATCTCCACAAATAACACAAGCCTGAATGTGTTCCACCATGTTGTGGAGTTGCTAATGCTAACGGTTAGCTTCTACTAGCCTTGACATGCTCTGCGCTCTCCTTCTTGTGGGCGGTCCCAAGCCAAGGTGGGCGGGGCCATGAATACTAATTCTGTGACATAGAAGAGACTGGCTTTTTCTGACCCGATCGTTTTCCCATCTATTTCCTTCCTGCAGCTAACGCGGGTGATGGGAGCTAAAGAAAATACTCACATTCAGCATGCATGTGCAACTTAGAGCAAGAACAAGTATTAGACAGTTTCTCTGTGAACGAGACCTTTAATGGAAAGGGGGGTGAAATAAATATCTGAAATCTTTTAATCTAAACACACTGAGGACACATAATTAGGTGTTTTAAAGTATTTTTTAAAGCTATGGTTAATTTATAGTCTAGTTTAAAATATTTCCGCCACTCTGAAGATAAATATCAGCATCAGGAACTTAGCTAAACTAAAACACACCCACTGATTTATCTGAAAAAACCTGCTGCAGGTAAACACAGATCACAGCGACTCCAAACATAAAGGCTGTTTTTACATCTTAAAACCAGCAAATCCCACAAAACGCTTAGTAACACTTTACAATAAGAGTCCCTTTATTAACGTTACTTACTGCATTATTTAGCATTAATAAACAAAGAAATACTTTTATTAACGTTCCCGATACCTAATTTTAACATTAATATTGAGCAGTTGTTCCTACTTTATTTAATAGTTTATTAATGCTTAATAATGCACTAAGTACCGTTAATAAGAGGTCCAACGTGACCAGAAGCCTAATCTGCTGAAAAACCTTCTAATGATGAGTACGGTTACCAACAGGGAGCGTACTTGTGATGTTATACACATTTATCTGAGAACTGACTTGAGTTTAAACACGTCTACAAATAAACTCCAACAAACAGAAACATAATAAAGGAAAAACCACAACTGGGGCAGTCTGACAGGAACCTGCTTCATCACACATGTCTAAAGAGTCATAGATAAAAGAAGAATTTGGGTTTAGGCCAGGGGCGTCCAAAGTGATGCCTGTGGGACATCTGTGGCATATTAAACATTCTTTAGGGCAAGATTTGTATTAATGGAAGACATAATCAAAAATAAAGCCTAATAAAAATAAAAAATGGAAAAGGTTAATTCAATACAAAGACCAATTAAAACATTGATGATTTTTACTAAAAAGCACAAGCAAATTGTTAAAAATTAATGTCTACTTTATGTTTTTATTTGATTCTCTTTTGTTTCAACTTCATGGGATGAGTGATGTCACAGAAAGAGGAGAAAGTCAGAGTTAGAAACCTTTCACAAACTGTTGCTTTTGATTAAAGAGGACGTGTTATTACACAAATCTGACTTTTGCATCTTTTTGTGCCGCCACGTGAGTCTCTGTAAACACTCTAAGCTGTCCATTTTCTGTCATATTTTGGTTTCGGGAATCATTTGCTTCTACGAGCCATTAGAAAACTTCCCTTATTGTGATGTCACAATCAGGAAATTTAGCATAGAATCCACCCCCACACTACCACCTCTCGGCACTAAGGGAGGCTTCTGCTCTGGACGTAGTGGAGCAGCAGCTATACTACAAACCCCTCCCAAATATCTGAGCTCCTCACCTCATAACAGCCAATCAGGAAATGGGTGGGCGTGGCCAGCAACAGCTTATTAGCATTAAGTGACAGAGCCCTGAAACGGCTCATTCTGGAAGGTACTGAAACTGTCAAGTATAAAACAGCGGAAATCTCTTCATGTGAGAGGGATTTGGAGCAAAGAACTTCATGAATATACTAGTAACTAGTTTAAGAAGAGGTATAATACGTCCCCTTTATTAAATAACACTATAGACAAATCTAAAAGTTGAAAAACCTTATTTAACGCCTGCCACAGATTAAAAATATTATGGATTTGATTTTACTGTTTTAAACATTTTTGACAAAACTAACAAACAGCTGGTTTTGTTTATGTCTTTTTTTGTGGGATCTGCAGGCAGAACGAAATATGAATGAGCCTAGCCTTATCTTTTAAGGCCATTGCTGATAAACCATGCACAGAGCTAACCTTTCACAGTTATCTCTAAACAATATCTGGAGGTAAACACATGCACACATGCATATTGTTTAGATAAACCCAGGTTATAAGAGAAGCCACAGGCAGATGAGATGTTAAATGTCCCTATGCCGTTTCCCCACGCCGTTTAACATGCCGCCTGTCTCCAGTAAACCCAGCACAGGGCTCATCACTAAGACTTGATGTAGGACTGCGAGTGCCAGCATTACCCTAGAGTCCTCTAAATCCCTCTGGAGTTTTTCAGCTTTGGACTTTTCAAAGAGCAGGCTCTGCTCAAGCTCCTTTATGTGGGCATGCTCCAGCCTGGTCTGCGTCTGTTAGTAAGAGAGAGCAGGAAGAGAAGAACAAACACCAATGCAACACTGACATGCCAGCCTTGTGCAACAGACAGAAAGAAGAGCAGTGAGCGAGAAAACACTCCAGTGTCTGAAAGAGTCTGAGTTAGGGGCTTTTGTACATTTACACCTCCAGTAGCTCAGATATGTTCATTTCTCTTCCACTCAGCATTTCAAATCAACTAACATGAGCATCAATTCTTCCCAAGAGTGAGGAGGATGCAGGTAAAACGAGCAAAAACAAAGAATGAAGACAAGAAACGGGCACAAACAGACGATTAGAGGACGGATGTGAGAACAGAAATAGGTCTCCTCCTTCTGGTCGGCTCACGGCCCTGACCGAAAAAATGAATGAATGGAAGTGAACGGGGCAATAAAGTTGTTTTCTGGTCCTCTGCCTTACACCGAGTCACACATATGCTGTACTTCAGTTTAAATGACAAGTAATTATGTGAGTTTCGACTATGTCTGTCACATAAAGTAACTTGTTGCCAGTCAAATATGAGAACTTTCTTAGCATCAAAATGTGTTTTTAAAATTCACAGACATCATATGTGAGATCCGTGGCACGTATCAAACAGGATCAGAAAGTAACTTTTATCGGCTCACAGACTCCCATTCATTTTTTTGGCAGTAGGGGACCCGTGGTGCAGAAGTAGGTGGGCGTGGCTTAGGCTCCCCACATGAGAACTCAATGAATGAATGATTAAAGAAAAAGAAGCAGGAAGAAAGTCGAGTCCCACCAAGACAGAAGATGAATTCCTACACGAGTGCAGGTGAAGGAAAAACTTTAGAGGAAAGTTGACGTCTGGTTTACTTCTCTGATCTGAAACTGTCCGATTTCAACAGGATCATCAGTAAAGCAGCGCTGGTCTGATCAGTGACATGAACAGGATCAGGTTACCTCCAGGTCTCCTCTGGTGATGCACGCCTCCTCGACACGAAACTGCAGGTCCTCCACTTTCCTGTCAAACAGCAACAACAAACAACTTCTTCTAAATCAGATCATCGGACTCATGAGTTCAGGTTGGGGTTTAGGAGTTAGGGTTGCTGGTTAGAAACTTGTGTTGATTTAGTTCATTCTGGAAGAAAATTATTGAAGACAATAAATCTAGATGCTGAATTACTACATCTATCAATCTATACCTAAATGTCTATACAAATATATACACATACAGATCTATAGATATTTATATGGGGATATATTTAAATCATCAAGCTGGGTGGTAGCCGAAGGCGGTCTGATCCTCGGCTACAGAAGCTGGTGGCTCATCTATTGAGACGTGTTTTGTTCTGTTAGACAAAGGTGTGATAATGAACGACCATCCTCCTCAACCTGGCAGCCATTTTTCATCTGGTTCTGATCGAATAAACACTGCAGCAGAAGTTCAAGCTGTAACTTGTTTATTTAATCACAAGTGATTCATTTCATGCATCCAATAATAGAGCAAACCGAGTGGCTGCTGCATCCACTAACAGAACCCACCTCTTTTCCTCCTCCAGCTGATTCAGCAGCTCCACTTTGTCCCGATCTGCTGCCTCCACCATCGAACGCAGTTGATCTAGCTTGGCCTCCATCTCCACTGCATACTGGGACACAGAAAAATCACGATCAGAGTGAACTCAGATTCATAATTTAACCTAGACTCATGAGATCGTTTCCATCCATCCATCATCTATACCTGCTTATCCCTGCTGGGTCGTGGGGTCATGAGATGGTTTGAATTGTTTATTTATGAGCAGTGGGTCAAAACTCACGCATTGATCCATAAAATCAATTATGGGAGACTATGTCTGTTTCTCAATACCGAAGTATGCTAGTACGTTATTGGCAAGTACAGCAGAATGTCCGTTCTCAAGTTCGAAAGGATGAGGACGGCATTTGGAGCCGAGCCGTACTCTGTTACATCATGGCAACAAGTTCTGCTTTATGCTAGGGTTAAAAAAAGGACCTGAAATAAAAATAAAAGTCTAGTTTGTCCCTTAAATAACAAAATAACAATGACTACTAATACTTTTATTTGTATAATATTTGGTCCACCTTTTATTATAATTGATAAAATACCAGCATTTCCCACTGATAAGTTAAGAAAATAAGTTTCTTTTTCATCAAAACAGAGCTATTTAAGGCAACGCTGCTTTTATTTTGATAGCAAGTTAGCTAATTAGCATTTTCAGGTCCTGAAGAGTCAGGAAAACAAACACAGCAAATTTTACAGGTTAAACACAATTATCCACAATAACAGACAACTTTATAGTTATTTATTTATTTAGACATAATTATTTGTATTTTTGGTACAAAAACATACAGTTATGAGCTTTCTCTGACATTTTCTGTTTGGGTCACAACGGTTTGCAATGCATTATGGGACCTTGTCCATCCTCGACAGAATGAGCGGAGCAAGAACACATCTGGGAACTGGAGAGTACTCGCTTGACACTCAGCACTAAGGGGTTGGATTGGGGGGTTAAACCACCAACTAGTTCCCGAGCGCGGCCACAGCTGCAGCTCACTGCTCCCCACCATGGGGATGGGTCACATGTGGAGATGTAATTTCACCAGTGTGTGATGATGACTTGGGACTTTAACTTTACTTAGGATAGGAACAGTAACTGGGCCGGAGTTTTTGACGTCTACACAAGTTCAGACTAGAGAGACGGCTAATATCTTTAAAAGGGCAAAACTAAAACGTGTCTCATTGCTTTATTAAGACATTTAATGTGTTTTTTGTTTGTTTACGTTTGTGAAACACACGTGTCTCCGTCTCTAACCTGATCCCGGCCTTTCCTCAGCAGAACCAGCTCCTGCTGCACCTCTCCAGCGTGGCTCGTTGCCTTGGCGACCTCGCACCTCTCTATATCCCTCTCTGCCAGCAGCTGTTCGATGTGCTGCTGTTTCTCCTTCAGAGCCTCCTGCAGCGCTGTTGTGCTGGAAATCTTACGGGCGTAGCGAGCAGACGTCTCCGTCAGCTGGAAGAGGACACAAGTTCACCCTGTGGCTCAGACACAGAGGCGTGCTGAAACACGATAACACTGTCATGTGAGTTAGCATGATTTATTTATGAAGACAAGTTAAGCAGACTCGTCTCATACCTCTGTGGGATTCATATTTAGATTCAGAATTATTGTTTTTGACAAAGAGGTAGTTTGTGTTAGTTAAATAAAACCAACAGTTTGATGGATCTTGTCTGATCCAAGCCCTCAGCTGTGTGTTTGATCTCAGGAGGAGTCGTACCAGTCCTGCGCGGCTGGGTTTGCCGCTGATCGAGGAGGTGGCGGAGCTGAGGGAGCTGATGGAGGAAGCACTGGGGCTCTTCTTCAGAAGGGACCTCCTCCGGGAGCTCTTTGTCTTGGTGGGGGTGGTGCAGGGGAAGCCGATCCGTGTGACCTTGTGGACGGGAGCAAACAGGCCGTACCTGGGCAAGCACTGGAAATATCTGGGAAGGGAACAGGTTGGATCAGACCAGGAATCTTTATAACAGAATTAAATGTTAGCTAAAAAACTTTTAATTTTACTAAATACAATGTTTTAGTTTATCGTAAATGTTCACAGTAACTCTTGTGAACGAGTTACAACTCTGGAACGTTTCCCAAACAGCCTCCCAACCCAGCAGCAGCTCTACAAACATCAACACCCACAGCTGCTCACCTTGTCCCGGCTACAGCGCCATCATTCTTGCCCAGAGGCTCATCCAGCTCCACACCACACCACTCTCCTTTGGCAAAGTCTGTTTCTCCCAGAAAGCGCACCACTCCTGCCTTCGTACCACCAACCTAAGCAATAAAACACGCCATTAAAATTCATTTTTATAATCAGATTATACAGACAAACACGTCCTTCTAACCAGAAGTTGTTTACAGAGATGAGCTGGGCTTTTTTGATGGGTAACATAACTAAGTTTCCCTAAAATAGCAAATAAATAACAAAAGAACAGGCGGTTTCCAAACAAAACCAGGACAAATATCTTCTGTCTTTTCCTAAAGGATCCACTCACGGTGTCTCTTACCAAGACACGGTCTCCCAGCCTCAGCTCCCTCCTGATCTTCTTAATGGAGTCTGGGTCAGACAGGTTGGACACGGACTCGCTGGACGCCGCCATTCGGTTCAGAGCACTGCTCGTCTTTATGCCGGAGACTTGAGCTGAAAAAGGCCGTGCGTATAATATCAGGAAAAAATATAACAAGAAAAAAACAGGAGGTGGAAATGGGTTCTTAAAAGGCTTTAACAACTGCTGCTCTGACTGTTTCACTGCATCTTAAAGCCAAAAGTTAAAGGTGTGAAATTCACAATGCAGATCAACATTTACATTTTTATGAGTTCTGGAATGTTTTTATGAGCAAGTTTAGAAAACAAATAAACAATTTTCAGATTTGTGTTTGTTTTCTTGTTTTTCCTCTTTAGTCGTCACTTCTTAAGCTGGTCTTAAATGACAACACTTACACCTAAAGGTCAAAAGAAACACCTGAAATGTCCCCTTACCGGTGGAGGTGGGGGCAGCAGGTGTAGACTCGCTTGCTGCAGAGCCTCCTCGTGCCGGACTGGACTGCCCTCCGTTCGTCTCCTTCTCCGGCAGCGCAGTCCTGGACAGCTTTGAGGGTCGGGTGAATATTCCCCGTCCGTCCTCACACTGGAAGTACCGGACTCCAGCCACCGACCCGTCATTCTTACCGATCGGCTCGTCCAGCACGATGCCCGCCCACTGCCCGGGAGCAAACTGCGTGCCCCCGACAAACTGCACATAGCCGGGCTTGTTGCCGTTCACCCAGACCCTGTCACCAATCTGATAATCTGTGTTTCCATCCTGGGTCGGGGAGGTCACGCCGACGGGGGGCTTCTCAGGAGGAACCGGCTTCGCTGTAGCTGCAGTCAGAATTACATTTTATTAAATAAATTCTCTTGTTTAAAATTAAATAAACAAACAAATATTTTAACTGATGTTTGCTTAAAGCTTCAATTTCAAAACAATTCCACCTCATTTTCATCAGCTAGTTCAGGGGTAGGGAACCCAGGTCCTGGAGAGCCGCTATCCAGCACGTTTTAGAGGTTTTCCTGCTTCAACTCACATGATTTTAATCAGCAGGTGATTAACAGGTTTCTGCAGAGCCTGATGAGCTGCTGCACAGGTGAATCAACTGTGTTCAAGCAGGGAAACCTCTAAAACATGCTGGATAGTAGGAATGCCTTGTAAGTCATACTTGGGGGGCTCCAGTCAGCTGGAGGAGAAAGTGGGTGTTTTCCAATTGCAAGGAACCATGCCTTGCCTTGCTTACGAGGACACTGTCCTTCCTTGGTCAAAGAAAACGGTTAAATGGAACAGACTTACCCCACGTGACCAGAGCCCGCCCCTGCTTACGCGCTGTTTATGTACCATCCATCATAGTAATGTTAAGTTTCAATATAGATGTATTGTTTACTTTTTAATTGTGTATATATTGGTTAAATCAAATGTGTAAGTGAGTTAGTACCTGCTAAAATAACATTTTACATATCAGCCCAACAGCTACAATTAGTTGACTAACATTTAAACTGGAAATTTGCCCCTGAAGTAGCTGCTGCCGACTCCTGATCACATCTGTTTGAAAATACCGCGCTGCATTCTAGGAAATTCTTGACCAAGAGAAGGCACCAAGGTACCTCTCATGTAACCTCTGTGAATTAGCTAAACGGCTAACAAACGGAGCACAGACGCCTTGCTAGCACATGAACATTGGAACACGCCTTGGCGGTTCCTGATGACGTATCTCCTAGGCAACCGGGGTGAGACCAAGGCATCAATGCGAGGTTCCTTGCAATTAGAAAACACCCAGTAGCTTCAGACGACAGGATCTGGAGTCTTATTTCCTGATATGTGGACATCTCTCCTCTGATTGGCTAACAGCAACACGACTCTACCACTGACTCTGTTTGCTCTGCAACGTTGATGTTTTATCTCCACCAATAACACAAGCCTGGAGGAGTTCTGCTGTGTGGTGGAGTTGCTAATGCTAACGGTTAGCTTCTACTAGCCCAGACGTTCTCTGCTGTTTCCTGGATGCTAAACCAACAACAGCCTTCCCTGTCGTGAGTCAAGATGGGTGAGTCCATGAATGCTAAGTGACAGTGTGACGTAGATCTGTCAGATCTGAATTGAGCACATGTAACGTTCCAGGATGTCTTGATAATGTCCAGACTTTGACTGAATGCCACATAGATCCATAGCTTACCTATTGCGTTGTCCTGATAGTGCACACAGGGTTTATAGCTTTAGGCAGCATCAGTTTGTCAACAGCCCTACTCAGCATAACTCGAATTGGTTTGGTCTGGTTGGATAGCCTTTTCCAACAGCACGGGTCCGTATTTTCCCCCAACTTTTCGTGTGGTTCCAAACATACAGAGTCAGGTTAAAAACGTGGCGTCAGCGACTGTTGGTCACTGATTGGCTAGGGGGTGGAGTCACTGGTTGCTCTAGAGCAGGGGTGTTCAATTCCGGGCCTGGAGGGCCGGTATCCAGCACGTTTTAGTGGTTTCTCTGCTCCAACACACTTGATTCAGTGGTTGAATCACCTGTGCAGCAGCTCATCAGGCTCTGCAGAAGCATGTTAATCACCTGCTGATTGAAATCAGGTGTGTTAAAACTGAAATGTGCTGGATACCGGCTCTCCAGGACTGGGATTGAATACCCCTGCTCTAGAGTTTTCCGCCGGCTGCCTCCAGCCATTCAAAGTCTGACAAAAAGCCAGCAACTGAGCAGAATGTTCAACATCACAACTGTGTCTGCCATTGTTGTGATGTGTTGTGTTTTTATGGGATACCTCCCCTCTCCCCTCCCCCACTGAGACGAGCCTCCCAATCAGCACGCAGCTCATTTAATATCCATGTCCTGGCCGAGTGAGCGGATTTAACCAGTCTTTCCATTGTAGCACTTTATTATGGGGTTATATCTGGCTATTTATCAAAGCTCCTGGGCCATTTTGACCCCTACAATTTTTTCATGTTACACATAGACTCAAAGAACAGTTTCCTATTGTAAAATAAAACGTTGTTCTAGGACCCCTAGTAGGTGTGTATACAATGACATTTATCCTAAAGAACTCATGTCAAATAATTCAACGTGATAACATCTGCTAAACAGTTTTACGCTGATTTTTACTTGATTTAATGTTTTTCTTCTTTGTCCTTCAAGGCTAGTAGAGCGCCTTCTTTTGGAAACGACCTTTCACCCTGATCAGATTGAAGACCAGCATCGGTTGCTCGTTTATGGTCAAAGCTGATGTCCTTTGGCATTGTGTTAACACACGCCAGTATGCTCCAGACCCGCCAAAATGCTTTTATAGGGGTTCACACTGGTGGTACTCAGTTAATCAATACATTTGATCAGAATCTCCCGACTGATACGATTGAACTGGACTTGGAACATTCATCACCCTGATAACTACTTACCTGATGATGGGGATGTCCTTGATGGAACGCCAGATGGACGCACTATTTTACTGGGGGGTTTCAGCCCACTGGCTTTGCCTGGTGCACTCATGGCTCCCTGTTTGCCCCAGGGTGGGGGCCCTGATCAGGGTGGGGGACGAGGCCTTCCCCACTGACCCGCGCTATCCCAGGGTGATGGGAGGGAGCTGGAGAACAAAAACAAAAGTGTATTAACGTGAGTGCATGACAACGTTCCTTCAGAGCAACACAAAACTCACCTGTAAGAGCTGAAACAAACACTAATGTTTGATCAAAATGAGAGGTTGAATATGGAACATGGACATTATAGCGACATCTAGCGTTCAGAGGTGGTATTGCAACAACAGAACAAATTTTCCAGCCGTCGGGGTGTTGGTTCACTGCTGATATGTGATGTGAGCAGCCAGGGTAAGGACTCATTTCTACTAATAGGTTTATTTTACAACAGTATTCACCGTTAGAGCATCTTCTGGGCTCAGAATCAGCTGCTTGACTTGTCGAGTCCATCATTTTACACAGTCCCAGCCTCGCCTTGCCGAGTGGACTTTTTATCACAACGGTGCCCTCTAGTGGCTGGTAGATGTAAACATAAACCCAGTGTCGTGCCCGTCACAATAAAAGTTTAGATTTTTTTTAAATATAGCTTTTAAAGGAAAAACTGTACATTCATTCTGCACACCTCTAAACGCCCTGTGGAGCTATTATTTTTAAATATAGCTTTTTATTAAAATGTTCCATATTCATCCTTTAAATGCATCATGACAAAGATTAACCTGTAGATTAGTTTAAATTAACTGTTTGGGTTATGAAAATTAAAATAAAGTGTCCCTTCTACTTATTTCAACCTTCCTGTAATTGAATTTTGACTCCTAGGCAAGTTTTTCTTCAGGTAGTAGGCTCTCGATCTAATGTTACCAACAGGAAACCATTTCTAAAAGATGTTTAAGAAGGAAGTTGAAAGCAAACAGAGGTGATATGAATCCTGATGGCAGGTTATTTTATAACCAGCTGACAGAAAGGCTGTTTGTTTAAGAGCCTTGAGGAACAGCTTCACCCCAGCATCCTCCGTATGTCAATGCGATCTGCTACACTAACCAGAGAGCAGTTGACCATTTATCGCCAGTGACGTAAATGTCAATTCAGACAGAACTTGTGCTGTGTTTAGTTTAAATAAGGTCTTATTTTCCTCATCCGAGTCTTGTGGGTGGTAAACAGAAGCCTGACCACACAGATGATTCACTGCAATAAAACACACTTGAATCACATACAGGCTTTGGGTTTGCTGGATGTTGGTCTCTTTTTCCATCTGAACAAACCTGGTGGGCATTTGTCATTTTAACTGTATTGGTGTCATCTTCAAACAGCTCCAGTATCCTAAATTGTTCACACAAAAGCACTCTGAGGGCCACAAATGGCCCCCGGGTCGCCCTTTGGACAGGCTCAATGTTAATTCTTGTGAAAATCAGTTACCTACAACATAAAGGGTTCCAATGCCCAATGGGCCATGTATTACACCAGTCCCTACACTAAGGTGTAGGTACTCAGTTCTGTCTCAGTTAACCAAGTTTTAGTTGTTTAATCAACACTAAACAGTCTCAACTGCATAGAGAGAAAGAAATCCCATCCAAACACCAGGTAATGATTAGAGAAAGGCTCCTGAGCTTTACCATCAAGGCGGTTCTTCCCCCGCCCAGCCGGTGCAGCCAGACCAAAACAAGCACACCTGCAGCTGTCAGACCTCACCCCAGCGCTCCCAGCTCTCCCATCCTTCCATTGGGATGCTTAAACTTTTCCACATCCCTCATTAATGAACGCATAAACCAGTATTACACATGATGATACTGGCCCGCGCTGTTTGTGTCTGGGATGGGCTCTGACTGTCATCAGCAAGATAACTTTGATGTAAACCATCACTTCTCATTAACTCCCCAATATTAAATTTAACACTTTCTTGATTTGATTAAGTCTCATTTCGCAGACAATCACGACATCGCATGTTGTGTTATTATATTTTGTGTCATATAGCGAAAGCCTGAAATAGGGAGGTAAATGCTAGCTAGCTTCAGACTAGCAAAAATCACTGACTGAAAACTAACGTCCAGTGGAACGAAGCAAAAGCCGAACAAAAGCAGACAGCAGAGACCAGAAGTCCCTCTAAAGGCTTACTTGATCCGTTTGCGTGAATTGGGTCTCAAAAGAGCGGTCGTGGGAGTGTACGGGACCGTTACATGTTTTTCCAGCGGCTCTCTCTTCCCAGCCCCAGCCCCGACCGCCACAGCCTGACGTCATCGTGGGAGCCGGTGGTGCTGCCTTCAGGGACACAAACTGGAGCTCGTACATCCGAGACAATGTTGAGAAAGTGTCAATTTAGAAAAGACTGGGTAAAAATAAATGAACGACTGTGAAAAGCGAATGTCTTACTACTACATAAACAAAACTATCTAATAATGCTGGGTTGAATATTACTCCGAACTGTATAGTATTTCAAGCTAAAACTATCCCTAGTAGAGTTGTACTTATTTATCATAACAGGTTCGTGAATGCGTCTTTTATATTTTTATAAAAGCCCTATTATAGGAAATTGGAAAATGTATGGCAAGCCGTTGTGTTATTTAACAAAAATTTAAACAAAACGTTTTTTAAGATGCTCACAGCAGTACAGCGTCCGAGGGAAAAAAGTAACACTGTTTGATGTTTTAGTCCTTTTATTTGTAACGGTGGAAAAAATAATCACACGACACTGAATTTTCTCAGTAAAAAGTTGAACATATTCTGCTTTTGTAAAAAGTCTCTAAAATAAAAACATTCACATGAATAATGGAAAAATTATAAACCAGGTTTCAGTTTTCTCATGAAAGTCTGAGCTTTAAAAAACAGTATTTACATAAATCTTCCATTTCCTTTTTTCACTACAATTATTTTAACTGTTGTCTGCAAATCAACTCCTGTTTCTAATTGATTTTAATTACTCTGTAAAGCTTTGAGATAGTATTTAACTGAATCATTTAAGTATTATTTTTACTCAAGATGCAAAAAATTAAAATATTACAGTACAATTAAAAATAGACATTTTCTCAACTCTAAATTTACCTCAAAGTCTAACGTCATTCTAAACTACATTTACAAAAGTTATAAGTGGATTGTGGTAGATTAGATCCACCAAAAGCACTCCTACTACTGTTGTTCCTATGGTTCAGAGTAAATGTTTTAAACGACCAAGATACGTGTACAGCTATACGTTTTTCTATTTAGATCACTCAGAATCATCATTTTGAGTTTTCACACAACATCCAAGGTCAGCTCAGAGTTAAATCTGAAGGACCAGCAGTGAAAGTTATTGATCTCCAGAGTCTCATTTTTACTTTTTGTATGACGTATAGTTAAATCATCAGTTTTATACCCTTCTACCATCGATGGTGTAAACGTCATTGTCCGATGACGCTGGCGGATCCTCGCTTCTCCCCAGCAGTTTGTTCATCACCTTTTTGAAGGTACCGCTGAAAGCCGGGCTTGAGAAATAATACACAAGAGGGTTGAGGACACTGTTGAAGTAGGTGAAACACACCGAAGTGTAGAACGCCAGATTGACCGTCTCAAAATGTTTGCACTCATCATACCACACCTTTAGGATCCACACGGCGATGCGCGATACGGTGCTGGGGAAAAAGCAGACGATAAAGATCAGCGCCACCGCCAGCACAAACTGAACGGCACGTTTGATTTTACCCTTTTTGTCCAAAGTCCTGTTTCTCAGCTGCCAGGTAATCCTGATGGTACAAAAGGCAACGATGGCAGAGGGCAGGAAAAACTGAATGACATAGAAAGCGTTGTGCCAGGTGAACAGAGGAGTGAACCCCATGCAGATGTTGAAGCTCTCGCATTGTGTGTGGTTGCTGTTGTTGTAGAAGTGCTTATTAGCAAGAAGGTATCCAGTTGCGAGAAAAATCAGGCCCCAGAGGCCGAGGGACACCAGCAGAGCGTAGCCCAGGCCCAAGCGGTTCAGCCGATTCAGAGGGTAGACGATCTTGAAGTAGCGGTCGACGGCCACGGCCGTGAGGAAAAAGATCCCCGCTGCTCGGTTGGCTGCCAGCAGAAAGAGGAGAATGCGGCAGGTGGCGTCGCCGTAGATCCAGTTCTTCCCACGCCTGTAATAATCCGCCCTGAACGGTAAGCAGAACATGACGATGGTGTCGGCTACGGCCAGGTGAGTCAGGTACACCGCGTTGGGCTTCCACTCCTCCATGTGAAAGATGAACATCCAGAGGGCCACAAAGTTCCCCATCAGCCCAAACATGAACTCCAGGATCAGCACCGGAGGCAGAACCTGGTCCAGGATGGGAGACTCAAAGGCACAGCAAACCTCCGAGTGTGTGAGATTCATGGTCTGAAGCAGCAAAACACCGAGCTGCCGCTATTTAAAGGGGGCAATAAAAACTTGCTGCACCAGGTGCTTTTGTTGGAACCTGAATGTTTGCTCTCATGCAAAGGTGCTCACGGACAAACATACGTTAGGGACGCTGTTATCAATAGGAAAGCGGTATTGACCCAAAGGAGCACGGCAACAACTGTAAAGGTTATCTGTCTGGGGATAGTGCCTTCATTATAGAACTATTATAACAGGGAATAGGTTTACTCATGGGTAAGGAGTGGGCAGCATGGAAAAACAAGTTACCTGTGGCCATTTAAGACAAACCCTCGCAGCGAAAAACACTTTAAAACCATCAGAAAACAGACATGAAGCAAAGAGAAAGCAAACGTAGAATTTGGGTGAAAGAGACTGAAATTTATTAGCCTACGGTTTGCGTGAGTGAAGAGTATTTGTGAAGGACTCAGGTCATACCACGCCTTTGGCAAATGAGAAAAAGCAGCTAGAAACTAAAAAAGATGCCAAGTCAGAGGCAAAGTCCGCAGCTTTTTATGTACAGTAAATAAAATAGGTATAAAATGACGAAATGTGTACATTTGGCCAGGTCGTTGCTGTTACAGGTCACATCCATTTCAGTGAAAGTGCATATTTGGTCTTCACTTCTTGACTTCACCCAGGTCATCAATGCTGTCGTCATCCACCTACAGAGGAACAGAGACCAAACTCAGTCAGGGAGCATCATGTGTTTTAGAAGGTTGTCCTGACTTCTGCCTTTTCAGAGATTCTCCATAAACTAACTAACCAGCAGCTTATTGGAAGATCCTGGATCAGGTACGCTTAACGAAGAGTCACCTTCTAAGGCTGAACGAGCCATCGTTTTCTGATGGAAACTGCGATTTCAGACAACATGATCATGTGATCGTCAAAGCTGTAGTTTTTTGCAGCGCTCCTGACTGACCCAGGAGCTTTATTCTAAGACGAGGGGTGTTTCTACTAATGCAGGGTTGTCCTCCCAAGGCCGCATTCAAAGGCTGATTATGTCGCAGCAAAGCAACAAGACTCTCCGAATTCATCCATCCATTCTCTAGTCTCTACCGCTTATCTGGAGTCAGGTCGCAGAGGCAGCAAACTAAGTAGAGAGGCCCAGGCTTCCCTCTCCCCAGCCACCTGGGCCAGCTCCTCCGGGGGATTCCCAAGGCGTTCCCTGACCAGCTGAAAAACATAGTCCCTCCAGCGAGTCCTGGGTCTTCCTTTAGGTCTCTTCCCGGTTGGACGTGCCCAGAAAACCTCACCAGGGAGGTGTCCAGGAGGCATCCTAACTAGAAGCCAAAACCACCTCAACTGGCTCCTCTCGATGTGGAGGAGCAGCAGGTCTACTCCAAGCCCCTCCCGGATGACTGAGCTTCTCGCCCTATCTCTAAGGGAGAGCCCAGACACCCTGTGGAGAAAACTGATTTCAGCCGCTTGTATCCGTGATCTCGTTCCTTTGGTCACTACCCAAAGCTCGTGACCATAGGTGAGGGTAGGAACGTAGATCGACCGGTAAATTGAGAGCTTGGCCTTCCAGCTCAGCTCTCTCTTCACCACGACAGACCGGTACAACGCCCGCATCACTGCAGACGCAGCACCAATCCGCCTATCGATCTCCCGCTCCATCTTTCCCTCACTCGTGAACAAGACCCCGAGATACTGAAACTCCTCCACTTTGAGCAGGACCTCATCCTTGACCTGGAGAAGATATTCTACCCTTTTCTGAATTCAAAGGATACTCAAAATGCACCCTGATTTCCCCTGAATATCAACGACAGGTCTGGTGTATCCTCATTTGCAAAGGCTGTCCTAGGAGGGTTTTTTTAAACATTTGTCAAAAATCCTCGTAAACTAGCTTGTCTGACGAGTCCTACATTAATAGACGTATTTAGACATGCTATGTTTAGTTTAATTTCTGTTTAGCCCCGTCACGGTTGCTAGGAGAGGAACAGTGGTTCACCTTCGGTCTTCCCAGTAAACGAAGGACCCGGGAAAGTCCACCAGCCTACGTGTACTGGGTAGGCTGGGTTCTTCGAAGGATCCTGCCCCCTAAATTTGGACACAGCCGCATGTGTTGCTGGCTAAAGTCCAACACAGTTACATGTCCTTTTGGGAACTGGGAACGCCTCGATCCCATACCGAAAAATACAAATAGATGTACGACTACACCCCTGCTGCAAACGTTGTTGTTTTCTGTTTTCAATAGTACACCGGTTGTTTTAACCGTAGGCTGCACAAAAACGGGCATAGTTGCTCACTCTGCATTGACTCTGGACAGTGGAGACCCATCCAATATGGCGGCGACGCTGTTATGCTCTCCAGCGCCCAATGGGGTGTCTACCTATTCATGTCTATGGTAACATGACTCTACCCCATCCAGTTCGTAGCACAGCATCTTAAAGAAACATAAATGGCAGCAACCTACACACGTTGGTAATAGACGTAAATTTCTGCATCAGTAAATTTTCCCCCACCTCTACTGCAAACCATCATTCATAAGACTGACTGAACTCCTAGTGGAAGCATGGAGTGAAACTCAAATAGTTTTAAAAGAAAGACAAGAGAAAGAAAGACAGAAAGAGTTCCAAACACAAACACGCCGTTTACCTCAGGCCACTTCTCCTGAATGACATCGATGATGTCGTCTGTAAAATCTCCCTGAATGATTATTTCATCCTCTGCTGTCACTGAGGCACCACAAGAGAATTTCTGAGCAAAGAACCGCTGAGCCTCTTTAAGGTCGATATCTGGAAGAGGTAAACACAGCATCATCATTCAGAGTGAAGCGTTCTACGACACTCGGGTTAAACGCAAATAAAACCAAACTCACCGAACGTGGCCAGGCCGCATACCCGTGTGACGTATTTCTTCTTTGCTCGTGGGATTTTTGCTATTGTAACTTTCTGAGGCACAGTCTTCTTTTTCTGTTTGATTTGGCCTCTTCCACCTGAAAGGGAAAATTAGACAAACGTCTCAATCCTACAGCAGGTTTAGAGTTAAAACAAAAGAAAACATAAACACTGCTAATTAGCTTCATCGCAAACCATTAAAGGAAACATATTACACCTTTAAACAAGTTATAAAAGCTCTGTGAGCTAAATAACACATACAGGGGGTTCTAGGCTCATTTTCCTCATTGTGATGTCACAATAAGGGACTTCTTCTAACAGCTTGTAGAATCATAACTCGACATCAAAACCTGACAGAAATTAGTTGGATGGTTTTTATTCATGTTTGGAGTGTATAAAGAGGTAGTAGAGACCCATATGGCAACACAAAAAGATACAAAAGAGTGTGATTTGCATAATATGTCCCCTTTAAAAGTCTGATAGAAATGATTCATTCTTCTCTAATATCTGAAGACGAACCTCGCTTTTGCTTCTTCTTCTCCTCCTCTTCGACAACTGGAGGAGCCTCTCCAGTGCCGGCTTCCTGCTTTGGTGCGTTCACTGCTACACCAGTAGAGCGAAAGTAAAATGAAACCAATGTTAATATCTTTATGTAGATTCAACGAGAACATCCTTCTGGTCTCTCAGAGATGCACCTTCATTAAAGGATGTGATCACTGACAAACAGGGTGAGAGGGGATTTTTTATCTTAAAAGACTGAAGCTTTTTACATCTGCTCCTGAACTGGAAGCAGACTGCAGCGCTAGGTATGTCAGCTCCATTTTACGGACCGCCACTCTGAAGTTGCAAGTATGGTATTCTGGCCACAGAAGGCAGTGGGGGTTTGAGTGGCATTTCATTAACCCTGTAAAGGGTCATTTTAGCACATACTGGCTCAAGAAAATGATTTAAAAATATGAAAATGTTGCATATTACAGCTTTAAAGTGTGAAAAAGGACCAAAATTCTTCTAAAACCTTATAAACACTCACCTAGAGTCATCCTGGCAAACACATCTGGAAAGTTCTTCTCAAGCCACTGCCTACATTTGGCTGGCTCAGGCATGTACTCACAGTACTGCAGACACAATACTCACTCATCAACAACTCTGCAATAAAACCACCTCCAACTGCTCATTTAGACTTAACTGGGTCACTAAACAGGATTGTGTGATAAACTCACCTCTGTGGGCAGAGAGCACACTGCAGAAAAAACAACAAATCAGGTCAAAGATATATAAAAACGTTTTAATACACGAGAAAATGAACGGGTTAAAAACCGTACCTCCACAATAAAGAACTTTTAGTGGATATTTTGAATCAGGGTCAGCTGTTCCTTGCTCCGATTTGCTTTCTGAAGACCCAGATTCCATCTCAGTAGTAGCCATCACAACTTATCTGGACAAAAAGCAGTTGCACGATGATATGGGTAAAACAAAAAACCAGTAGGTTTGTTCAAATTATACAAAACACAAGATTAGCAGCAACCAAGACAAAAGATTCATGAAGTTTTAAAAACTTGTAAAAGTTTGAAAGAATAGCTTATTCTTTTACATAATTTATTTTTATTGCTTTCAAGTTTTTTGTCTCCAAACGACAGCAATGTTGATCCTCCCAAGGAATAACGCAAAACTATAAATCCTCACATAAGAAACTACTAAACTAATATTATATGCCTAATATATGAAAATATTTTTGTTTAATGACTGCCCTGCAACTGTTTCATTCTTTGGCTATATAGACAGTCATTATGCATTATGTAGGAAACAGCGTGAAATAAAGATTAGCATTAGCAGAAAAACCGTTTTAAAAACAGAGTGTTTGTTGATAGATATGCTATTCTTAGTCTTAAAAACATCTAAAAGTCATAACGTTATTTACACTGAAAACTTAAAATGATAAACAGGAGCAGGGAACTCCAACCTTGGTCCTGGAGGGACCTCATCCAGCATGTTTTAGTTGTTTCTCTGCTCCAACACACCTGATTTAATGGTTGAATTACCTGTTCAGAATGTCATGAAGCTTTGCAGAAGCCTGTTTGTCACTCACTCATTAAATCAGGTGTGTTAAAGCAGAGAAACCTCTTTACTCTGCAGGATGTAGGCCCTCCTGGACACCACTGGCTGAGACGTTTCCTGAATCATTGCTCAGACTGTCATCAGACGCTCCAGAACCATTTTACTGATTTATTTAACAGGGTCGGTTGAAGACGGGCCTAAAAATGCAAGATGGTGGCCTTGGAGGGCCAGAGAAAGAGACCTGTATTTAAAAGGTTCAGGTTACATGACAACGTAAAAGCAGGAGAAAATGATCAGTCACTGAGGAGTTACAGCTAAGAAAAACTCCTTCTATACCACCTCCACCCACACCAGCAGCGACATGTGGCAAATAAACATTTTCATGCACTAAAACGGATCAGACGTGGACATTACTGAGGTTAAATTTACTACACAGCTGCAGCAGACCAACGCTTAAGTGAAGATAAATAGCCTTAGCTTGCTAACACATGCGGTTGTTTTATGGTTGCTGCGATATAAAATCCCTGTTTGCTCATATTTATATGTAAAATCTACGATCAAAGTATAAGAACTGTTGTGGATTACATCACTGTTAAAACTCCAAAAGAACAGGAAAGCCTAAAATGTGGTTTCAGTGTCTTCATTCATCAGGTATCGTTCACTCACCAGCTGTCACTGTTAGCTACTCGATTCAGTTTAGCAAGCTAGCTGATAAGCTAACGCACCGCTGCCAGGCTGTGCAGCCAAAAACGAATAAACTCATAACATATGTCGCATTACCTACCTCGCCGAGTAAACTTTAAAACTGTTGTCGTTTTAAGATGAGAGTTTGTCGCATTATTACCATCAGTTTGACTTTTAGAATAGCATTCTCATTGAACAAGGTGTAGCTGGCATACTTGGAGCACGCCTAGTAGCAGCGGCAGCGTTTTTTATTTAGTCTGTTGTGCTGTAGCGCCACCCAGTGTCCGGGAGGATGAACAGACAAAACAAATCACAGAGGCTTTATATCAATTCTAATTCTAATTAGCTTTTGTTTATATGGAATTAACTTTGTTACAAATGACATTAAAATGTTTAAAGTTTACTTCGTTCATCACAAAACTACACATTCTTTTATTTTGAAAACGGAATTACATTATTTTGAAAATAACTGGTCAACATCCGCCCGCTTCCACTCAAAAGTTACTTCAACGGTTAAGTAAGCTAAAAATAAAAGAAAAGTGAAGTTTCGCTGCACATTTTTAATGTTCCGTAATGTTTCGTAGTTAAAACCAAGTTTAGAGCGTTGTTGTTTTCGACTTTACACTAGTGCTACTAGTTTGTTAACTTAGTAGCTAGCTAACTGGGCTAGTTCAAAACAGCAACAATGAAGCAAAGGATGAAACAGAAGTTAAAACTGGATGTGATGTAATAAAACTTATGATGTGATGGACGAAGGAAGGAGACTGTTTACTTCAAACGGGAGAGCTCATCGTTCCCTCTGGTCAGATGGTAACTAGTTCATGTTTATATCAGCATCCTTGTCAACAACAACCCATCATACAGCGACCACTTTTTACTTTGTTTCAGATGTTTCTGCTGAGTTTAGGCACAGCACTCCTGTTAAAAAGGTACATTCTGTTACAAAACATATATGTTTATAATTAAAACAATGGTCTCGATTTTAAGATGTAAAGTGTTTCTAATCAGAGGTGTTTTACTTGTCATATAATGTCATTAATGTCATATATATGCAATGGTGTTTGTTTTTGTTTAGAAAGATGGCAGTGCTCCACCCAATGTTAACCCATCATCTGGCCTAAACAGCTTTATGATGGATGGTACAGGAAGACAGTGGGCCAAAGGTTCCTCCATCCAGGCAGATTTCCTCTGTCGTAGCTCACAGAGTACAGAGGTGAGGTCCAAAATAAATATCTGAAGCTACAGTTCATCTGAAGGTATCTGGTTGTTTAGTCAAAGGAATATTTATTTGAACAAATGACATAAAAAAGAGTCTTTCATATTGATCTAAAGCTTATAACTACGTGTTTTGGATCACTCAGGTTTCTGTTACCTTCGCCGGTCTGTTACAGGTTGTTTCTGCGACTTGAAGTAGTTTTTTATTGTTATGATTCTCCCCAACATGCCAACAGGCTGTCACGTTGCTCCTTTTAAAGATCGGAGCACAGATCCAAACAGCTTTTTAACATCTTCTCCTCTTCCTCATCATCAGCAAATATGATGACGCACATTGTCAGGTTAATTAACTGTGATGACAGAGTGAGGTGTTTCCCTACGGGGATCACCTTGGTGTGACCAACTATGGAAGCTCTAATGACTTCACGTCTATCCACGACATTCCAGTTTAGCCATGCTCAGGCTCTGCTTCAACAATTTTCTCACGGCCAGTTGATTATTTCTGGGCAGAAGAAAATGCTGATGAAACACCTGACTTCAGTTCAACTTTTTTGCATTTCTTTAAAGCTTCCAGTGAAAGACCTGAGTAGCGCCACCGTTCAGAAGCAGAGGAGGGAGCTCCAGCTGCTGATGGTGGAGCTGAAGGACAGGGAGATGGAGCTGAACGCCATGGCTGCCTCGCACCATCAGCAGCATCAGGCCTGGGAACAAGATCGTCAGAGGGTGTTGGTGTTGGAGCAGAGGTGTGCTCGTGTGGATGGTGAGGACACACACACACTTATCTTTACTGGTTCTTTTAGCTTATAAATTGTTAGAAAACATATTCATCCTTCTTTACTGACTACTCATTTTAAAATAAAGATGTTCACATGATGTGTTGTTTATTGTGCACACAGAGGAACTGCACAAGCGTAACGAGGTGATGAGGGCTCTGGCGAAACACGTTTGTGTTGTGGAAAGCAGAGAGAAGGAGGTGCAGATGGAGCTCAACGAAACCAAACAAAAGTGCTGTGACCTGGAAAAGAAACAAGAACACATCATTGAAAAATGCCAAGACTATGAGGTACCATCAGAGTTCATTATCGTGTGTGTGAAGCTGAGAAGTTTATCAAGTTATCTGATCTCTGCTGCACTTCTCTCAGATCGAGCTAGCTTAAAATCTCAGCTGGAATGTGATGTTTAATAAGTTTACATACATAAATATACACTCGTGCAATCCTTTTCTGATGTGTTATAGGAGAAGAACCAGAGTCTCAGCTCCACCGTCACGGCTCTGTCTACTCAAGTTGGCTCTCTGCAGGTCAGGGAAGAAGAACTGAGCTCCATGCTCAAGCTAAAGGTGAACAAACCAGACTATTGTAGTAGCTCTGCCCCTGAAAAAGCTGTTCTTGTCGGTGAATTGTCTGTTTTGTTTAAATCACAACCAGGACAAAGATGTGGCAGAAGCCTCTGGTCATATTCTGGAGCTGACGGGGAGACTCCGAGACCTGGATGCAGCGCTGGCAGAGAGCCGCTCACAGGAAAACAAGCTCTTCAGAGACCTGGAGGAAAATAAACGTCGATACAGAGAAACCAAACACGAGGTCAATCAGCTCAGAGGTATTTCAGAAACACCTCATTTACTAGATGCATCTGAATATAAATCTAGGCTTTTATTAGGATTTAAGCCACAGTTTCTCAACTGTTTCCTTCTACTGATTTCTGTTCAGTGCATGTTTAAAGTCAGCATTTGAGGCTTTTTATGTTCTTAAAAATGACATCATCAGCATCATCATATTTGTGCATAATGAAGCTACTCATCATTTCATCTCTTTGCCGTGTCATGCTGTGTTTGTAGAGGAGCTGCAGCAGCAGGTGACACAAAGCAGCACCCAGAGGGAGGAGATCATCCGCCTGAAACAGGAGCTCCAGCTGCTTCATGCTGATCTGGCCCTGACAGGTACCTCCCCGGCTCTCCACTGCTCGTATGGAGCAGGATCATCTGAGCTGTCGGTTTAGGGTTTTTTATCCGTTTGATGTTTCTGTGTTTTTACATTCCAGTGTGTAGTAATGCATCGGTAGGGGGATCTGTTGTTTTGTGGTTCGTTATGTTTATACTGAGAACTTTCTTTACATTTTTGAATAATTAACCAGGAAAACTCAGCGATTTCTGACCGTCTCTGAGCTCAAATTCCAATATGGCCGCCTTACAAATAAAACAAGGTGATAAATACATGAATTCACTTTGAAATCAGTCGCTCACATGGCTTTGCTTTACCCGTGAAGCAAGTCAGAGAAATGTATTGTTATTGACCTATACTGTCATTGATAGTTACCATGGTTACTGAACAGTAGCATTAGGAGTTTAGAATACGAGGGTGTGTGAGCACTTAGAGTGACTTCAAATGTTTGTATTTTTAATTTTAAAACGGTGTAAACTGTTTGAATCTGTTTTGCTGCATTTACTTTGGGAAGAAATCAATTAGATTTGATGTGATCGATCAAGAATATGATGTGATGAATCAATATTAATTAATTACAAAGCTTTGAATTGAGTTCCACTCCTAATATTAATATAAAATGATAGCTCTGAGACCAGAGGAGTGTTTTAGGGAGTTATTTTATAAAGTTGTTCATTTTTGTGACTCAAACAGTCTAAATCTGCTGGATAATGAGGAGAAACAGACACTTATTGACATTATGCTGTTTGATTTATTTCATTTATACTCCTCTTTGTGTTTACGTTTCTATATCGGGTCATTGTGATCTCATTCTAGCTCTGATTTGCTGAAGCTACAGCGTTTACAGGAACAGATCTTTGTTTCATCCCAGAGAGAGGTGATCTTTCCTATTCGATGCATTGAGACCAAACTGTTGGATTGATGACGCGGTTTATTAATGTTTTTATGTCCGTCCGTGTTGTGAAGTTTGGAGTTTACCATCTAGATTTAATCTTTCTGCTTGTGATGTCACCTCTCCGTGAGAGGAACCATCACACCTGCTGAGGCCGACTCTCGTTTCTCACCAGGGGATGGCGACAGCTGGAAAGACGAGCTGCTGGAGCTGTCTCGCTCCAAACAGGAACGTATCACGTCTGAGCTTCGCTGCCTGCGGCAGGTGAGGTGTCTGACTAACGCGGCGCTGATCAGACCTAAAAACCAACAACAATAAAACTGATTTAACCTCCCAACAAGAGAAAAACGGCTCCACGCTGAAACCGGTCTTTCCTCATTCCCTGATGACTTGTTGGCGTTAGAGGTGACCGGTTTGTCAGCATGCCTCGGCGTGATCCGACTCTTTTCTCCCCGTGACTCCGGGTTGTTGGTTAGATTCTCTGAGACGTGGATGCTCTGAGGGCTGGACTTATGTTTCAGATGCTTTTCTCCAAAGCAACCTGCATGTTTGTGTTCTGTGGGAGGAAACTGGAGAAAAACACATGCATGTATGAGGAGAACATGCTAACTCCACACAGAAAGGCTGCAGCCAGGATTCAAACCTGCAACCTCCTCTTCCTCTCTACTGAGAGCCACCTTCAAGCCCTTTTTTTATAAATTAACCTCCAGCCTGTTGATTCTGATCTGAAGTAAAAATCATCCAGTTTGATTGAAAGTTAGCAAACACATGATCCTGTGTGTGTGTGTGTGTGTGTGTGTGTGTGTGTGTGTGTGTGTGTGTGTGTGTGTGTGTGTGTGTGTGTGTGTGTGTGTGTGTGTGTGTATGTGTGTGTGTGTGTGTGTGTGTGTGTTTTTACAGGTGTGTGAGAATCAGAGAAATGACCTCCAGTTGCTGCGACTGACTCGTGAAAGTGCTGCAGAGGCTTTGAGAGAACAAAACCATCAGGGATTACCTAACAGGTTTGTGTGTGTGTGTGTGTATGCGTGTGTGTGTGTGTGTGTGTGTGCGCGCACGCGCGCGTGTGTGTGTGTGTGTTCATCTGTTGTTCTCCTGGGAGAAGGATGATGTTAGTGAAACGTTTTGTGATAAAGTTGTATTTTGAATTCTATTGAATCGTTACCAGCGGAGGCATGAAGGAAACGTTTGTTTGTTTGTTTGTTTGTTTGTTTGTGTCCCAGCCAGGACGGGTCAACATGTAGCTGTTTGGACCATCTGTCACCTTTAACAGTCCGAGGGACGAACCTGAGGCTCGTTCGTGATGCTTTAACAGCAGCTGATCTGCAGAGCAACAGCAAACCAGAGGTCCTGTCAGCGCGTGTTACAGACGTAAACAGATTCTATTACACTTACATCAGAATCAAGGAATCAGTTCAGAGTTTAAAAGGGTTAACCAACAGAGAGAAGCTGGTTAGCTCTGACAAACCTCAGCTCTATAAACCAGAGCAGCCCTGCAGCCACTTGGAGCTCACTGGTTTTTAATACCCTGGGCTAAAAATGATAAAACTAACTCATGTATTTTAAATATAGATGTAATTAATGCAGTTTATCAGTTTTTTTCATCATCATCAGAATAATACTAAAAGTACAATTAATATATATTTATATAACTCTATGCAAATTTCAACATCCCATAAAAACAAAATTCATACTATTTTTGAAAAAAATGTAATTTTTTTCCTCCTGTAATTTTAAATCCTGAAACAAAATTGTTTTTTTTTTGTTTTTTTCAAAAAAATCTCTTGAATTTCTCACTTAATTCTCAGGGAAAAAATCCTAATCCCGATTTTAATCTCTGAATTCTGACTTTCTACTCAGAACTTTGAGAATTTTGCCTTTCAGTAGCTTTTAACAAGCAGAACGCACCGTTACTCCTGCTTTAATCGAGCAGCTTTAAAACTCATCAGAACTGCAGGAACGTCTAAAGACCTGCTGTGAGTTCACGTCTGCTCCTCGTTCCCAGCAGCTTCATATACGGATCGTGTGTTTGTATTTAACAGCTGATGAAAGTCTCCTCTCTGTGTCGCCAGGGCAGCGATCACCTGTCCAGGTGTTCCCTGCAGCACCTGCTGGAGGAGTCCAGGCTGCTCACGGCTGCTTCACAGAGCAGCAGCAGCCCCAAACGCCTCAGTTTACAGCAGACCGGCCCGGTTTCCAGCTGCAGGACCACCGAACCGCTTTACGTCCATCACCACCGCCCAAACACCTCGCTACACAAGGTTACAGGAGTTTCATGATCTTGTTATTCACAGGGGCGTGGCATGGAAGTGTTAATGCTCCTCTTTTAGGTCAGGGCGTGTTAACAGATGTTTTCTTTAATACAGACCGGCGTTGATCCACCCAGTTCCTGTCTCCATCCCAGTGCCACCCAGCCCGCCGCTCAGGTGGACGACGGAATTTGACCATGGAAAGAGTTTCAGTGTGTGTCAGATTCAGATAAAACTTTATTCAGTTTGACGGGAAAAAACGGTTTCAACAGGAAAGATGATGGAAAATAACGAACTATAATGAAATGAATGAAGCACAACAGATATGAAAACACAGCAGCAGTATTTACACCAGATCTTTATTGTAAATCATGTGGTTTATCGTAACGATGATGAATTAAATCAGCGTGTAAATAAAACAGGACATCAGTATTAGGTCATTAAATCAGTGCCACGCTAAACCAGGTGTGTGTTTTTGTATCTGGGGGTTGCTGACGTCAGTATAATCTGTAACAGATTAACATATTCACACATGGTGCTTTCTTAAAGACGTTTGGAGCGAGATGTGAAACCTGTCCTACTGGGCCGATCGGTGGTGGTTTTTCCAGTTCCACAGCTTCCAGATCAGCCCTGCTGTGACTGAAGGAATCTCTGTAGCCGTCTGGAGTTCATGTAACCTGGATGTGCTGCTGCTGCTGCTTCTGATAAAGTGCTTTATGTAAAAACTACACGTCTGTTTTTCCTGGTTTAGACCTGTCGTGTGGATTTTTGTCCTAGATTTGGAACCTTTGCTTCAGTATTTTTAGGTTTTATCTGTAAAGGTGACGGAGCAGAAATCCAGTTTAACTGGAGTGCTGAGAGCATCTGACCCAGCTGGGTTCTGTCTGGATTTATTCAGCTAATTTTAAAGGCACACTATGAGCAAAACGAAGAATAAAAGTGAAAACAAGACCGAAAAAGCTTTGGCTGCGGAGAAGGAACAGTTCAGCAAACAACAGGTGAGTAGACTCAGATATTGGTGTATTTTATTCTTTAGATGCTTATTCTGAAGCTAGAAAATTACTGTTTAATTTGAATGAATCATTTAAGAAATGTGTGAGCTTGTCTTATTAAAACATGTTAGGATGAATTTAGGGAGCTAAGCGGTTTGTTTCTTTCAGCTCCAGAGCATCAGTAAGTGCGTGGCCACCGCTGAAGTTCCACCCAAAGAGAAATATGTGCGCAGTATCTTTTTCATGTGGTTCCCGGTTCACAAGATGTCTGTAGATATTCTCAAACACTTCTGGAGATTTGGTGATGTGTAAACGTCGAGAGAGACATCATGATTTTATGTTTACTGCTTGTTAGCATGCTGAGAGGAAAGTGCTGAGACTGTCGTTACTTGGTTATTACTAACTAAATAATGGATGAATTTAGGAAACATCCCAAAATGCACTGAAATATTAAATATTCTTAACATCAAAATCTGTAAAACTGACCTGATCTAATTGTTTTCATTATTGTCCGCTTATCCGGAGTCGGGTCTCGGGGGCAGCAGCCTAAGCAGAGAGATTCCCAGACTTCCCACTCCCCAGGCGTTCCCTGGCCAGCTGAGAAGCATAGTCCCTGCAGCGTGTCCTGGGTCTTGGGTGGTAGCTGAAGGCAGGGACCTTGGCGGTCTGACTCTCGGCTACTAAAACAATTAGACATTTATATAAAATGTGTGTAGGTTTCGTGAACGTTACATCAGGGCTGAGAGAATTCAAAGTTTGAAGCACCTAAGATTCCTCGAGTTTTCAGTGAATTTATGATGATAAATGATGTTTACTCACCAGCAGTAATAGATTCTGGGTTTTCCGTGTTTTAGCCACGCCACATAATGTCTAACTCGGTGCCTTTAATTGATTAATCAGCTTTAGATGCTATCAGAATCCTTGGTTCTTTGATAAGGGATTGAGGTGTTTCACTGTAGGAGATCTGAAGTAGCGCTGAATCGGACCCTCGGTGGGTTTAGTGCTTCCTGCTCCAAGAACCGTGTGTGTCAGTGATGGCAGAGGAACGTTTAGTACGTTAAAGCACGTTAACGTATTTAAGTAGCTGCTACAAACAACACCTATGAAACAAGGCCCAAGATGCTGCCCATCTGGTCAAAGAATGAGTCTTCACAGCAACTCGGTAGCCCTACAACCAACAGCTTCCACAATCCAGTGTGAAGAGATTCTGGTTCTTCATGGACAGTAGTCCACGAAACAATCGGCTGATCCTGGAAAAATGCCGCCTGCATCTTGGAGAACCTAAGAGGGAACCCCACATGCTCCCTCACCTCTCGGCTCAAGCAGGAAACGAGCTGCAGTTGTGTGACGTCACCTCTGTGACGTTGATGACCTCTAGCTCGACCTTTCAGAACTCTGCTAGATGTGAGAGGGTCTGACAGTTTCCTCTTGTTTTTCTTTTGCTGAGGAGGGTGTTCTTCCCTCTTTGGTGTGTCTGGTAGCATAAATGCCCTCTTTGATCTTACTGCTTTCACTAAAATAGAGAGAGGCCATGTTTAGAATAGAATAGACTTTATTAATCCCACAGTGGGAAATTCACTCATTACAGCAGCCCATACACTTAGAGAAGATAATAAGAAAAGTACAGTTAAACACACATGAGCAGTAAGCTATTATTGTAACCTTCAAACCACTAAAAACAACAAATACAAATAGAAAATTGGGTTTCTGAGAATACGCAGCACAAGGGACAGACGTACTAATGTACATTTGGTACGGCACAGGTACTGAATACATACTGATTTAGCGTAAGACTTAAACCTAGCATGACACTGGACACTGGCGAGGTACCACCACCTTGGTGCGGGTCAACGTGGAAGCCATATAAGTGATGGAGTAGGCTGCTCATCGTAACACATCAGCCTGTCTCTAGCGTGTGGTTAGATCAGAGTTTGATGATTGGATCATTCCTGAAGGAAGACCCAGGACACGATGGAGAGAATTAGTTTCTCATCTGGCCGGGGAACACCTTGGGATTCCCCCAGAAGAGCTGGCCCAAGTGGCTGGAGAGCGGGAGGTCTGGGCCGCTCTGCTTAGGCAGCCGTGTAATGAAGCCTTCAGTCAAATACACAAAGAGTGAATCAACAAGTTCCATCATCTGAGAAACATCAATACCACATTTACTCTGGTTTATGAAACAAGTGGGTATTTTTAAACAGTCTTCAGCAGGTCAGTAAAATCAGTTTCAGCTTTAAGTGGATGTGTCCTTAACCGCTGTGAAGCCATCATCCTGGGAACTCACAAAGAGGGCGGAGCCACCACCTTCTGGTCCTACGTCCTCAACCTGCCGCTGTCCAGCCACTCCATGGTCAGCTGGAAGTTCTGCTATCTGCTTCACAAGGTGCTCAGGGATGGACACAAGAATGTAAGTTAACGGCTCCATCTTCCTCTGAGTGTCCTGCGTCCTCTTCAATGCTTTCTCATGATGAAGATGATAATGATGGCGATGAATAAGATGATGATGTGTAACCTGCTTCGTTTTCCTCTGACCTAAAAAAAAGGCTGTAGCAGATTCTCACAGACACAGCCGTAATGTGAAGGACATGGGCGTCCTGTGGGTGAGTCTCTGAAAAGCTTTAATAATTCATCTGTTTGTGTTTCTAATGAAAGAATCAGACCAGTTATTCACTCGTATGAACATAAATTTATCATTTATTAAAGATCAAATTTACTGACAAAACATTTTTAATGGTTATTTCTGATTCTAATGGGTCACTCTGAGTTTTTCATGCAGGCTGAACATGAAAATAGTCTCCTCCACCTATCTCCTAGCCTGGCAAGCCATCCTATATATGTGTATATATAGTCTGGCCACGAACCATTGACGGCTCTCAGTCGTGAGGCGGGATCTACAGTTGTCTTTCAAAATGTCAGCACACAATTGGATAGCGCTAGGACCAATCAGAGTGACGAACAACATGACGTAATCACGGCGACGGAAAAGCGGGAGGCAGCAATGGCGTCTAACATCAATGATTTCTGTCGTTATAAAAACATGTGAATATCAGGTGTACTGGGACATCGCACTACTTTGTTTGATAAAAATAAGAAGCCGCTAAGTATATCAGACAGACTTACGCACGTTGGAGTCTAAATAATCCAATGATGATGACAAAGCCGCTTCAAACCAACGTGGTTCCCGAGTTGCCGCCATGTTGGTTGGGTTCGCGGCCGCAGCGCTGACGTCATCGGCTACTCCCGCTCTGTGATTGGCCCATGATATAGACCGCTGTGATTGGCCCAACCAAAACTATAGCGAGCTGTGATTGGACAGCCACAGGCTGCGAGGGTTCCTATGAAGCGTGCCTAGACCAAACTCTGCAAAGCAAGATTTGGTCTGGTTCACTAGGCTACCTACCTCCTGCATTAGCTTCTGATAGAAAACAGACGGTGAAACTCTAGGATTAGAAAATCCTGACAGATCTACGTCACACTGTCACTTAACATTCATGGACTCACCCATCTTGACTCACGACGGGGAAGGCTGTTGTTGGTTTAGCGTCCAGAAAACAGCAGAGAACGTCTGGGCTAGTAGAAGCTAACCGTTAGCATTAGCAACAGGAAACAGCAGAGAACGTCTCAGCTAGTAGAAGCTAACCGTTAGCATTAGCAACAGGAAACAGCAGAGAACATCTGGGCTAGTAGAAGCTAACCGTTAGCATTAGCAACTCCACCACACAGCAGAACTCCTCCAGGCTTGTGTTATTGGTGGAGATAAAACATCAACGTTGCAGAGCAAACAGAGTCAGTGGTAGAGTCGTGTTGCTGTTAGCCAATCAGAGGAGAGACATCCACATATCAGGAAATAAGACTCCAGATCCTGCTGTCTGAAGCTACCACAGACATCATATACATAGAAGCAATGTGAACTGGCTGTCTATTGGAGCCCCCAGTGCATTTATTTCTACTGAGGAAGGTGCTTACCCAACTAAAAAACACATTTTATTATGCTTTTTTACAAAATCAGTCATAGGGTATGGCATGATAGTTAAAATATAAATATAATTAAATAAATTAAAATATAAAATCCCAACAGGTAGGCTAGAAAAGTCAATAGTATTTCCACATGATCTGTTTTCAATATTACGGTGGTTGTTGCAACCACAGGCTGCACAAAAAACAGGTATAGTTGCTCACTCAGCGTTGACTCCAGTTGGGTTTGGAGCGTGAGGAACCCATCCAATATGGTGGTGACCCAATGGTGTGTCTATGTATGAATGTCTATGGTAGCTACCTTCTCCTCTGGCTTAATTCTCCATGCTCAAACAGGCGCACCTGAGCTTTTTCCACCCAGAGAATGACTTACAAGGCATTCATTCCTACTTAGAGACCACTGCAAACGAATTAAAAATATGAGTAAATTTGACCTTTAACAAGTGTCGTCAGGAAGTTTAAAGTTTATTCTTTCTTTTAATAAATTGATGAATAAAATGTCAGATTCATTTTTAGGTCAAATTTCTACAACCAAAGTGTGATGCATAGTTTCTTATTTCAATCTTATCTTTATTGTGTCCAATATTTGTTCTTGTTTTAAATGTTTTGACAGAATTTAATTTAATTGAGTGAAGTGTCCTTAAAACGAGGTCGGTGTAAATAAAGCCGTCTAAACCTTTCCTCTCTCTCCTTTTAGGGAAACTTGCACGACCGATACGGTCACATTGTGGCCTTGTCTGCTAAATACCTCTACCTGAAAATAGAATTTCATGCAAAGGTAACGCTTCTTTTATGTGTGGCACAGTGAGTTTGATCCTTTCACATTTGAGTTTATTCTTGGTGAAACTCATATAGAGGAGAATTAACATGCATTTACACATTTGGCACTTTTTTATAATACACACATCTGCATATGTGCAGTTTTTAAGTCTCTAAGGCAAACATGAATGAACACATAAAAATAACAAAAAAAATGAAACTAAAACAAGAATTTTTGGGCCTTTTTTGCAGTAAATTTTCAGTGACGTCATTTAAATACATAAAATATCCCAGGTTCAATTTCAATGCACATTTTGGGGGAGAAAAACAATTTCCTTTGATAGAATAATTCTCCCCTCAATAGAAACCAGAGATATCTTTGCAACGACCCACGTAAAAACGAGAGGATGCTGTGATCTTATCATAATCCGGGAACAGGAAGTACGACGTGTTTAACGTTTCCTGTTCCTTCAACAGCACAAAGTGATTCCCGGTAACCTGGAGGCCACTGACGACACGCTGGAGCGGGAAGCAGGAACTGATATGACCAAAGTGTACGTTTCATGTTGTGATCTGGTCGTGTGACGGCTGCTTGGTCGATATGGTTGTTTCAGTGCTTCTGAGTAGTCTGTGTCTTACCTGCTGCAGGCAGATCTTATGGTCCTACTCAGAGTGGGTTCATTCAAGAGTCAAATTTAGATGTTTTAAAACATTTTAGGTAATTTTTTTTAACTTGTTTTTGCATCAGACGGGTATTTTTCATTTTGCTTGTGTTTTACAGAAAATATGTACTAATAGACCACATTAGCTGATGCAAAAGAGCTGCAGGGTAAACGTCATGCAGGTGCTTGAGTAAAATCCTTCAAAATGAGTTTTAAGAAGTTCTTTTCAAGATTTGGAACGTGTTTGATATTCTAACTGCAGAATTTGTAATAAAGGCCAATCCAGAAGGCCATGAACCATGAAGAAGGTGATAGGAGGGAAGCTTAAGTTTAGGATTACAACTTTGTTGGTAAAATTGGTACTTTATATGTTTTGTTTTAATCTCCAAAGTGTTGTGCTGAAATAGTTTGAGGATTTACCTTGAAAAATGCTCGAATGTGACGGTGAGAGCAGTGTGAAACGTTTAGAATCAGTTGCTTTATTTAGGGTTTGGTTGTTTTAGAGTTACAGGTGAAGCAGGAAAAATGAGAATCTGGTGCAAAAGTCCATTTATGTCAGTAATTCATCTTAGACTGAGAGACCATCTAAAGGCTCAGGAACCCTCTGCAGGTGTTCTGGACTCATTAGCTGATTAAAGTGTGACACTTTGAGTCTAGAATATTGAACATTTTCACAATAAGTCGTAATCATCACAACTTTAACAAATAAAGGCTGAAATATCTGTTTTTTTGAGTGTCGCCTGCAGGTCGTGTTATGAGTAGCTGTTGGATTTACTCCCCCTTGATAATTCGTCTTGTTATGTTCTTCCTGTGTTTTTTTTATTGTTTTTTCTTGCTTTAAACACAGTATAAGGATGTTTCTTTACCTTAAGTTAGTAAATTAAGGTAAAGAAACATCCTTATACTGTGTTTAAAGCAAGAAAAACCTTGATCATTTCTCTCTGATTCTCTAAGCTGAATGTACTCAGATTACTTCCTGATGCAGGTAAAGTACTGCCAAGAATGATGTTTGCTGTGTTACAGGTTAGATATGACACAGGAGCTGCTGGATTACCTGGATGCTGGACTGAAGATGTCTGAAACAGGTAAGATGATCTTATTTTTCAGAATTAGTTCCAGTTTTCCTGTCTGCTGTTTAAAACCGGGTCATTTACTCAAATAGCTGCATTATTTGCATGGCTGACTCGTGTTAAACGTACATTTTCTGATGCTGGTTTAAAGTCCTGCGTCAGATGGACGCCAACGGAGCCAAGTCTACGACTTCAGCAGGACAGTGCCGGCTGACGCCGCTCATCCCACTCATCCAGGACTGCAGCTTCCTCTACCACTTCTCCGTCCGACTGCTGTTCAAACTTCACAGCCGTGAGTGGCACGCCCGTGTTTCACCTGCACTCATCTCGCTGTCTGCTCCAGATTCAGACTAATCAGCATCCTCGCTTCTCAGGTATTCCTCCGGATGCGCTTCTCGGACACCGAGAGAGATTCCGTGACCTGTTTATGAGGTGGGTTGGCGGTATTATTAGGATAAAATGCTCTTTATTTATTTATTGCCTGATGCATTATGTGTTTTATTTTTGTTTTGTGCAGCCTCACGCAGTTCTTCAACCGGGCCAGAGAAATAGAGTTCTTTAAAACGATCATCCAGATCCCGGATCTCCCAGACGTAAGTGATGGTTTTTTAACCTAACTAAACTATGATTCAGTATGTAACGTGTTTATTCTGACTCCACAGGCTCCTCCAAACTTCCTCCGAGCTGCCGCCTTGGCTGAGTATAAAAAGCCGGTGGTGGTGATGCCCAACGAGGATCGTCATGAGGAGGAGGAAGTGGAGACGCAACCGGAGTCCAAAGAAACACCCCAGATGCCCCAGGTACGCTGGGCTCACATACCTGTAAAGGGATGACGTGTGCTTTTTAATATGTGAGTTTTGTGTTTATTATTATGACAGTACTACTTACTGAGCAAGATGGGAGCCCCTGAATCTTCTCTGGAGCACAGAGACGCTGGAAGTGAGAGCTGGAAGAGGGAGCTAAAACCAGAAGCACTGAAACCAGAGATAGAGCTCATCAAGAGTGAGGTGAGAGGGGTCTGGCTCGGGTTTCAGGGTCGGGGGTCACCACGGATGATCCAGAGGTGCAGCAGTAGCTTGAGCTGGCTTTGCAGCTCTCTGGTTAGCTTAGCAACGGAATAACTTTTTCATTTAACTTAACGTTTTTCATTTTGTATCCAAAAAAGAAAATAGAACTAGAAAATATTATTTATAGACATTATTAAAATGTACTTAAAATAGTACTTTTAGGTCTGTCCTATTTTTGCCAGTGATTTTCATATAGATGTTTTTCTTTTCTCCTGTTTTGAATTGAAATACAATTTAAAAGCATTTTTTTAGAAATTACAATAATAATGTCAATGACTATTGTTTGATTCTCTGTCTCATTATTTTTAATAAAAAAACGATTAAAATGCGATTAATCAAGATTATTTAATTACAAAGCCTCTAATTAATTAGATACATTTTTTAATCGAGTCCCACCTCTATTTATATTATTATATGTTAACTTTTCTGTCTATTTATAAACGATGTGAAGAATTAGTTTGGCCATTTTTAGTTTTGTTTTCTGTGTTAAAATGATAAACAGTTACTCTCTCATCCGTTGTAGAAAGCTTCCCGAAGGGCCTCCGTTTGGTGAAATTGAGTCAGCATTCTTTAGAGATGATGAGCTAAAGGCTAGTCTGAGTGCAGCGCAGGCTAAAGTTCATTTCTGCTGTGAAAAACCCTCTGGTGACGTCTAAACGCTGTTAAATACAAATCCAAACTTTTTATGAAGGACTTCAGTGTAAAAATCTTTCAAACTGTGACTTAAACAAACCTTCCTGTAATAAAAACCCACATACATCTAATATCTGAGCCTATTAGGATTGTTTTAATGTCATTTTCAGTCAATATTTAGGTTATTTCCTCTTCTCCAGGCCCAGAGGTGCGTTATTGAGTTAAAGTCTCAGGTGAACCACCTGGAAGCCGAGGTGGAAGAGCAGCGCACCCACAAACAGGTGGCTCTGGTGGAAAACGAGCACCTGCGGATGGAAGTGGAGGCTTTACGCAGCGCTAACGTCGCTAATGTCGGGGCTCAGATTGGATACAAAGAAGCAGACAGTGAGTGAAAAGTTCTGCGTTCTGATGAATGAACCAAGTTAAAGTAGTAGTCCCTAAATGCATGTTCTTATGTCCTCGGTGCAGGTAGAGCTCAGGCTGCAGAGATCAGATTCACTCAGTTAAAGGAACGGCACGCAGAGCTGGTCACAAGTCACGCTGACCTCATGAAGAAGGTCATTTCAAACTCTTTTGATGCTTTTTTCAGTTTGTAGGAAAAGGTTCTGATCCGTGGTTTCTTGTGCAGAATGCAGAAACTGTAAAGATGCTGTCGAGCACTCAGCAGGTGCAAGACGACCTGCTGAGAACCAAACAGCATCTGGAGAGCGAGCTGGAGAATCTGAGACAGGAGAAAAGAAGCATGGTGAGTCGATGTTCTGCTGTAGTCCTCCTGATGCGTTAACCAACACCATCAGCTTCATGATGATGACGTGTACTTTCTCACGATCAGGCGACTCAGCAGCAGGAAGTTGAGCGTCTGAATAAAGAGCTGCTGGAGCAAAAAGCACAGATGGCTCAGCTTCGTAGCGCTTTGGACAATAAAGAAAAGGTAAAAAGGAGCAAATAGGATCTCTTTAGAGACTCATTCACTGAGAAACTGAGTAATACTTGTTCTTTTTAAAATGTGATCGGTCACTCTGAGTTGCATGATGAACGGAAAAGTAGCCCTCGACCTCCATCGTCTGCATTAGCTGCCAAAAGGACACAGATGGAAAAAAATCACGTCAGAAAATTAATATTCATGTCTCCCACCTTGGATTGAGACCGCCTAGGGGAAGGAGAGAGCAGAGCGCGTCTCAGCTAGTAGAAGCTAACCGTTAGCATTAGCAACTCCACAACATGGTGGAACACGTTCAGGCTTTTTTTATTTATGGAGAAAAAACATCAACGGTGCATTTTTACCCAAAAAAGAAAAGCGGACGGAGGCAGTGGAAGAGTTTTGTTATTGTCAGCCAATCAGAGGCGAGATGTTAGCATATCATGAATAATATTCAGTAAGACTCATAACACCCCCCGACAAACTTCTACCCCTGAAATAAGAGCGCCAGAGCTTTTTTTCCCACAGAAGACGACTCATTAACTCATACTAGAGACCGCAGCAGATTTAACAAGTGAATGAGAGCTCTTAGAAACCTTCAGAAAGACCAGTACATCAAACATTTATTCATTTTATATCAGTTTTTAAACATTTCCTTCTGTATTCATTTTGTAAATAAATCAAATCTGACATGTTTTTGCAGCAAGCATCACAAATCCAACACTTTGATGTTTTATCTCCAACTTTAAAGACATGTTTAGGTAATTTTCCAGCAGCAACCCAGAGGATGTCATCATCACAGAGCTTAGAAGTTCAGTCTAAAGTCTGATTCTGCTTCTGGAGAGACACAAACATGCACGGACCTTTGTGGGTTTTTATTAGGATCACTCATTAAAGTAAAGTTTCATCGGCTCAATTTATCTAATTACAACATTCACACAGTTTTGTCATTTAAAACTAATAAGTGTGTATTTTGAGAAGTTTGGGAACTAAATCAGAACAAAAGAAACTTTGCAGTAATTTGCTAAATTTGAACTTTTGGAAAATTCAAACAACAAAATAAACGTAAATGCACCTCGATAATGAAATAATGAGTCATTGTGTGTTATTCCAGCCACTAAAGCCCAAACCTGATGAAACTCTGCTGTTAGGGCCTGTGTGCAGGACTCTTACTGTTTTATTTCGTTTATGTACTTTTTTTTTTCCATTTGGTTTCCTCCAGGAGGGGACTCAGGTGAGCAGCAGCCTGACGGCTCTGCAGGCAGAGCGAGACGCGCTGCTTCGCTCTGCAAGAGAAAAAGACGCGGAGCTGTCCACCCTGAGACAGCAGGCGCAGCAGCAGCAGAGCTCTCTGGACCTGGACAGAGACCGCACCAACCGAGAGCTGGAGGCCCTGAGGGCTCAGCTGCAGCAGCAGGTACCAGCTCATCACCAACACGCTGGATTATTTGTGCAGGAACATTTCTACTTCTCATTGTGTGACTCGCTTTCATTTTTAAAATAATGATGAATATTCAATACCATTTAGTTTTCATTCATTTTAATTCATATATAGAGTTCCCCATTAACATATAAACAATGCAATTAAGCGATTTCACTTAAAGTAGGAACAAACGCACCGTCTCTCTCACCTTCCTTCTGCTCTGCGTAAACCTGAGCTTCACCTGCTTGAGCGTGATCAGATGTCTCTAGGGGGCTATAGTCATGAGGTTCTGGACTTTTGCATGGAACAGACTCAGCCGCTTACACATCTGGGCCAGTACGGTCGGGGCTCGGCCGCGTCAGTACGGGCGGTTGTTGTTCACACGGACTTCGCACAGACTTCTCAGGAAAGCGAAATATGTCCTGAGAAGTCATTTTTTGTGCAATAGAAGTTATTTTCATGAGCCATTCCTTCAACCCAGAAATAAGATGCTTGAATTCTATGAAACCCCGCCTTCCCATGTGAATTCCACAATAGTACACAGCTGCAGACCCGAAGACCAAAGATTCGTGCTTGCTGCCAATTCTCCGTCATGTCAGACTCAGTGATTGCTTCTGTGTTGTGTTATTATGTGCAGCGCTTTGGTCGGTTGTAATGCCGTGGTATAAGCACTCTATAAATAAAGTGGTATGGTATGGGTTAGGGTTAGCCCGAGCTACTGCTAAGCTCCTCGGATGAGAGGAAAACAGCAAAGAAGAATGTCGGCGCACATATGTAACGTTCCAGGATGTACTGGGAATATCCAGACTTTGAATGAATGCCAGATAGACCCATAGCTTGCCTATTGAGTTATCCAGATACTGGTACTGTACACAGAGTTTCTAGCCTCATAGAGCCATCAAGGTAAACTAGTCAATCACCATGCAGTTTACTTGAGTGACATATAGAAGTACTACAAAGTCCTACGTCTAGCTTGTACTACCCACAGAAACCTTGCGTACAGGTAGGACAAGTATAAATGAGTGTTTCTGATTTTGGATTTCACAGCTCGCCATAAATGCAGAGCAGAAGCTGGAAATCGACAGACTGAAACGGGAGCTGGACTCTGCAAGATTAGAGCTGACTCGAGCAAACAGCTTGCTGCAAAGCAAAGAAATGGTTGGTTCTGACGTCCGCCTGTAGTCCTCCTGCAGGTGAAATTTCATCTGTAATCATTCACGTTTTCTCCTCAGAGTGGCACGCAGCTGAACAGCACGTTGGCGGGGTTGCAGGCGGAGAGGGAGGTGTTTCTGCGCTCTGCTCGGGAGCAGGAGGCTGAGCTGAACTCTCTAAGACAACAAGCTCAGCTCCACCAGAGCTCCTTGGAGCAGGAGAGGCAGAGGAGCAGCATGGAGCTGGGAAGCCTACACGCCCAGCTCCAACAGCAGGTGGTGTAACGTTTCTCTGACGGCAGCGTGGAACTTGGAGTTCATCAGCGACTGACTGGATTCTGTTTGTTAAAACAGGCGTGCCGAGAAGGTGAACTGACCCAGAAGCTGCAGGACGAGCAGTTCTGTCTGCTCCAGTGTGCCGTGGTGGAGGCTGAAGGCATCATACTGGACGCTGTGGCCAAACTGGATGACCCCATACACGTCCGCTGCACCAGCTCTCCGGGTAAAACACTCTCCTGCTTCAAGTGAAACACGTCCCACCTCAGGCCATTATTATCTTCAGTAATTATTTAGCACCCAAACGTCTCCTTACTTTGTTTAATTGAATCACACAAACAGAATTCACAGTAAAAACACTGAAATTCAACTTTATTTAAAAACACTTGACACAACCTGCACAGGCTGCAGCCCTGATTTATGTTTTGTGCTCTTGCTGATTTTCAGACTATTTGGTGAACCGAGCTGAAATCGCTCTGGGTTCTATTGATAAAATGCACCAGAGCCACCTGGCCTACCTGGGAAACAGGAACGGTAGGTTGGAGTTGTTCACAGCGTGTCTTTAACTCAGACGTTGAGCTGATGGACGTGTTTTTTCCTCTTTGAAAGATGCCAGTGGCCTGTTGAGATCCGTCACACAGTTTTCCCACCTGGCCTCGGACACGATCGTCAACGGTGCAGCGACGTCCCACTCTGCTCCCGTCGACCAGGCCGACGGTAAAGCAGACGCGCTGGTGCTACAGCTGTGGTGTGTTAGGCACCAGCAGCAAACGCTCAGCTGTGTTCGTTTGTCTCGTTTAGGTTTAACTGACAGCTGTCGGGAGTGTGCCAATCACTGCCTTCAGTTCTTGAAGGATCTGAAGTTTCAGACCAGTTTACAGCGAGCAGACCCGTCCGCCATACGCTACAGCGTCCAGCGCATCCTCGCTATTGGACAGGTGGGTGGCAGTGACCACGGGAACTGGACGGATGTGAGAGGTCTGGGCTCTAACTGTGCTCCTCTTTTAGGACCTGCGTCCTAAAGGGCGGGACGTGCTGAAAGAAGAGCTGGGAGACATGGTGGACAAAGAAATGATCGCTACATCAACGGCCATCGAGGAGGCTGTGCTGCGTATGGATGTAAGGACTGATAACAGCAGATAGTCGACATGATTCAATACAGAAATATAAAACATCCTGGTACTCCTGGGCACTAATAACCCAGAGTACAGAGACAGTAAAGGTGTTTATTACATAATAATAAGGTAGGGTGATGGGGAAACAGGATTCTGTTGGGGGTTTGAATGTTTTCAGACCCACCAGTAACTCACCAGTAAACTTACATATTTCTAATCTCCATAAGTACATCCTGGTCCAACACCATAAAGTCTTCATTACTTCCTGTGGTTGCCACGGTGAATCAAGGCACTGATGCTGATGAAGATGCTGCTGGTTGATTAACTTTATTGAAATGAGCTGATTGGTGGAGGGGAGGGTCCTGATGTTTGAGCTCCACGAGTGGAGCT